>OX439035.1:43809051-44319051 GCA_949317995.1 Acholoe squamosa | reverse complement strand
ATTAGATCTCTGGTTCCTATCTTCCATAGACTTTCTATAGCTGATTATAAAATGATAATGAATTGGTGAATAGTATGTAAGTACATTGTGTTCCTCGTTGAATACATGTAATGTACTATTTCCTTTTCAATGCAGATGATACATCAAATAGACATATTAGGCAAGACGTGCTATCAGAAGTACCGTTTCCAATTTAAGCTGCAGGGTTTCAATTAAATTTTCAAATGAAAACAATCTACAAAAGTGAAAACAATCTACAAAAGTGAATAGTCGCGGGACTGTAGCATGTCTAGCACCATGTGTGATGGCCCTCAGAGAAGCAGGTTATCATGGAGATATTATCCTGCTGGTGGGAGCTCTCTGGGGATGATAGCTGTAGGATGGGGCGTGCCCATGAATTACATGGTAAACCTGATATAAAGGTCCTACCTACAGCATGCCTAAAGAAGATGTAATTCTGTAAGCTGTGACTAAATTCCTTACGTTACAGGTTATCGTGTATTCTCTACCATAAACATTAGAATATCATTCTGAAGAATAACAGAAATTTTGAAAAATACTAGTATAGGTCTTTACTTTGGAACATAAAAATCTATATATCAAATGGTGCTGCCTTCTCTGAATATATTCCTCTTTTCCTTGGATATTCCCCTTCTTCTCAAAATAGATAGCTTTTCGGGTAGGACAAAAATCATTAGCATTTTGCAGTTTCGAAGTAAAATCCAGCCACCTCCAATATCTAATATTTCATTCATTGACTGACTCATCTCTTTATGTACAACAAGCGGCCATGAGTGCATGACCCCCTGTAGGTCATGTGGCGGCCTTGACCTTAGGCTAATGTCCTAATTTCTGTTTGAGCCCCAATGGCTGCAGGATAGGGGAGTGGTCATTTTCTAAACATAAGGGGTGAGTCTGTTGGGGGCGGGGACTGTATTGGTTGGGAAGGTGCCTCACTCACTGTCATCTTACTGGAGTAAGTATGCATGCAAGATCCTATTTCAATGTCACTCCCTTTTATAGAAATGACCATCTGGGCCTAAAATACCCATAAAATGATAACAAAAAACCCAAACATCACACATTTATATGTCTAATTATAAACACAATGTGCCTCACAAAAGGGATTTAGAAAATGACCACGCCCCTTCTGCAAGGTCTGTACAATATCAGGGCAGACAGAAGACACTAAAATCCTTCAGGGTAGAATTGTCAATGCTAATTGTGTAGAGCAGGTAGGGATGATAGTCCCAGGGGTAAGGCATGGTGGGAGGTTTAGGGCAGTGAGGGTGGTAAACATTGGGCACGAGGGATTTATAATGAAAATGACACCAAGAACCATGGTCGCTGAACAACTAATTTGAAACACTTGATCTCTTCTTCATTTACGAAATATAAAGCCATCTCTTGGCAGATACTAAAAGAGAAACGAGGAAATCATCATTTATCATTTCGAAAGGCATTAATTCCCCGAATAATTCCCAGTCCATCGATCCTGTGTCACATTTTCACATTATGTATGAATGAAGAGTAAAAAACTGTTGCTGCATTGTGCTGGCCTTAAAGCCTCACTGATGAATTATCAAGGAATGATGTATTGCTCCATCAGGGAAAGAAAGACATTTCAGCCTTCTTGGCTTTAGGCCACTCAAAAAAAAGTTGTTTTTCATCACCAACCCCTGAAAAATATGACGAGGACGATTTTTTTTTATCAGGGGTTGGGTCATGTACCGTCTCTCGAATATTTGAGACAGAAAGTTTTGGGTTTAGTACTTTAGAGTTTACTGATCATGAAAAAAATGTAAAAATGCACTCAATCTTGACATCCTGACATCGTTAGCTTTAATTTGATACCAAATATTCCCATTTTCTTCTAATTTTACCATGTTTCTGACTAAAAATCTGTAAGTTTTTATTTTTTTTGAGTGGCCTTAAGGACTGGATAGAAACAAATGGTGAAATGTTGCTTACAGCTATCGTGATTGTCTTTCAGTTTTACATCACGAGTTCATCCCACACCATGTATACCACCTCCAACCTCATGTTTGTATAATTGTACATCACCCAACGTCAGCAGGCAAGACTCTTTTTGTCTCTTCTTGTGGTTTCTGTCACTTCATACACAAAACGGCTGTAAATTATGATTCAGCTGAGCCCTGTTGGATGTAGCCCACAATATTTTGTGGTTTGGCCCACCTTTGATATTAGAGCCTTCACAATATCCTATCGATCATCTCTATCAATTGTATTTGTATACATACCAGAATTTAATCCTGAAACATGAACACACAATCAGACACAAAAAGGCTAAATTACATTTGAAGCCCTATACTACAATCCAATAAACGTGATAAATCCTAGTGACTTCCCTAATGCTATGTAGCCCAATAGACATGGAGGTCTGGATGGTGCATCGCCTATAGATAGCCTTCACCACTGTGCCTGTGTCAAATAATAAAGTCAAGTCTTCATGCCCAGATCTACTTTAATAGGGATGGTTGTTGGCGCCAACAGGCCCCATCCACAGGCACCATACCGTTATATATAAATATTACATACTTCTGGTGACTGTGGTCAGACAGTCCGGTACCACAGTATCTCCCCATACCCCAGCGTTAACATGACTGATCAGGCATGAAGGGAATACCAATTTCTCACTCAAACATCGTATTTAGTTTACTTCCTGGCACCCAATGATATTTTAGATAACAAGAATATTCTGTGAGTAACTCGCCAACGTTGCATTCATGGTTGGCATGATGCATGGAAGCAGCACCAGGATTGCATGAATCATGATTCAGGCATTGGGACGTCAAGATACAATAGAGGGATACCAGCTGGTACTAGTTACTGTCTGTTATGGTTTCAATAGGCTGGCACCATAGCCTATAACAAACAAAGTGTGGCATAGATCTATATAGGTACCCGGTACTACTACCAACTATTACCATAAGGTCCTGGACTGTTTTTACTCTGGACCTTATATAACCATCCATATCCAGGCATGCTATTATTCTCCATAATGACGTTACAGTGATTGTTCACCAATCACGTGACCCCAGAGCAGCCGCCACATTGTTTTAGCAGCAGAGAGGTATGGTGGGTAGTGACATGCTTAGTGCTTTTTAACACTCACGGATTCCTCAGACGTTGCCTCTAAGGTAAGAAAGGATGACCTTTGATCTCAGAAACATTTCTCATTTTCTCGGTTTGGTAGGACACTTGTGTCTCTTGTCTACTCCCGTCAAGTGAGAACTGGATTTGGCAGAGGCAGATCCAGATCCCTGAGGTAAAATTCCAAGTAAAATATTGACATAGCATTGAAAGTGATTTTTTTGCACGTTCACGTTGGATTAGGCTTATAAAAAGTATTATTTGATGAGCTTTGCCTCTTGTCTTAAAGCCCCAGCCCTTATTTTTTTCCAGAAATTAGCCATAACATTGGGTTTGCTAGTGAATCAACATTACCAACTGGTAGATTCAATGCTCATCAACGATTTCATAATGTTGATGCAGGAGTAAGTCTAGTTTTTCATTGTAAATATGTTGGGTGGACGTCTCAAGGTATATAGCCGTCTTTAGGTTAATCTACCCAACGATATAATGGTAAAAGGCAAAAGGTAGATTTTAGGGAACTTTTACTTTATATTATGGGGTCTTGGCAAATATTTGCCCCAGACATAGCTATTCAGGCCATCCCTTTTTAGGGTTGAAAGGAATGGAAGGGCATTCTACGGTGGGACACTAAATCTTGTCCTACCAGTCTACTGCTACCCCCGCAGAAGAAAACTTCCAGCTTGGGTCAGGGACCTCATCTATTGAAAATGACCATGCACATGTCTAGAGAGTGGGATTCATGATCGGTGGACACCTTGAGGATAGACAATTCGCCATAAGGATCAAGGGTCCTGTTAGATTATTTATCCTTTATTCATTATACTTTCTTTTTACCCTACCGCCTAGACATTCACAAATAATCTAACAGAGTAGAGATGGAACATGTCTTGACTGATGAACACCAGAGTGTTTTGTCTAGGGAAGAGGGAGTGCCTGTTTTCTACATAGTGTTACCCCCTGGTGTTACCCTATAAAATAGTTTTCTAAAATGCCTGTTACCAAACCTTCAGCCACATTCAATTTAAATCCAACCATCTTTTTTCATGTTATCCATTTCCTCCTGCAAACATCACCCCAGAAAAGAGTTTCTGGTTTAGCTATCCTCTCATGGGTATCTGATATACCTAAGTTATACTGATTTCATGCGAACATATAACATGGCAATCTATTCATAATTTACTTGATCATAATCATAATATAGGCTCTCATCTTATATTTCCTCTGAGAACTGCCGTTTAAAGGATGCATTTACAGAATGTGATTGTTAGATGATGTCATTCCATTTCATACTGTATGAAAACACCTAGGTTTTACCAAACCTTTCAAGAATCAGCGTCTTGGCTGTGAAAGATATGGAGAATTAGGACTAGAGGTCCGTAGTACCCAACCACCAAGTGTTGGATGATGGTATGTGTACATAAGGCTATACCATGTACATAGGTGTGACATAATCAGGGTCTGTTTCTGTCTCCACCATCCACCATCCTCCAACCCATATTCTACAGACACAGAACCTTAGAATACCAGCTATATAACAGGTCTGTAAGAACCCAGTCTGTTACATACAGCTATGTATACAGTCTGTTCTCTAGCTGCCTATAACATAGCATAACAACAACTCCAACCTAAGTATGCTTATTTCTTGTCTTAACTGTATGGCTAGCGATGGTTAGGCCTCTAAAAAAAACTGGTTTCTCATCACCGCGCCCATAAAATTGTGTTTTTTTCTCTTTTCTTTTTTTACATTTATATAGGAAATGTAACGGCACATATCAATGGATGTATCAAATTCTTTGATTTCATAGTAAAATAATGATGGGAAAATGACACCTCTCAAAAAAAAACTGGTTTCATATCACCCTGCGCATCATAAAATTGTGTTTTGAATAATTTTTTTTTACATAATTTTAGTCAAAAATCATAGTGAAAAAAGACAAACATGTGCATATTTGTGACACAACACGGGAAAAGGTAACATTATGGGGATTTTGTGCTATTTGCAGAATCAAGGAGGCAAACCAAGTGAAATATGATTGCAATTTTTGTTCTTATTTCTGAGAAACTTTGAGCAGGTTCTGGGACATTATCTTAGCAACAAAAGACCCAAAATGATTGGCGTAGGTGTCTTTTACAACTCATACACGTCATATCATTGTAACTAGCCCTGACAGTACCTTTGTAGGTCAATTGACAGGAACCGTGAACCTTGCTAATTTAGGGATATCTAACTGACCCAAGCAAGCAGTTTTTCAAGATGATATAAATGGACCCATTAAACCATAATAATTTGAACTGGAATGAGGAGGTCTTGGGGATAATTTGGATAAGCTATACTTACCAAAATTGGACAAATAGAAGTGGCCTTATACCCCCATCAATCTATGAGGATGCTGTGTGTTTTGCTCTTATTGGCCACCTAGTGGCCAAAAATGACACTAATCCCCTTAATGTTACGTTTTCCCAAGTTGTGTCACATTTGGTATCAAATTAAAGCTAACGATGTCAGTAATGCAGTGGACTAGAGATTGAGTGCATTTTCACAACTTTTTATAATCAGTAAACTCTTAAGTACTAAATCGAAATTTTGGTCTTACCCCACACAGTTTTCGGCCCAATATGCCCAGGGTAAGAAAAAAAAATCGCCCTCATCATATTTTCAGGGGTTGGTGATGAGAAACCAGTTTTTTTTGAGTGGCCTTAGTGATGGACCAACATTTATTTATTTATTTTCTTAATCAGCAAACAGCTGAACTTCAAGCAAACATTCAGGGAATCCTTTATTTATTCTGAAGGTCTTCCAACTCCTTTCACTACAGTGTAATAGTGCAAACTGTGGATACCTGAACATGATAAACTCTTGAGCCTTCTCACTCTCATACACAGAAATAGACCTTCTTACAGAAGGGCCACATGGGGGGAGGTGGTTCATTACTGGGGTGGGTAATAACCTACTGAAGGTGCATGGAATGCCTTCAGTTGATGCAACACAACTAGGCTGTAGTGATGGATGAAGGAAACCCTCAAGTCACAGTTTCTGTGTAGTCTGCAAGTATGTACAAAGAGAAAATAAAGTTACCGTTTTAAACAGTATCCTAGACGATATGTCACTTGCTGTGTCAAGGTGTATATTTGAGTATACATACCTTTGTTTGCTAATATTCCAGGATATACTGACCAAACCCGGAGGGTTTTCAGTTATTGTATGACTTATTCTTTACTCATGGTAACATATTTCTCCCTCAACGTATAAGGGCTAAATGTCAAGTCTGATTTTAATCTCTATGTTGGAATGATAATTCAGGCTTTTTTTTATAACAACGAAAACAATAATAGGTTTTAACAATGATTCATATCGCCATTGAAACGGCAACCTATGTAGAAGCCATATTAAGCCAATTGGGCATGAGTCCTATCCTAGGCCTCTGGCAACGTTGATGAACATTGTGTGTATAGAAATCAAAATTATGTATTGGCATACTGGAGTCTATAAACCAACTGGATATCTTATATAGGGGCATATATAGGGGCATATACACAAAGGCCTGTAGAACCTATACATAATAAATATTGTATGAAACCATATATGGGGTCCATTGAGTACAGTCCAGATTTAGACCAAGCATGTACATATTGATATTGCACGTAATGTCAACTTTATGGCATATTGTATACAAAGGCAAAGCCTAAGGCAGTATACTATGTATATCAATGGAAATAAAGCTGCTATAGGGACTGAACTGTCTGACCTTACAGCACAACATGATGTCTCACGGTCTGTTCATATGAGGTCATGTACCAGAGCCTTTACAGCGGGAAACTCGCCTGCTTTGATAAACCATGCAGGTTTAAGAACAAGATAAAATCTATCATTATCTTAAGGTTGGCATGATGTATACCAGGTGATTTGCTGCATTAATGTACCACGATAACACGTCGGCATGATGCATTAAACCAGTGTGCTGCCTTCAAGGGCTTAAAAGATGTCATATTACCTTTGGAAAGCCTGTGCTTTATATCTCACACCATGTCATTTGATCTGCAGAATCTAAACCCTATACATCTGTACTATTTGTAAACAACTTCCTAAAAAGCCCTTCCTTCTGCCCTTCTTCTATCAAATCCCCACCTTAGACCCATCCAGGTGAAAACTCCTATAGAACACACAGTGACAGCTCTATAGGTAGTTTGTCTCCTAGCCCCATCCACAAATAGTATGAAAACCTCTCAGGGACACAATGTGCAATTACCCTTTGTTGTTATGACAAGGATACATCCTTGTTGGTACCCCATGGATGGTGCATTCATGTATCATGCCAACCCTATGGGATTGATACCATCGTGAGGAGTATTGATGCATACTATCACCTTACTCGCAGCACTGCATTGATCCAATATGGGGGCCCCCTAGAGATATCTTGCAGTCCTTAAAGGTATGAAATGCCCCTGAGGCAGACAACCCTCCAGGGGGTATAGGTCATGGCAACATGATCTTAGTCATACATAGCATCTCTATGTTTCTCTATGTAAAAGAAAAAAAAAGTTTGTCTATGAATTTCTTAGAATTCTATGCGGATCTATGTAGAGTGTACATAGTTTGCCTCCTTGTGGTGAGAGAATCTCCCAGGATACCACTCTAGAGGAGGGGCAAAGTATACTAAAATCCCCCTTGGGGCTCCTTGTGCTGACTCTTTCAGAACCAGATAACGTATCAAAATTCGTGTTTATTTGTTGTCCGGAAGCACCAATGCAGCTATGGTGAGTAACAAATAATGTTGAACTGAAATAGGGTCTGGAAAGGAAAACAAAGTCTTCACTATGGGCAAGATGCCTCCATTAAAACACCCAGATGCCATGGTGCATTAAAGCGCTATGTTGTCATCAACATAAAAGGTGCGAAGGAAGGGCAAAGTGTGACAGATGTGACAAAGTAGACACTGAGTGACAATGACTAAAAACCTTGTGCAATTTCATTCATTCATATTTGCGTAACCCATGAACATACCAGTTGGTAAGTATTTAGACCACTACGGGTATAAAATAAGCAATCGTTGAATATGGTCTATTCTTAATATTTGTGACCCATCAAGGGAGAACACCTCTCTGCGGGGGATTTTTAATTCCCCATTTGGCCACCAGGGGGCATTGGAGGGTAAAAGTACTCTAAAATTGTAATAAATATACATTAAGGTAATTTTTGATGCAGAATTCAATGGTTTCATTTAAAATGCACCATTTTCGGTGGAAATGGCATATATTCGGATGGTAAAATGCACATTTTTCATGAGAAATCAACATATATGCCTGTTCCTGGTTGCCATGACAACCATTCCAATAATCGAAATTTGCTTGTGCAATTTACCTCTTTCTTTTTCCTGCATGTTTTTGCCGACACTGTCAGTAATAACAAAAGGCCATACCTATCGGATGTGGTCAACTGATTCACATCCGGAAGCGATGAGGGCAATTTCAGTTGAATTTAGGTATGTTCTTTTTGTTTGACCTTTCAGGGGAAGTAAAGCATATTAGTATATCATGGGCCTTTGCCATATTAAACGATGTACAGATGTAGCGTAGAAAATAAGTCCCTGGTCAGCACTGCTTCATCATTAATACACCTTAAGCGTCGGTATGATGAATCAATACAGTGCTGGAAGGTACATCATGACAATAGAATATTGACATGAGGCATCATGGCATCCTTAAAGGGCTAAGAAAAACATTACCCCGTGGAGTACAGAGAGGTGATACTTCAGTGTATCAGGTGATCTTTGACGGTGTTTCCCCAGCCAGAAAATCTATACCCACAGATTAAGCTCTGTCAATTGTGGTTTCGGCTTAACATCCTAATCCAATCTCCACATGATATAGACCACTGGCAAGGAAGTAGAAGGATAATAATCCCACCTGTTCTGAACGGTGGATCATTTTTTTTATAATTATAAACTATTGAGTACAATATACATTTTAAATAAAACTCTTTAATGCTAGGATGCTTCCAAAAGGTAACATTTCATTATGATGCACTAACGGCCTGCTGGAGTGTATCAACCCAATAATGCTGGCACGATGCACGAATGCATAATGATGCATAAATGAATGCACCAGGAGAGCAATAGGGAACTAATCAACTGTCCTTCCTTTAAAGGATTAAGGCACATGTGGTGGGATTCAATGTCATATGCATATAGAGTTCAATTCTATATTGGATGTCAAGTTCAATTCCCTTCGTTCTGCGTACAGGTATGAATTAAGCTGATATTGGTAGGCATGATATAAACCAATGTACAACTTACACATCGGAAATTGACTCATCACCAACAGGAGGAAACAGCTGCCGCCTGTATGATGTTATCACTACTTTATAAGCATTACAGCCTCTTCATGAGGATCAGGTGAAGGTCAGATAAAGGGTAAATCAAGGTCACATGCTGAAGGTCACACAAGGTCACTTTGTCATGTGTCACAGAGATTCAAACCACATGCACAGTGGGAATCATTGAAGTGGATATCACACAGACATATGGTGTTTAAATGGAAATCATAACATAACCAACTTGACAAGAAACCGTATGACTGTGTACAAGGCGGTGTATCTAGAATGATTATAAATCTGGAGCATTCAATTCAAATTCCTTGTAATCCCTAGTTATGGATTCAAGCTGATTCAATCAAGATTTCCAAAGATTTTCAGCTTACCAATTTATTCATTTTCAGAATCCTCGTTATATAATCAATGATGTTCTGCATGGTATTGCATTCTTCCATAGTGTGTATACATAAGACAGTGTGTATTATCGTCATCTGAATATGACAGTAAAAGTAACCATCCCCACAGAATAGCACCAATAACACTATCTTCCCTACTCAAACAGATAAGAGTCCCAATAATGCTCCTTCCCTTCCTCACCACAATTCTACCACCAACAACCACAACCAGGGATATTGTTACAACCCAGGGGCTTTTTCTGGAAATCGGACTGGCAGGATCCGATGCCAGGTCCTCTCAACTTTGATCCCAACCACTCAAGTCTGGGAGGGTAAGGGTGGGGCTGGGGGAGGGGGGTTGATAGCGGAGGAAAGGGAGGACGCAGCTGGCACTGGGGCAAAGGGAATGTGTTTCATATATCTTAGGCCGACATTGCTGAGGAAATTAAGCTAGCAATTGTTTCAAGACTACACTATCTAGAGGTTTTATAATAACAAAGTAATTCACATATTCCAAGCAAGTATGGAACTTTAGGTATAGCTCTAGGTTGTCTTGGGGTGTTATACATAATATTATCAGCGGGGAACTACTAGACTCGATATGCAAGAAAACGTGAAACACACGCTTTTCCTTGGCCCAGACTCTGGGCAAAGATCCAGCCACCAAGGGATCCAGGGATCTGAGAGTACAAACTGGGGGGAGGGTGTAGGTAGGGTAGGTATGGATCCCATTAGGCATTGTCCCCATGTTGGTGCACTGACAAAAAAAGAGCATCAGCCTGAGTTTCACCTAGTCTCTGGCGCTGCCTGAGTATGATGAGAGCCTCTGCTAGAGGCTCTCCCCTGACATGCCATACTCATGCTGAGCCTGCTTCAATGCCACACATTGGGAAAAAGCATCAGCATGCGTATGACACAAGGCTCAGGCATGGTGCCATACTCAGTCTGAATCTTACTGAATACTCCAGCAAAGCAGGGGTCTAGCCCCTACACTGATGTCTGAGATTATATCATATCCTAGCACCAACCACACCACGTGCCTCATTAGCTCAGTTGATACGGCACTGAACTTTGAATCTAAAGGTGAAAAGCTCAAGCCCCATTGAGAATTTTTGTAAAGGTTACTTATTTTGGTAAATCAATGTTATTGCTACAATGTGAGCATGAATATGTATTCATAATGGGTTTGTGAGAACATTGTTCCCTATTAAGCCCCCCTCTCACCAATTCTTGCACATAATCAATATCCTTTCTATTATCGTCTAGTCCTTATAACCATGGTATCTAAGAATATAATCTTATCTATATAGGAATATAATAGGAATTGGTCACTAAAACATTTAGAGTATGATCACATCTTTGCAGTAAATGCAAAAGTGACATTTGGTCCCAGGCATATTTCTAATGTTTTGGGGCTTGGAAAAAAGTAGAATACCAGCTTTCAACACACGCAGAGGGAGCAGATCATATGAGACTTCAAGTGGATATCTTTCAGCACAGTCAAGATGGTGTAGTGGTAACATGTTTATTTCATATTAGAAGATCCTGAGTTCGATTCCAGCCCAGGGATGCTCTTCAAAAGCTGCATGTTTTCCACCAGAAATATTTTGTTATGCAAAGAATTTATTTTCTTGCTATTTTCTGACTTGGCAGATGTTGAAGATTCTGTCAGTTTTCAAGCAAGTGTCTATCTCAATTAGTTACAAAGGAAGGTCTTAGAAAAATACACTGCAATAGATAAGATGTTTCCTATTAATCTGAAAAAATGTTTTGCAGCACCACAGAGACTTGAACCTGTGACCCCTCACATGCAAAGCGAGAATCCTACTGCTGTGCCACCGCTACAACCGTTGAGCCAGGTTGCAATAGGCATATAAGTAAGACTGTGCCCTACTTACTGAGGACATTGTGGACATTTGTCCTTACTATGGACATTTTTCCTTACTATGGTCACTCCAGTCTGTGTTTCCTATTAGTCTACTGGGCCTCATATGACCAATGACATCTCACTGTAGTAGGTCTATGGTTGAAATATCATATTGATAGTGCCACTTTCAACACTTGCCCCGCTAGCACAGATAGGAGCACAAAGGAGTCACAATCAGAAGGTACCCGGTTCAAATCCCAACAATGAGCAATAAGGAAACTGAAATAGACAAACTATTCATGGATTACACAAACTATTCATGTATTACTTCGACGGCCATTAGAAGTGGAATATTCAACAATCTGAAATCCTTGTATGTATGAAACAATGGGCTTTTGTCATAGGGTGCCCTTAATTTCTATATTTGTTTAAAGTGTTTATCAAACCACTCATGAGCTGGGCTTAATACATCCTACAGCTGAGTAGTTTAATAAATGAAGGGCTATGTAATGATTAGAACTTAGCATGTTTGTAAGGCCATTGTAAGACCTAGGATGTAGTAGGGTAAGAAAGCCTCCTGCAATGTTGGAGCCTGTTCAGGTAGGATCCAGCATTGCCTGACCCTCTTCATAGAGATACTCAGGCAATGTCCTATTCTCTTCTATTATGTTACTCCAGTTGACCCTGAGCCTGTCTCTAAAGGGACTCAGGCACTGTTGGAGTATGGCAGTAGAGAGGGTACAGCTGGGCTATACACACTCTAGAGTAGAGTGTCAGACAATGCATGACTATGCCCCTACCCCAAGCTCACCATGAATATCAAAACAGAGATCATTTTGGCGACATTTGCCTGAGTCTAACACTAGACTCACTCTGAGTATCATTTTTTCCTCAGTGTGTATAAACATGCCATAGAGTGGTGGTGGTAGGAAAGGGGGATGGGGTGCTCTCCAGTGCCACTGTACCTCAACACTTCTCCCCCAGGTCTCAGAACTGTTAGTTTGCCAACAGAAATGTCTAAACCTTGTCTCATGTTCCATGGCGAGGTCTAGTACCAATGTGTCTATTTGTAGCAGTATGAAGTGGTCTCAGAAGAACACATCCAACACATTGCTTCATTTTTCCACACCTTTACTCAACAACCCCCATATCGGCTGGTCTCTTTTATTTCTCCAAAACTAAGTAAGAGGCAGAAGTGGCACATAAGCCCTATCCTATATTCCTTGGGTGGGGCCAAGATAGCTTAACCCCCACATTTCCTTCGCCGCTTCCCTCGAAGGGAGGGGTCAAATTCTTTCACTTTGCTCTGGCATGATCCTTTCTTTCACACATTGGTGTTTACGGGACCCCCACCCCCACCTTCAGATTTCTAATTTCTGGGTCTGTCAATTTCAGGATCGACAGTTTTACAAAGGCTGGTAAGAAAATGTCTTCCTTGAACCTTCCTCTGAGTCAAATCCAGGTGAGTGCAAAGAGCCTCTGCCTTTCCTCCATTTAAATTCAATTAACATCTGCAAGCTCCATGAAAAATTATGAGATTAGCCCTTTACCTGCTCTAGAGTGCATTAAGATAGCATGTCTATATCTGTCATCATGAGTGCAGCCCTGGTTGGTATCTCACCAATGCTGCATTCATGCATCAGGCCGATTCCATGGGGCCAATGCACTCATGCACTGACAGCATGTTGGTTACACCAAATGCAGGAACTAGAGGTAGCGACCAGGGCTGCATTGCTAACCATGATATTGATAACGGAGACCATGGTATTAATAATGGAAATTGAGAATACCTCGGAGGTATTATGTCCTATCATGTACAGCTCTTAAAGGATTAACCCTCCACATAACAAAGTTACAGTGTTTAACCCTCCCCCACATAGCACAGTGAGAAAAGGATCCATCTGAACCTCTCACCATCTACATCCCCAACTAACCCCCCAAAACCCTCTCCCCTCTCACCAAGTATCCCTCACCTAGCCGCACGTGGATACAATCAATCTAAAGGCAGCAGGGCAGAATCACCACGACTCGGACACAATATGACTCAGGCCGGGCATTAGAATTCACAGTCATTCATGTCTAGTGCTCCCTTTTTATTTTATCTTTTGATGCAAGAATGATGCTAACATTTTAATGTGATTCATTCAGATTGGGAGCTCTGTATGCATGAATATAGCAACAGGGTCCGACTTATGGTAAATCTACCCTACTCTCAAACAAACATCTTCAGTACACACGTGCTAGCCATCCTACATTCTTCCACATTAAGCCTTTGGGTGTGGCATGATGCCTTAAGGCGTCGTGTTTAATTGCCCTCATGATGCACCAATAACGTGCTACCTGATCATATGATGCATAACGCTGGACTATCGGAAATGTATTGATCCCATTGGATTAGCATGGGTACATGAATGCAGCCAGCCTAAGGAGTTCTTCACCCAGACTGCATCCGTGTATCATGTCAAAATACATTAATGATAGGGTTCAGGTATTTCTTATGAGAGTGGCACTCTTAGAGAGTTAAACCTTCCATTTGTGTTTTCTTCTTTCAAGTACGACATTGTGCCCTTACATCGACAGGAGTTTGTATGGGATACTCTGGGAACCTCCTCCCAGCTTCACTTGGATATATTATTGTTATATGTAACAGTAAGTGATCACCCTGTAAAGCTGACCTTTTTATGTATAGGGAAATCTCTTTATGCTACTCATGGTGGAAAACACAGTTCCTTTGAAGAGATGCAGTTTTACATAAAATAGCTAGGGTAAGATAATGCCATATCTAGGAATGGTTATTAAAAAAAACGTTGTTTTAAACAAGCACTGCCACAAGCAATGACTGGTTATCTAATTGATTTTCTTTTTCTGAGTATTTCCGTTGATTGACATTTAGATAAGTGAACTAGGTGTCCTCCCGGTATATCCATGTATAAGGTTGGCATGTTGTTCGTCAAAAAAATTGATTTTATGATTCGCTCACCCCATGGTGATCCCAAGGTATACTTTTTTTGCTGTATTTCACCAATGATTCCTACACACGCAAACATCCGTACCACCGCCCTAAGTTAATATCTTTTTGCTTCTGCTTTGGGACAGAGGGACTGCAGCAGAGAAAAAGAGGGAGCTTTCGGAAAGTACTTGTTGCACTTTATAGCTAGAATCCACAATTTGAAAATGAAAATGACGGCGAACCTTTGAGACTGTCAATAATTTGAGGGGGATAGTAAACATCCGTTGCGCGGCTCAAGTGTAACAGATTTTTCATAGGGCATCTTAGAAGAAAATAGTAGGACACACTATTGCTATTAAGACCTTTCATAGTGAACTAAGGCCTGTTTCCCTGGGGCGGGGGGCACAAACGATGTACCCTACCTTTTTGTTTTGTTTTGGCTCTATCCCCGTTGTTCTGCTGATAGCTACTTTTTTTTATCAAAAATTTCTAGTCTCAAACAGTTATAATTTTGGAATAATATTAAAATCAATTCGCTGGATTATAAGATGGAGATCACATTTGAGATTGATTACTCTAATTTGCAAAATCATGTTTTGTGCCCTACCAGCAGGAACAAGCTTTAAATGTATGTTTCGCCATATCTACATCAAACCTATCTCTTTTGGATCGACATTTGGCCGTCAGGGAATTGAACATGACTTGTTGGCGATTTGGCTGGCAGTAATGAAACCAAATGCCATGGAATTTAGTAGTAGGTCTTAGGACAATGAAAAGATATACTATTAGTCCACAGCAAGGATTTTGCAGTAGATTGCTTCTATTTTTGGCAAACAGTGGTAGTTGCTGTCAGTACAAATCCAATGGCCTGATATGGGTTGTTCTGTACCCACTACAGTGGTCTTTATAGCCCATTTACAATTGGGGCTGAGAGTGTCTCTAGCAGCCATTTCATTTCAAATAGAATATCCCAGCTCAGTATTACGGGGTGAAAATATCTTCCTTAATATTTTCTTCTAAAACTTAAAATGTGGAAATGATACATCTCGTGACAGTCATCATACCGGATAAGATAAATTATTGCATAGAGAAAACGAGGAGTTATGAGTTAAAATATTCCTATTTTGGGTCACCACTTTAACAAACTATTTTAGACCATGATTTATCCCTAAGAGTTAAGCACATTCAGGGATTGCTCATTTCATTAACATGGCGCCATTTAATTGCTGCCAGACCCATTGAGAGCAGCTCCCTAACATGCTCTATCTATAATTCACGAGCTACTCCCCATTACAGACACACTCATACCATTAACCCTTTAAATATCACACACCTAAGTTTTGTATTATTTTGTCGTCATCATGCACCAAAATTAGTGCAGCGTGCCAACTCATGATAAAGTGTATTGACACCTTAGGGTGGGCATGATGCATAAAAGCTGCCCTAGAGATTTGACTGACCAAGGCTTTATTCCCACATCATGACGACCAAAGAGCCTAACACATTTAAGCACAATGTGGACCTTAAAGCATTAAAGCACACACCAGGTGATGTCAGGTTATGAACTGGACATTAGCAGACTGGACAATAAATGGGGGAATGGAATATGCAGGGAGGAGCAAATTGCAAATGGGGAGGTGGGGGCAGACGTAGAGAGGACGATAGTGGAGGATGGAAGTGAAAGAAGGAGGAGAAGAAGCATTTTCCATGAGATCTTTTGACGTGTTTGACACTTCAAGTCTACTGAGCATCCTTGTTCACCATGGTCAGCCTAAAGGCATTTCTCACAGCCATTTTAAAACCCCTCCCCATTCAGTATCTTCCCCACACTCGCCATCTCAGATTATGCACATATAAGGCCACGAAGTTTCAGCAGAGTAAACCCACGCTGTTTGGTGAGGAAATATGTGCTATTTTGATATTCTGCATATCCCGTGATGCATTATGCGGATGTTGGTGAGAGGAAAGTCCTGAAAAAATGGTTATTAGGTATAACTTGGTACTGGGGATACAATGTCAATTGCAGACAAAATAGTAGGTAACACCCCTCCCCTCCCCCAAGCCTTACAATACTCCCCTGTCCTATAGGCCTCTATAGCCCCTTCCCCCACCAGAGTGAGGTACATCGTTTTTTTATGCCTTTCCTAAACCTTTTTTGTGCCTTTCCCACACCCCTCAGTCACCTTCCCCCTGTTACTGATCTCTAGGTAATTGTCAGGGTACATCCCATTACCGGAAATCCCTAATTACTCCCCAGCCAATCAGGGACCAGCTCTCATAGCCCCTTAGGGTTTCCTCCCATAGCATGGGGGCACCACAGGCTACCGAAGCCCTTTCAGGACTGCACAGTGCATCAAACCCTATTTAGGCCTAGTTTTTCACTATGTATGAATGCATTAGAGAAACAGGGCTACATTGTATATCAATGGTGCAAAAGAATAGAAAGCTTGAGGAATTAATATGTGGTCCTTAAAGGGTCAAGCATAAACAGCTAAGTATATCATATGTGTACTTATGTCTGTGCAAGGGAGCCATGTTATCTGTATTAAAAGGTATGAGTGATTCCGTATGGGTGCATTGTATTGATTCATTCACTGTATCACCCAACACGCCCATCTATCATTAGGACCAAAGAATAAAAGGATATCTATGCACACACGTTATTGAGTATTATTTTCATGATAGCGTATTTTGAGGGCCGTTAGAAATGTCAGACAAAGAGATTCTGGCATAGTTACTGAAATATGTTTCATTATAGAGAAATGCAGTGTAATAATGACTTAAAGGGATTTCCCACCATCTATTGCATCGCCACCTGCTGGTTGCCAAAAATTGAAACTCCCTAATTTTACCTAAATTCATGATATATGTTTATTTCCCTTTTGTATATGCCATAATTTATTACTATCAAGCTGTTGAATATAAGACTTTTACATTTTTCCTAACAAAACATTAAGATTCACTATTGGCCAACTACATAGATTTCTGTAATTGAGGAAAAGGATTTTTTCCCCATAAATCTGTATCTTCTAGATTCTGCCAGTAACCTTCGAATTCTTTGCTCATAAAATGTTCATAATGCTTGTATCTTAATCCCTGCAAAATCTGGTGAACAAATTCTCAATTTCAACAATTTCTATTTCCGCTTTTTTGGTTGGATCATTCATGGCTCTTTTGTTTGTCTAATGACTACCTATTTTTATTGCTTAGTCATGGTACAGATGATATCTACTAGACACATGAGGCGTTCAGTTAAGATATTGCTGATATTGAAAAATTTAATGACCAAAAATAGTGGGTTCTCCCATAAGCGGCCATAGTTAAGGAATCCCCATTTTCTGATGTCAATAAATCTTAAACTAGCACAATGAACCATGGTTTTTATCACTTCATCTATCTCACTACACATTAAACTTGAACAATCCCAAGTGATTTGGAGAAACTGCTGGTAGTTTAGGATTTACCGAATAGTGGGAAATCCCTTTAAGGTGGTGCCAGAAGAAGACTGATAGAGACTCGCACCACTATTTAGGCTTTTGATGCCTTTTTAATTAAAAGTTTGAAATGTTTTATTTGGCGGCTTCTGAAGATGTTTTTCGTGTTCTGACACCTTTTTTAGCGGCAGATGGAACAAACGTTGTGCATAAATCACTTAATGGCATTGAACCGTAATGGCACCTCAACACGATGATCCCAGGCCTCAAACCATTGATTAATCAAAGTGATTTAGAAGCCAGGGGCAGGCCTGATTAAATCTATAACATATAGTACTGGGAGACAAAGGTGAAAGATTTTGTCCACCCGTCCTTTAAAAAACAAAGAGATCACATACATCATACATGTACATCATATCCTGACCGAAAGTGACAGTGGTTGTGCTACTACTTATAAAGCTCTCGTCATCTGGAATAAACAAAGCACACACTCTACTGATATCAGCAAATCTGAAAATAAGCCTCTCAGTAAGAACCACTATTAGCTACTGTTATCTTGGAGACAAAGACCAAAGGCCTGTTTTAGCCGTGCAACACATTTGGGACTGTGCCGATAATAGTAGCTAATAATTATGAGGAACAATGCCAGAGCAAACACATTCAAAGTGACTTCAATAGTACGAAAGGACTTACAATTTCAAGTACTAATTTCAACACTTTCCTTTAGAATCTGTAACTTATATTTCAGACTTATAATTGGCCTTTCGTAGGAATAAATAGGGAGAATCTATTTGCTCTGACTTGCAAATGCTAAAGAATTGTTAGATATAGTGAATCTTATCTACGTCATATCTACAATAACGGCAATCCTTACCTCACAATTGGCTGTGATGAAAGAGCAATGGACTATATAATCAATACCGTTTCGTTCTTCTGTTGCTTATGAAGCCATTTTCTGTTTCACTTCTAGCCATTTGTCTGCCTTGTCAGAAAAATGAACCTTACAATAATGGGATGTCATCCTACCTCTCCCCCTTATTCATGATCTAAAAAACCTAAGTCTTGCTGGAACGTCAGAATGAACCTACTATTCCTCGAGTCCCTAGCTGACTTGCTACTGTTTACATACACATAACATCCGGTTTCAACTCTTTGGAGAGATATCTTTGGCCCTTCTTTGTAGCAGTCCCAGGTAGTTGATACAAATTACCATAGATTGTCCGTGGCCCTTTTCTTGAACCAATAGCGGAAGAGGGCCATTCCTACCCTGAATGAGCTCTAGTCATGTTTTCGTGAAAATGAATTAGCCATTATAGGTGAGAAGTTAATAAGTGGGTAATTGGTTGACACGTCGTACATCGATACCAGCATCTCCCAAAGGGGAATATGCATATTCATGCGCCGTACTCACTTCGCTGTGAAATATTTATTAGTAATGTGTTTTCAAGCCACAAATATACATTATTTTGTTCTACAATATTGTGTGTACATTTTAACCATGGGGTATGATACTTTGTTACTATTCATTATTTTGATATCATTATATTTAGCTTTTAGCTCATTAAACTCATTAAAATTCGTAAAATTCATGTTGATACATCCATAGTTCTATAGTATTAATTGGTAAGAAATCTGACAATTTCCTTGCTCACTGGGATGTGACACTATGGTATTCCTAGACTAAAGTAGAGACCAATGGTATGATAGCGGGTCTGTATCACCTGCAATGCAGATTCTAATATCAGGAGCTCCAATGAGTATACAATGTAAAAAAGGTGTTTAAAATCTTGCTAATTATCTTCTTTTTTGAGAACACTTTAAAAACCTAAACGTGTTTAGCCTAATAATGTGATTAGTCTTTGTGTTTAAATTTCAATGTGTTTAGATCTATCATTAGGCTTGTGCAGTGTTTATTGTGTTCATGTTTAGGTTTGTCCATGTGTTTAGATATGACATGCTTAGATCATGTTTCAAGGTTATAGTTTTTAGCATTATGATATTGTGTTTAGATATGGTATCCATAGATATTGAACTTTGTAGATCATCTCAATTATTCTACCATATCTATAGTATAGGCAGAGAGTACATCATACTGTCAAGAAATATATTCACATCTGTTATCCAACATAGGGAGTAATCCCATGTATGTAGATTACAACAGAATGGATGAATGAAGATTGCTTTGTCTATTCTTGGACTACAGAGTATAGGTGTCTATGGAAAGAATTGCTCATTGATCCAAACAATATAGGACTTAAACGACGAATCCAAAGTGTTTTATCATAACATTTATGTCCTTTCATATAAAATTCCTGATTAATGATTTTTTACATAATTTTGTTGAGAAGAGAGTATAACTCTTTCTAGAAACTTCATTCAAGCACCGAGCTGCCACCTTGTGAGTCTTTCATACTTAAACACCTAAACATATAAATGTTGATATCCTAAAAACCTAAACTTCAAATTGTTTTAATGCTAAACATCTAAACATGTTTAGCAAAGGTGTTTAGGCATTTGGAATTAAAGTGTTTAAATCCTAAATAGATAGCCAAGAGTACACCTACCTATCCAATATGTTTAGACTTTAACCATGTTTAGACCTAAGCATGTTTAAAGTCTAAGCTCCTTTTTACAGTGTATATAGGCTAATGCAAACATGTATAGGATAAAGGATGGTGGATATACCATTCATATAAGTTCAACCCAGGCAATATCAATTATAAAGCCTCAAATTAGATTGTTAGATGTTTGATGAATGAATTTCAGATTGGAATACCTGCTCTGTCCTACCATGTTTCCCACAGATGTCAGCATACCTACACACACATAGATCTAGCTTAGAGCTATATATGGGAGATAAAGCACTCAGTGAACCGAGTAACCTCTAATACAGACAAGTAAGGCTCAGGGTGAGATATGTCTATTTGATACCATTATACTCCCTGACAACTAATGGTGAAGTGGGAAGCATGGTTTCCACCACTTGATTTGCCATGTTGGCTTTAACTGTTTTATTAAAACGTGGCTCCTTAAAAGGCCTCATTTTCATTTTCAGTAGGCCTATTTCATTATGCAGCGAATGACCTTATCTGTGTTGTTTCAACTGTGTGTAATATGACAGCTACAGAAAAAAGGGGACTTCCCAGTCGATGCTGCATTCATGCATCGTTCTGCACAAAAGGCCAAATACATTAAGGAACTACATGCTGTCCTTTGAGGCTCACCTTAAAGAATCGAGGAAAGACCTGGCTTTGTTGATAAGCTAATCTCACATTTTCTGATAGCTGTAAGAAAACATGCTGTAATGTATAACAAAGGCCTATGGCCAAGGTCAGACCATTGATCTCCGTCTGTGCTGACATGGGCAACTGGCACGCCCACCTCTCTATAACAGCTATTATATTCACTGACCTGAAGACCATGAAGGACAATGATGTGTAGAATGCATTCATTACCTAGAGAATTATCTTCTATAGTAATGTTGACTTTACTTCAGGTCAGAACCGAGTCTTTGGCACCTGTTATAATTGGTAATTAAAGATAAATCTATGATGTATCATACGGAGTGTCTTTATTATAAGTGGATATCCTAATGCATGTCTGTACCCATGGAGGTCAAATCCCAGCATGGACCAGGGTGTCAAATCCCAGCATGGACCAGGGTGTCAAATCCCAGCATGGATTAATGAATTGTTTACAGTCATGTATATTACGTGAAAATGCTTTGAAACGACCAGTACTCCCCTCTTCCCGGGAAATGGTCGAATGCTTTGGTTGTTAACAATACATTCTCTTTTTGTTTACATGCATATTATCCAGGAAAATTGGTGATACGGAGGCATTACCAATGCACAGACAGGCCTTTTATGCCTTCTATACCTGCAAATTGACGCATATAAAGGAGAGAACAAGGGTCAGATTAGGAGTAGATATTAGTAGTTGGCAAATATAACTGTGTTACCATGTTAGTACCAGTGCCTTAACTGTAGAGGTTCCTGAAAGAAAAGCTTCAACAACATCCAACATCCATAATGTTATGGTCATGGGTTCAATATACCACATGTGTACAAGCACGTAGTATATCATTAATCAGTCATGCTCAAGGAATTAACAATGGAAAACAATAATAAAACTACTGGGCTGTCAACGCCAGCCAACTGGTCAGGTCATCTGAGAACAATTATCATTTATTTACCAGAGACAGGAGTCAAAGGGACTGGCCATGCTATAGACCCAATGGGGTCAAATACAGGGGATGGATGGAGAGGGAGGGAGGGAGGGAGGGAGGGAGGGGGTCTTTAAGTAATTTAATCATGCTCCATTCAACATGAGCCCATCTAATGTAATAGGCTAACCTAATTAACAGTAGCAATTAACATTAACGGATGCCCAATCTCTAACAATGCTGAGGGGTCATGCTCAGAGCTACCTTATTGATGACATGCTTGACATAGTTCTGATGAGCTTATGTTGCCTGAGGGGACCTTTAAGTGTTGGATCTATGTGTAGGATTGCTTCATTTCACGAGTTGAACGTGATCTTCACAGAGTACAATCTATTTGGCATATTCACTTCTCCTTTAATCCGGATTATAGGATTATTATCCCTGATAGTAAGTAAACATTCCCTGCAATATAATATTATTTGTTGTGAACCTTTCAATACACCGCAGGATATCTATCACCACTAACCCACTTATGGCATCCCAATTCTATATAATTTGGATTAGGTGTCAAACCCACATAGCATATCTTTGGGTCTCCATAATCAGCACAGCCATTTATCCCCTCCCAAATTGATGAAATCCATATCATTGGACCATTATACACAATAGCCCTTATTTTTGTCTAGCATGCCCTGAACCCCTTATTAGAAATATAAGTTAGTTCTATTATGAATGTATGCCATTTGGTCACTACACTGAAATCCCTGGGGAGTATAAAGTCGTCACTTCTAGCGATCAACAAATCCATTTGTTGTATGTTTTATCTTTTGTCCATATATTCAGCACGATTATCACTGGACCCCTTCCCAATTCCAAAGACTAGGGCCCGATTCCCATTTTCATTATTCAAACAACAGCACACAAGTTTTACAAGTCAAGGCCAGTCCCCTTACCATATTGCTGTCAAACAGTCTGGCCAGTTGACGCACAGAGTTGGCTGACCCACTCCTCACCAGTTGGAAGAAGCCATGCCCTTTACTCTCCCGGAAGCTGCCTGACCCCGGCTCATGCGCACCCGGCCGCGCACGTGCATTGGGGGTGAAATCAGAGCGGACGTCCGCCGACGTCCAAGTATGGCTGCGACGTAATCCTGACGTGCGACGTTTCATGTTGGCAATCTTTGCCTGCATTCTGCCGCGTAACTCCGGCATTATGATGAGTAAATCCAAAATGTGGTAATCCAATGAAGATTTTGGTGAAGGATTCTTAATCCAGGTTATTGTGTGCTATAAATGCACTGTGTAGCCTCTTACAGGCATACACTACCTAATGGCATTGCTGTGTCTTAAATGCATCAATGACCAACGTTGTAGTTGTAGGTACATGTAGTAAGGTACACAGTATTCATCTCTTGGACAATGGGTCGGTCCATTCTAGATATGATACCTTGTGATAACCATATATAATATAGGCCTATATCTCTCTCCACACTGGGAATATTTTTGTAGATAATGCAACTTCACAGCTGTCTCATATCTCAAGATCGTAGACGCAGACAGAGAGATATATAGATTGGGTCTACAATATAAACTTTAATCCAGAGTGCCTTCTGAGTATGACCACTGCATTTAGTATTGTAAAGATAAAGATACATCTACAATTTTTAAGGGTCCTTGTGAAGGGGTTTACTTGATGTAAGGGCATTTCCCTTCCTCTTGAAGTCAAAGCCCTTAATCCCCAAATCTCATGAAGGACCTTCCCACTTAAATCTTCTGTTGACGAGGCCTATATATATCGTCAGCAAGACTCTCATCTCTGAGCTCTTGTATTGCTGTAAATCCTTCTCTATATAGAGTCTCTGTATGCTCCTTTTAAGGCCCTTCCTGTAAATGGGGCTTTAACTCCAGTAAAGCCCTCAGTGCTCATGTGAGCACAGCTACAGACAGTCCCTCCTGTTACCTTGCTCACCTCCTGTACACTGGCACAGTATATACTCCTGGATACCACTCCTCCTCCTGGGTCTCAGGTAAACCCCATCAATCACGGACACCACAATGGTCCCACCACCTGGCCATATGTCATAGAGAGAAACCTTTACCTGAAACTAGACACCCTTCAGGGCCCGAGCTTTTGCCTTTGCTGTTACAATGTAACCCTATAAAGCCACAGGATGGTCCTTTGCATTCACCCCCTCACTGTCCAGGTGATCCTTTCTCTGCTGTATATAGAGATACAGGGTTAATCCGTAAGCCGTTATGACAACAGGGCCTGCCCTAATGTGGGTTTAATCCTCTAGGATCGTGGTGGTGGTGGTGTGGTCCTCCAGTGGTTGGTATTATTAGGGACTACTGTGAGTGTGGGAGTGTTGGAGAGATGTCTGTGGGGTAGTGTGTAGTGTGGGAGATGGGGACTGAGTGAGCAGTGTGTAACTGGGCCTTACTATGATATACCACTGCTACATGTAGTAGTATATACAAGTGAAGGACTCATAGTCACTGCTGGATCCCGGATACAGTGTAAAGGGGCCTTTAGTGGTAGTATAGTCTACCCTGGATACCTGAGTCAATTAACATAGAAAGACTCAGTCAACCTCAAAAGCATTTCACACAACATCCACTAGGTTTATATCACTGCCACCTTCATTTGGTTCTGTTCTTCTGCTTGGCACACTTACATTATGAAGGTGTTAATGATGTGATTGTATGAGTCTGTAATATGTACTCTGGTTCCTGCTCAAGGAGAAGACTCAGAAGGCTCACATAGAAATCTCAGTCAGCCATATATCCAGAAACACAAGGTATTGCAGATAATGTGGTTTAAACATTCTGACTGTACAGAGCTTTTCCTTTTCTCTGGATCCAGCCCTAAACGCTACTCCATTGTAACTGCCGAGACCAGCGGTTTAACCGTCTCCTGGGCTCCTATATACCGGTACCAGGATAACCTGTGTATCTATAGACCCTACTCACCATCTATACCTCCATGTGGTGTTAAGTCATTTGTAGTATACATGTTCCCAGTAATATCAACAACAGGGCTGCAGTTTATATACCAGTGCAAACATTTTCATCTGAGTTAAGAGCTCAGCTCCAATATCCAGGTTCAAGGCCAATTTACCAGGGGTAACATGTATAGAAAAGCACATTTATGGAAATGGGTATTTTGATAAGACATTATCATGTATGCACAGTCTATGGTCCTCAGTACTATCAAGGCGATACATGTGTATTACTCCTAATACCACTTTCCATTATAGATATCCACAATTGGAGAAGAGAAGGTCAGTAAAAATGAAAATTATAGAATGATATTGAGATTAAAATCTCTCATTCCTAACAGTGTGTTCTTTTCTCTCTTTTCTTTTTACGATTAAAATCAATAACGATCATTCTGGTCAATCGAGGTATCTAATTGTATATTGATAAAATGGACAAGCTCCAGTTGTTCACCTGTGACACCTGTCCCCTCTCTATAAGATATATGTCTCGGCTACAAAAAGGGCCCTGTGTATAGGCCGCTGTCTGGGTTTAGTAGGTGCGTGAGCTGCATCACAGCTAAGGTCTGGATTTAGATTTCTGTTTTTTTTTCTTTTCCTCTAAAGGCTGGCTAACATTCCCTCACACCTCCTGGGCGTTGGAAATGGTCATTATAGCCATAAAGGCTCATGTTCACATGCACCAACAATTAAGTTTATGAGTTTCGGTTTACCTGAATCATTTCCAGGTATATTGGCGAATCTTTTAGTGATGTCTGAGTCAGTCTAAAAGTAGGAACAAGGCTCTCTTGTTTACAAGACACAGAATATGAGACATTGATTTTTTTTTTATACACCACTTAGATCTGCCAAGCTAGATTAGGCAATGTGGTTTAAGATTTCCTTTGTTCCATAGTCTGTTCTTTGTGATGCAGAATTACGAATGCAGAATTTTCACAATTCTACACTGACTTTGAACCTTTCAGGTTTGAATTTTCAGTCATTTCACTGTGGAGCTTTTATATTTCGCGTATTGAGCCTCCAATTCCAGAGTAAGGATGTGAGGGCAGGCAGCAGTAGATAGATGGCACCAGGCTACATGAGGCCATAGGCCTGCAGTACTTATTCCCTGACAGCCAGGATCCAAACTGGATCCTACCCCTGATTGGATGCCTGCCTCCCGCCTGGATCCCTGCCCTGCCTAATGGGTGTGCTGATTAGTGTAGGGAGGGGGGGCTAGGGGGCAGCCGGCCCCTGATGCTGATGGCTGGGTGGTGGTGGTAGGCTATAGGTGGCCTACAACCATCATCAGTTGTGGTATAGGATATCCATGGGAATCTGATGATTGGTCTGCTGTTTGTACACAATTTGATTATAAATCAATATTCCATGTGGTTAAACATATTCGTTGGTCTTACACCAAAGCCAGGACAATGGCGCTTCACTGTACTTGTATTATCCGAGGGACATGAAACGTGTTCTGTGTGATTCCTGGTGCAAATCCAATCAACATTATACTGTACGGTTGATACTAAATCCAGCCCAGTGGGATAGTATTGATCATTATAGGGCCACACAACTACCCATTAGCAAGTAAATCACCTTGTCAGTTGATCCCTGATGGACTATAGCTTGGTGATAAAGAGGAAGAAGAGTAGTGCTCTGACCCCTTCTCATAGTCTTATCTGACTTAGGCAGGTCTAGTGATATCTCAAACTGAGGATCAAGGAGATGGTCATGTCCCAAGGTACATGTCCCAAAGCCCCTGTCACAATACAAAGTAAGTTAGAATTGTTCTGTGGCAGGCATTCCTCTACTTGCTAGTCCACCACTTGCATACCATCCACAATTAGGTAATTTGCAAATCAGGCAATTGGGGTTTGTAATTCTATCTGTAAGATTTCATCCCAAAATGGGACTGAGGAAGGTCCAGGTTCAATCAATCACAAAGTCATACTCCTGAACACACTGGCTTGGGTAGTTCATCAATCAAGAATTAATTTAGATGAGGAATATCTTGAATTTCAATGACATGACATTGAAGGTCCATTCACATGATATGGGAACAGGCGGATGCAACCCAATCAGCATAAATCCCAGATAAAAACTAGAGTCATCAAGATAATAAACAGAAACAACAATACAACTGGATGAGTCACATCCAGCAGGTTCCAGCTCTCTATGCAATCCCTGCTAAGTGGGCGATAAAGGAAGAAAAGTAAACACTTGAAAGGGCTGCATTGTGCATGCAGTGCACATCCACACCTCCCTCTACTCTCAATTCTAGTCTCTCTGGAGCTGTAATATCTGCTGTGGGGAGGTCTAGGAAGGTGCACTGCTATAGCTTCACCATGACAATCTCTACATGGAGTCAATATGCAACTGATTCGAGGCCAGCTTGGAGCTTGTCATGAGTAGACCAACTAGGCTATGTCCCCCCTGGCTCTAGCAGGAAACAAGAGAAAACACGCTAAGCAATCTCTGGTTTTAAAGATGGCTAAAGCTACACTATAGCCGGCATGCTGTGCAGCCGCCCAATGTGAATGTGTATCAGGACTACTTCAGTCAGCAGCTGGTCCTATAGTGGGCAATAGTGTGTGAGTGACAGGTACACACGTGCCGGAGGAGGCTTAATGTCCACAGTCCACTCATCATAATGAGTTGTAGGGAGTAAAGCTTACAATGCAGGAACTAGCAGGTGTTCAGGTATGTGTTGGGGTATAAAGGTGGAAAGTATTCCTGTATCTTCACATGGGGCAGGTGGGGCAATTGGGGCCATCAACTCCAATGAGTAATAGCAGTGTTTCTGACCAATATTGCTGAATGAGATAGGTCCTAGTGCTTGGACGCTGAGACTTAGGAGTAATGATTATTCCCCTATTTTTTTGTCCAACACCTACAGCAGCATCATATCTCCGTCCCTTGATCCAGGCTCTTCTGGTGAAGTGGGGGTTCAAATGGTATGAGTCAACAGGGTTTGCTTCTAGCCTAAGGTCCTCTCTGTTGGGCAGGACTAGGGCAATGATTAAGCAATGGGTATGTGATCAGCAATTGCTGGTTTCCATCGAATCAATAACACTGCAACAGCCTACCAGAAGGGTGTAGGTAAATACTCCGCTGGTTAAATATGGTTGCCTTGCAACTGTTGTGTTGTTTTCTAATATTCTTGCCCCCATGAATAAGGGATGATTACTAATAGTTGCAGATATACCTAATACCATGGCTAATACTCCTCCAGGGGCCAATAGCATCAGTCACACATTGCCTGGACAGCTGTGTGTACAACAAACTCCCTCTCAGCCTCCATAGTAAATGGGATCCTCTCTGAGTACTAGATACAGTCAGTGAGTCCTAGTGACCCCTTGGTATATATACATACATACAGATGCAGCCAGGGCACAAACACTTCTCTCTCTCTCCTCCAGTCTCCTCTCTCACACCTCTGGCTCTTCCCTGCCCGGTGCTTCCAGGCAGACTGGCGGCCCAGCCTCAGTCCGCCCCATGACTGGATGACGGGCACGTTCAGAAAGCTATCTTGTGGTACCCTAGTAGGGCTTGATACTCAAGAGACTTGTAACTCAAAGCAGTCCAGCTGTGTTTGGAATAAAACTTTTTTTTCCAGAAACACAGCAGCCTGGTTAAGTGGTCAATAAGATGTATAGTTTCCAGTGTTATGTAAAGAAACACATAAGGCAATCGAAATAGAAGATCCCATAATGACATACACATATGTATGCACATTCGAACTACAATTCAAAGAAAAATCTTCTTCTTTATAGGCAGCATAATACTAGCGATATGCATATTATGGTGTTGCTATCAGCTTCTAGGACTAATAGTTGTGTGCATACTAAAACAGTTACCACCAATGCAACAATAACACCATATGCTTGTTCTATTCACAGATGCATTCCTGTGGAACTTGTGGGTTGTCTAGGAGTTTATGCCATAAAAAGCACAGAAAAAAGCTCAGAAATGCACACAGTATTGACCTTAGCACTGAGCTTAATATTATTTTATCGCAAATCCCGATCTAAAAGTATAAAACGCCGATGCTCACCCAGCAGCAGGTTCGAGTGCAATCAATTTCAGACCCCCTCAAGCATCACCTCTCTTTCAAGAGCAAAGACCGGCGCTTATTTACATCAACTGCTGGGGTGGGCATCAGGAAAGCCCTGCAATTGTGTGTTTTGTTGTGGATCGTCACAGGAACATGGCTGATTGATACAGGCTATAACTCTTCACTCCAAAGATTAAGCTGTTCTTTTCAGATAATGACATTCCTTCCTTCTCCATGCAGAGACGTATTCAATAATCCTACATCCCAATCCAGATATTAGCTTCAGGGTATGGCACGTTAACACTTTAAGGATGGCACAATGCATGTTCATTACATTTTGTGTACTGTCTACATGTTGTAATGCATTACTGCACATGTGTGACAAAGGTGCATACACTGCAAAAATGGTGTTTAGATCCTAAACAGAATTCTAAACATATTCTTGCAACGTTTTTGTAATCACATTAATTTCTTAAACATGTTTAGCCAAACAATGTGCTTAGCTCAAGTGTTTAGAAATCTAGGTGTTTAGGTTCAAATTTTGCGTTTAGATGTTTATGAATTTTTGTGTTTAGATGTCTAAGTGATTTGGTGGGAAGTAAGGGTTTGCAGACATGTATCCATTAAAAAAAATAAAGGAATATCTTTTGTTTGTTTTCTCATTTACTGGAGGACATCAGCGGGTATTTACACTGCAAAGTCTCCAAAGATGTCAATCACAACTATATACACATATATGTACACACTGCATTAGAATAGGAGACTTGGGGAAGTACAACAAGTTGGCAGGAAGGACATTGCTTTATACTTTACAAAATAACATGACATAGGTGTAAGTCATGGAGCTCATTGATTATTTTATGGTAATGATGGTGGCGTAAGTTGAATTTAGTTAATTTTTTATTGTTGTGTCTATTTTCATAACATTTAGTGAAATGACACTATGATAAACAAGGAGTTTGGGGATATTTGCCACAACAATTGATTATAACTGTGTGCAGATAGTCCATTCAGAGGTAGTGCTGCTACCTGCTCTGGATTCGACATCCAAGTATCTAAACATATTGATGTTTAAATCTAAACACCTAATATTCAACTGTTTAAACTCTAAACATCTGAACATGTTTAGCAAAAATGTTTATGTATTTAGAATAAAAGTGTTATTTTCCTAAATGTGTAGTCAATGATACACCTAACTGACATATATGTTTAGGTTTTAAACATGTTTAGACCTAAACATGTTTAAAATCTAAACACCATTTTTGCAGTGTAGACTCTCAAAGGGCTAAGTTAGAAATAAGATAATGGGACTCATTAGGAATCGCTCAGTAAATTGTAATGTTAGAACTGTGTTCTAATCATGGATCCATCTATAGCCCAGAGGGAAGACAAGATCTTTATAGTTAATTAGGATGTAGTCATAAAATGTATAATTCTTATGATGGCCTCAAGGATTGACACCCATTAATCTACTATAAATGTATACTAGAGGATCAGGTAATCATTTTATCTACCAAATATGCTTGAGATAATGTATGAATTGAGCACTGATGTACTGGTGTATCTTGACAAAAAGGACAATATCATTGACGCATTATCTTGTCCTTACAGGCGATAGATGGCATTGGGTATGGGCTTGATCCGGAAATCAATATGTCGCTGGGTGACAAAGTCCATAACATGGCCTTAGGGAACAATAACTGATGGAGCCTCAGTATTGAGTATTACAACCTCCCCCCCCCCCTTCCTGGTTCAAGAATCTCCATAAAAATAGGGTAGATTAACCTAAAGACGGCCACATACCTTGAGATGTCCACCCAGCATATTTACAATGAAAACTAGACTTACTCCTGCATCAACATTATGAAATCGTTGATGAGCATTGAATCTACCAGTTGGTAATGTTGATTCACTAGCAAACCTAATGTTATGGCTATTTTCTTGGGGCTGACGTCTCAAGGTATGTGTCTGTCTCTAGGTTAATCTACCCCAATAATGAAAGCGTTGTCCAAAGTTGCTGGACATTCATCTTTATTTGAGGGAATCAGCTTTACAGGGCATGGAGTCACAATCGGGGCCTTTTTTACAACACAGGGTTTCTATACAAGATAGGTTAGTTACCATGAAGACAATCGAGATGTATTTGGTCCATCCACAGGCTTTGAGTTACTCTCCGACTACACGCCCTATTTACACAAACCTAATCTGCAGACCTTTTCCAATCATATCTTAGAGGCACCTCGCGTAGGCCAAACCATTTTACTTTGAATTATCACAAGCAAGAGGTTTCTTTTCTTTTATTTCTCACATAGAAGACACTATATACGGACTTAGCAGGTTTAATTATTAGCCAATGAGAGAACCCCAATCTATTCACTGCGGTTCTTCGGGGGCTGTGGCACCCAAAAGATAGGTCTTATCAGTAGAACTTGCTGGTAACAAGCTCCAGCAATGGCCGCGCCCATGGGAAAACCTGCTACCTCGGAATAATGAATGCGGACCCCCATTCCTCTCGGATATAAAGATTATTTTAGAGACAAATCCACTCATTTTACCTCTTCATTCACGTTACACGAACTGGAAAGACGAGGGACTTTTTATCTTATGGCATATGCCTTAAAATGCATCTTACAATAAACTCACACAGATAACTGATCTAAAGAACCGATTTTACAATCAACTTAAACGGGAATGGAAATTTCTCTCAACCAATTTCAAGCAATATCTATAAATCACCATTTCCTTTGTGAGCTAAAACACATTTAGTCCACTTGGCGTCTGTCGCGCGATTGAACCATACATTTCCTATATAAATTTCTGTGACAGAGGGCTACTGGACTATTGATGTAACATGTGACAGAGGGGTAGTGGACTATCGATGTAACATCGATAGCCCGCTAGGCCTCTGTCGCAGAAATTTATATAGGAAATGTATGGCTCAATCGTACGACAGAGGGTGGACTATGGACTTAATGTCGATAAACCACTTGGCCTCTGTCGCGTGATTGAGCCTAGTGGACTACGGGTGTGAGCTGTATTTTATGAATAGACCTTGTCTACTTATCCCTTACGTCGATAGGCCTCTGTCGCAGAAATTCATTAGGGCTGACCCAGGATACATTATTAACCAATGAGATGGCTCCCTCCATTCACTGCAGAATTTTTGGGTAGATTATGTAACACCTGGTACCCATCATGCGGGGCTGTTATCAGTGCTTATCTCACCAGGACCCAGATAAAGCAATGGCGGCCCCACTTGGCGCCCATCCTGAGCTCTATAGGAAATGTATTGCTCAATCGCGTGACAGAGGCCAAGTAGACTATTGGTCTTATGCCAGTAGGAAACCTTTCTTATATCCCTCATTTCGATCTCTTTCCTAAGCAAATGACTGTGCCTAAAGCCACTCTCATACTCTATTCTCTCATTATTTCAACGAAGAAGTACTGTGAAAAACTATTCTGTTTACCCTAGTGATAAGTGCTTTTCTATTTTTTCTAATCTCTTTTCTTTTATCACCAGCCACCTAGGTAGTTTTCTACAACTTCCTCTCCTAATTTCCTTTAAAGGTCACACATTCTAGTCGTGGGGGCTCACGTGGCGACGAAAGTCGGACGCTGGTCTCCAGGAGGGTCTTGCCAAAAGAAAACGAGGAAGAACCTGTTAAATAATTTAGATACAGAACTGATAGAAACGTGCATGGGCTACTCTTTTTCATAGTATTGCCAAATAATTTTACATTAGAATGTACGGAAAACACTTTTGGAGTTGTATAGGTAATGTGCACGTTTCATCAAAACTAGTTTAGGATATTTTTTTAGCAATACCAAAACATGCACGTTTTACTTTTTTTGGTTCTCGTTTTCGTTTTGGCAAGACCCTCCTGGGCTGATATAATGCCACTGGTAACTGCTGTTACTGTTAGAGGGCTTAAAGGCAGTACTCACCAGTACCAGTTAAGTGGATCTCCCATGAATGCACCAATAACCATAATAGAAATAGCTTTACCTATACTGATCATATAGACTCACTTCTTTTAAATCTATTTCTCTTCCCAATATTGGTACAAAACTTTCATGTGAAGCGCCTGACCCATGGCGCTCATACGATGATAGATGTGAGTTTGACATCACCGGATTTGACTCCACTATAAATGAGGTTAAAGATTTAATCAAAGGAATAAATACATCAAAGTCATCAGGTATTGATAACATGTCTAATGCTGTTGTCAAGGATGCATTTCAGGTTATCCCTGCAAAAATTACTGATATGTTCAATTCTTCATTCCAAACTCGCATGGTTCCTCTATCATGGAAGGTAGCCACTATTGTCCCTATATACAAATCAGGTGATGCCAAATGTGTTGAAAATTATAGACCCATAGCTCTCACCCCAACACCCTGTAAAATGATTGAGAGGTTGGTACACACTCATATCTTTACATTCATTGACCATCACAATATTCTCACAGTAAATCAGGGAGGTTTTCGCCCAGGCTATTCTACTATGACAACAGTGACAAAATTTACTGACGATATTGCTAGGAACTTGAATGTTTCAATTCCAACTATATCAACGTTTATTGACCTCTGAAAAGCATTCAACACCATAGACCACCTCGTTCTCCTTAACAAATTAGAAAATTATGGTATTCGAAATTCTAATTTATCTTGGTTAAAGAGTTATCTTGGTGGTAGAACTCAAAAGACTAAAGTTAATGGGTTAGTTTCAAGTCTGGATGAGGTGGTCTGCAGTGTCCCTCAGGGCTCTATTCTTGGGCCACTCATGTTTATTTTGTATGTCAATGATCTTTCAAATTGTATCAAAAACTCAATTGTTAGGCTATATGCCGATGACACAGTGGTTTACAATGCGGAACCAACAATTGCAAATGCTCTTTTAAAACTTCAAGATAGTTTGAACATGTTTTCACTCTGGTGCTCACAGAATAAGCTGACAGTCAATACCAAAAAAACAAAAGTAATGTGCTTTACTGCCTCTAAAAGGAAGCTAAATGGTCTTGATGTGTCACTAACACTGAACAAAGAGAAACTACAGGTTGTACCTTCTTACAAATATTTGGGTGTGACTCTTGACCCCCACTTAAAGTATGACATACATATTAGGCAGATGCTTAAAACCATATCTCACAAAACATATATGTTGGCATGTATACAGTCTTTAATGACCCAGGATATTGCATTGAAAGTTTTCAAAACAATGGTCCTACCTTATTTCAACTATGGAGATATATTATTTATGTTAGCAAACAAGGATTTGTTAAAAGATTTACAAACTGCTCAAAACAGGTGTCTCAAAATTTGCCTTAGAGTACCACATATTACTTCTACTGATTGGATTCATTGGTGTACAAATACTCCCGAGCTGGAAGACCGTAGAATGTACCATTTATATAATTTTATGTACAAAAGGTCAATGGACCCCTCTTATATAGATCACAGAGATGTTCGCACTAGAAGGTACCAGGCACCTGTAATGACACGTCTTACTTCACATGGCTATAGAGCACTATGGTGCAATGGTGAGGAATAAATTGGATCCCCCCATCAGGCTCCTGCCAAATGCATTACAATTCAAATACGAACATAAAAACTGGTTGAATACCCGTATACCTATAGCCCCTTTGTAATGGAATCATGAATTTTATCATTGAGTATAACTTATGGTGATAAACAACTTTAGTATAAGAGTCTTATGTTGGTCTATACTTAACTATTTTTGTGCACTAGAATTTTGGTTTATATTACTTTATAGGAAAGGGCCCCCCAAGAAGTATCAGCCAATCACCATGGGGTGGGCTGAGGGGGGACCTTTCTTGCCTGCACAGGAATTGGATCTATTTACCTATATATTCATTTTGCTATCATTATGGTGTGATCATATGTTTTCTATTGAAGTTGCACATTGCTTAATGTAACTGTCAGTTTATTTCCTGGCAATAAAGATAAATGTTTAAAAAAATACACAGTGACAGAAACACTGTGGTATAAACATTCATGGATGAAATACCCGACAGGTATCTTTTTTTCGTGTCCACAGTTGCCGGCGTCTTTCTGCTTTAGTTAGCCCAGAATTTGACACACATTAGCAGGTGGATCCAATAAGATCACGTGAGCGGAAGTAGTATGCCGGAAGTCCACAGCCCCACCAGTTGGCGACATGTCATTTTTTGTCAGAGTTGTAACCAAGGTGACGACTTTGTGTGTACTGTGTATTTCAGCAGTGTGGATCTGTGATTTTCTATGAATGCGCCGAGGGGAAGCCTAATCTATCAATTGGATCTTTAGATAGGCAGCGACTGCCACTGTTTCAACGACTCATTTACTTTTATGGAATAGATAATCATGTAGCAAAGATGTTTCACTTCCTGGCCATTTCATATTTGTAATGGCAGGCAGTTTATTAAATGGCCCCTTTGGAATCAGATTGATCAGAGCTAATACGCAGTGATAATGGTGATCAAGAAGCAGTGAGAAATTGAATGTCTGACAAGAAATTAATAAAGGCAGGAATTATGAACCATTATATAACTGCTATTGGCGGATTTAGATGGGGGCGCGGGGGTGCGCGCCCCCTCCCTTTTCCCTGTACTTAACAGTTTATTTACTTCTTTTTACCATCGAATTTGGACAAAATTAGGGGCTAAATAAGACGCGCTCCCTCCTTTTCAAGATCCTGGATCTGACCCTGCCAGTATCAAGTTCATGACTTATTCATATAGACAAAGTGTATACTTAGTGCTATGCACCTTTTGTCTTTGATTTCTATACATTCCCTCTGAATTATATACACACAAGTTGAGAAGTTGAAAATAACAATAATAACAACAGAACTAAGACCATTAATAACCAATTTCGAAACTTGGGGTTATTTCATTGATTTGTTTATCTATGTTTTTGAGTGGGTGGGATGAACCACCATTTATCCCATATTGCAACACTCGGCTGTCTTTAGAGTCAATATTCCTATATATACACTATTTCGCTTCCTGCTGTATATTGTACATCCCAAATGTATAGCGTTCCTGCAGCTTGATATTTGCTACAGTGTGGGGAGTTGTTATACTTTGGGGGTAACGTTCAAAGAGATGAGCGGATTTTGTTAAGTCTTTGCTGAGGTTTTATGGATTCCACAGGGGAAAATTGAGCAAGATAAATATGAAAAGACAAAGTCAGGGGGTGAAATGGAGGGATGGGGGGAGGGGGTTGATTAGAGTCCAGACGTTTGGTGTAAATTTTGTGAAGGTTCTCACGAAGGCAGCCAGCCTGATACCAGGTGTCACTAGCTCACTCCAAGTAACCCCTGATCTTCTGCGCCCTGCATTGTGGGATATAGCCTGTACAGGTTAATTAGATGCATATATCCTTGGGAAACAAGTGTTTCTAGTGTTTCATCCATACATAACAGGGACTACTTTCCATTCCCTTCCCTTCAAACATAGGGCAGAAGACTAGAGTCTAGGACGCTAGTACTTAAAGATGCAATTTCAACTAAAACGACCTTCTGGAAAGTGATCAATCAATCAATCTGTGGTCAATGTTACCTATTTCCCTATTGAATGGCACATACCACTTTGGTATTAGTGTCCCCTGTGTGTGTAAAGAGAAGGCACTTAGATACAGAATACCTCTTTCCTATGGCTGGAAATGTAAGTCAAGTTCCTGACCAGTCAGGGGCTACAACATAAGGGGGCTCCACCAGCTTGTCCTCTATCATATTAGCTATGTGGTTACGTCTTTCGAGGAGAAGCGCTAACGCGGCGCCATTTTCGCTTGTAAAATATGAGCAGTAAACTTTCGCATATTCACCACCGGAACCAGGGACACACTTCTGATCATACCGTTTCTCCCCGAAAGGGTTCATGTAGCTATGTGTATATCAACAACCCAAAGGGAAACTCTATGAGGCCTACCACAGAGGTTCCATTTACCTTGTTGATCCACATATACTAAGTGCAACCCTTGACCACAAGGTGCCACTATTGAGCCATGTAGGGACCTATACTAAAGAGCTGACCACTCATCCATGACAAACCAAAACAGTGCTATGTTATCCAGCTGTTTTAGTGTCGACCTACAGTAAAAAGATTATGTAATCATGTGCATATTTCATGCTGAAATACATAGCACATTGTTTTAAACCTTAGGGAGGCTTTATAGAAAGGCACAACTCATTCAAATATGGCATAACTGAAAAATGACAGAATTTTAGTTGGGATACGATCTTTAACTCTGGGACCAGTATAGAAGGCAGCCTGTTGTTGTGGGATTAGCTGCTTCTGAGACTGGAGTTCACCCTTCTCCCACTTGTATGCAGCTCAGTGCCTGCCGACATCAGTCTCTGCCTACTACAAGACTGCCACTACAACTTTGGGGCTTCTCTTCAAAGAACAAGTTTTCTTTTTATCGCCTTTTGCCATTGGTTCGTTAATTCGTGACAAACTACATCTATACCGTGTGCAGAGATGAAGCTGTGTACTTTATAACTACACTTGATTTAAATTCACATGAAAAAATCTTTAATTTTCTTAGGAAGATTACCAGATTCAAATACTGCGCTGTGCAAAAATCCACCCTTTGGATTAGCTACTGTTCCAAGATGGGGTCTGTGACCTTTGTATTGAAATCAACTGCTCAGAAAGAAGTTTGACGACCAGCCTTTTGAATGCAGCAATAACAGGAGAAGCCTCACCTATAATAGACAAACACAAGGGTAAAATTAGATGCAATATTTACACAGGGGTTCAGGGGTTTCCATATATCATTGATATTATATTAATATTTTGTGAACTATGCATTCTAAGTATCACTCTGATGATCAAGAGGGATTAGCATGGGTAAATGGCTACATTGCTTTTGCAACATTCATCTGTCAAACTCAAAGAATGCTTTCCACCCATAGCGATTTCATACTATTTACAATGTTATTCTTGGACACAGTCATGACTATGTCCCCCTTCTGCCACTGAGCAGAGATGTAGAATCGAAGGCTATTTACTCACTATGATATATGTCCCAACAGGTGTGCACGGGCCGGTGTGCACTTTGAGAAACCTAGCCTGCGTCTACTTTCATCATGTGACCCTCACCTAAGGTCACAGGCAAATGGCAGACGCTAAGGGCATTGCAGATACCTTCAACCAGATCCTTTGTTGATGGCTATACAGTCAGCCCTTGCTTCCTCGAATTTGGAAAATGCAAGGAAAATTGTCTGCGTAAGCAAAATATTCGAGGATTTAAGTCCAAATATAATAGAAAACATAGAGGATGTTGCAAATTTTCTGTCTGAGGTAATGAGGGATCTGAGGAATAAAAGGCTCGAGGAAGTGAGGGCTGACTGTAACTAAGCGATGTGGATAAATTATGAAGGGTATGGTAAGTGATACATGGACTGTTATGTCTTATTTCCTGGTTTGAAAGCATAGATAAACATAACATATTTGTAACTTGTTTGCCTGTGGATGCATCTATTCAAAACAGGAAGATTAACCCCTACACTTCTTCCTTCTTGGACAAATCTACAACTAATAGGGAGCCTAAGTCTCGCGATAAACTATGTCGTAAAAAAAATTCTGATTTGGAACTAAAATAACCAATATTTGAATTGACCAGAAGGCCCACCATATATGAAATTTTAAGGCTCAACTCTCATTCTTAAAAAAGTTATGCCAGGCCTAAAATTTTCCCCTATCCTTCAAGCTTGCGGGCGATAATATGCTGAGCTCAGAATCCGCCCGCACATGACGTGACTTCCCCTCCCTATGACACAGAGTAGAGTAGGACACTTTCAGGGCCCAGGCTTTGTACAATATCAAAAGAAAACCCTTTGAACTAAATCATCAAAAGAAATAAATGGAAACCCAGTTTTCACAATTAGAATTAAAAATGTCTCCGTTCAATAGAGGACTACTATAAGTGGGGGAGGGTATGTCAACCACTATACATGCATGGTCCACAACCTCAAAAGGCTACTGTAAGAAAGCACTACATTAAAAACAAACTCTCCCTAGTGTAAAGTTCTTCTGTATACAGTCACGGTTTCACTTTGCCTCGGCTGGGAGAGTGACAGTACAATAATATAGCAGTAGAGGGAGTGCGAGTTATCTGATCATAGTCAGTTATTGTCATTGTTTCCTGGTTTGTTTCCGTTCCTGCAGATGGCGCAACATACAATATTTCATTGTAGACACCAGATGGCAGTGCAAACTGACAAACATATTACAGCAATAAGGACTGAGTCATTTGTTACCAGGTGAGGGGGGCACGGTAGCCATGCTGAGACGATGGAGAGACAATACTTAGTCTAGGGGCACAGGGAGAGGGAGGGGTGGCTTGTTACTGCCTCGGTTGGCAAACCCAAACCACAGCGTCCGGCTTTGATTTGCTAACGTAAATATGGCTTACATGAAGAAACAGCCATTTTATCAATACAGGTACTGGGTACCCCAGTTTTTGTATGCCCACTACACGGTATTGGTACATTAAGTCAAAGTCATACATTTTTCGCTCCTCATGTGTCATAGATGTGTAAAGATTCCTCCACCCCCCAATGTGCAGGTCCGGCTAGTCCAACTTGATTGATATCTAAGGCGTATTTGATATTGTCTGACTCAATTGGACCCAAACGCAGATGCTCCTAATCGTCAGGATTAGCTGATTGAGTTTCCTACGGGTACAAAAATAAACTCATTGCGCCATATGATTCCAAACATGTATCTTAATTTTGGATGGGTCCAGGGAACCTCATTTTGCAAAATCAGTTCTCAGTGTGGGGGGGGGGGTCGTAAAAGAATTTGAATGCCAATGGGGAAAAGGTTCATGCATCCATGAAAAACCCCTTGCCCCCCCCTTTGATGATAAATATAAATGTCCACTCCCTTACCCACAACACAAGACTCATGTGTGTTTGTGTGGACAAAGGAGACTGTGGACTTAGAGCTTTTTTTTCCAACAGCACAAACATACAACTTGTGGCCTAGTGTTGTCATATCTTGGTCCAAAATGACCAAAACAGGCTTGATTCGGTAAAAATATATTGGATTTCCATGCACACACCAGGAGAACCCTTCACACGCTCTTACTCACTAACCCCTTTCCTCTTCCGTTACAACCAGGACCGGTAGTCCGCATGTATACAGTAGTATTCCCCATGGTAAAAAGATTGAAGTGAGAGGTTCAGCAAAGGATTTCTCTGAAGTGGCTACAATGGCAAGTTCTGAAATTCTCCAGACATGCCGTTTAGTTATTGAGAACATGTGGCCTAATGGAGTTCACCTTTTTATGGTTCTTGGCCTCCACAGCTGTAACAAATTTCGGTGTTGTATAAATCTTCTTTTGAACATTTTCAGTCAATAACTAAAATGATAATTGATCAAGGGATGGGGGCTTGACTACTAATTTTAAGGGATTTGAATAAGTACTACTACTTTCGTTTTAAAAGAAAAATGTGGTGGCGGGGGAGGGATACGGTGCTGGTTAGCACATGTAATTATCATCAATATCTGAAAATAGCCTCGCTCAAAAGTAGCATGTCCTGACCCCATTGCAATATATTTCATATTTTTTTCCAAAAGTCCCACAGTCCAAATTGGTTTCACTAAACCGCATAACACATACTTTCATAATCCGTTATATCATGTCGGCCATGCATGCCCCCTGTACAACCACTATCTGTGTAAATGACTGCTATATGTAGTACTGCAGATAGGGCTGACCATCCAACCTCTATCTGTGTAAAACTGTCATTATCTACAACAAATTAAGTGTAGAAAACAGCCGTTATCTGCATCAAGGGCAAATCACATTTCCCCTTACACTAACTGCATCCACATATAACTGCTGTATTGGCCTCAAAACATGTCTCATTTAAACGGAATGAGTGGAGAGAGGGAGTGAGTGAGTGAAGGGACCGACCGACCAATTTTTGGCCAAGCAACTGACCAATTTTGGCCGACCGACCGATTTCTGGCCGACCAACCAATTTTTGACCAATTTTTAGCCAACCGACTGACGAATTTTTTAGCCAAACAGCCGGCCGATTTTTGGCCAACCGACCTACCGATTTTTTCCTGACTGACCGACTGACTTGACCAAAGTTGACCTACTTTGACTCAATTTGACTGTATTTGATTTTTTGACCTGTTTGACCTGACTGGATCCCATACTAAAAGATACCCTTCTGGGTGAGATAATTCATGGATCGGCCCTTATTTTTGTGCTCTTTTTATACTAAGCCCAAAAACTCTAGTTACCCTTTGTATAGGGCATTAGCACATTAGGCTATGGAGGCCGCCATTAGACCCCGACTGCACTATGACTAACACCTTCAGCCCCCGTCTCCGCAGTAAATGCCAGGGATGCTTCCCATTGGTCAATAATACAATAGCCATGTGTCGTATACAAGGTTATTATGGTATCTTCGAAAACCTTTACACAGATAGAGGTTGGATGTGGCTTTGCATAGCAATGAGGATAATTCTGCAGGTAGCGCTTGTTTCCACAGATAGTGGTTGGATGATTGATGCAGATAGCATTTTTTTTACACAGATAGAGGTTGGATGGTCATACACAGATAGCGGTTGTACACTCCCTACCACTTCAACGACATCCCCAGGGTGCAGCTCTGTGACCTAGTCAGCTCTCCTTCCGCTAGGTGGCTAATCTAAATCACATGACACTGGGGAGCACACGTGGCGGAAGCATCTCAACTCTAGTCTTTTGTCTGTCATCTTGGATCTTTTCTCACTTTTTTGGGGTGTTATAAGTTGTGTAAAGAGCATTCCAAGGGGGTGTTTACTCTTGATTGCTTTGTGTTGAAAACAAGTGGTGACAAATTTATCAACTATATTAGGACGCCAGGAAAAAATATAAGGATTTATGATATTATGATATTTTGGATAACAGGTTCATAGTTTAGGTTAGTTTCTTCCCTAGAATCCCTTGGCCATTAATCCCTTATTTCTACACGTTGTTCTGTACATTCATTTTGCTACTTTCTGTAGCTATCATGTACCTCTGAATACCGCTTATTATGTGTAAGACTGAAGAGCCATGATACACCATAGGGGATGTGGATGGGGGGGGGGTCCCCCATGTCACATGTCAATTGCAAGAAATGGTCATTTCACATGTCACTTAAATCCCCACGTCCCATATCACCCCTAAGAGCCTACCATGTCCCATGTCAAATTTAAGAAAACACCCATGTCATGTCACTAATTTTTGCCTCATGTCACTAAGGCCCAACTCACATGTCGATTTTAAGAAATGACCATGTCACCATACATGTCGAATTTAGTGGTTCACACCCATACCATAGCTCCTGGTTCATATTCCTACTATGGAACTGGCAATTTTAAATTTCATGCCAGCACAGCATTGGTGCATCACTCTGACCCTTTGGCAGTGTATCAATTATGATGCATCGTGATATTTATGCATCATGATAATTATTTGATGCAGGACTTTTGCAATGAGGGTTTTTTTTAGGCATCTATCAGATGCATCACGAGACCATATTGCCTTTTGGCAGTATGCAGCCCTGAAAAGGGGTATCTACAGCACATGGTGGCACTTAGACTCCCACAAAGGTGCTCTTAGTTCTACCCACCCTCCCTAGGGGGATGTCCCTACAGGGGTAGGACACCCTATCATTGGTCATACTACACTGACTCAGACAAGAGTCCCACACCACAAAATGTAGAAAATGGGCCTCTGGTGCCTGAGGTAGTTATAACTCATACTCTGAACCTCGATATAGACGCAGTCATTGTACTTGCAGTTGCAGTTTAAGTGTCACATAAGATTTCAATATGTGTGGGCAGATGAGGGGAAAGGCCCCCCCTGCGGCATTTTTAGTACTGGGTAAGGCCACTAGGGGAGCCTAAATGACCAGAAATGTAAAAAATAGGCCAAAAATTGTTCTAAGGTACTTTTCCACATAGGAAAACATGGTTCCTTCAAAAACATTCTATTTTCTTGCATTTCTTTTATATAGGAGCCTATTTGGAATGTAAATGGAACGTTTTAAATCCAAAATGAGGCTTCAATAAGGGGTTTCATAAGTGTGTTGCTATGGCAACAAGAATAAAATTCCAATTAGAAAAAAATTATGTAATTTAGAGGCATGATATAGCTAAAACAATGGGAGTTAGAGCTCATCGGCTATAGCGATATAATTGCATCATCCCATGTTCATAAAGCATGGAAAGAGTATAGTCATAGGATCAGAGTTTAGGCCTCACAATACCATGTTGTTATGTTTAACTAAAACGCCGGGGTTTGAGTAAGGGCCGTGGATACAGAGGTCGGGGTACAGGGGTCATAAAATGTACCTAGATCTAGAATAAGCGCCTGTTTATTATAAGAGCCCTCCGAATCTATAAGCGCTGGGACGGTTATTCAGGACGGTACGGTAGGGGATGAATTGGAAATGGGTAATCTATGATTCATGTTTTATCATTTTTTCTTCTTATTCAGTTCCGGTTGGCTGGTTTCCCAGTTAAAACAAAATGTATATCGGCAAATTCAAACTATTGATAGGCTAGCATTCACATAAATGATTCACAGTAATTACCTACCCGTATATCACTTAAACATGTCTGACTATTAAATGCGTCATTACACTGTACCCATTAGCGATGCAATTATAGTCATTAGAAAATACCACTTATCTTATTTTGCCAAAACTATGTATAATTGTTATAACAGCGTATGGCTAAAGCAAGGGACTACAGCTAGGCTGTAGCGCTAGTTGGCCAAAATGTATCTAATTGTGGTGTAATTGGCATTTTTGGAGGCTATACTCTGAATTAGCAATATGTGATAGTGTATATCCAGCTTTCGATGAGTTTTTATTCATGATATACTCAGCATATACGTATGGATAAGAAGAATAAAATAATTGCTCTATTGAGTACAATCCTTTCCTTATTAAAGGGGTCGCTCTTCCATCTGCTTGAGCTCTGGAGTGTCTTGCTAAAAAGGAAACGTGCACTTTTTTTGTACTATTGATCAATATTTTACAAACTTGTTTAGATGAAACATGCACTTTTTTGACAACTCAAAAGGAGTTTTCCTACGCATCTAGGTCTTTTGTCAATACTATGAAAACGAGTTAGGCCACACACGTTTTCGTCAGTTCTCTCTGAGAGGTTAGTTCTCGTTATCTTTGGGCAAGACCCTCATAACCAGGGAAAACAGATTACCACACTTTTGTTAACAGCCAGAGAAATGTGTGAAAGACTCAGGTTTGGTAGAGAAGACTGAGAAACCTTGGCAGGGCGTACTGCAAATTGGCCACCATTAAAATCTACGAAAAGGATAAGCAGCTCCCCTGGAGATGCAGCTTCATTTATCAGTATCAACTTTTACTTCAAAAACAACTTTACTTCCTTTTTCATTGTGATCTCCAAACACTGTAGTGGTTTTAAATTTGAAATTGGCCACCATTAAAATCTACGAAAAGGATAAGCAGCTCCCCTGGAGATGCAGCTTCATTTATCAGTATTAACTTTTACTCCAAAAACAACTTTACTTTCTTTTTCATTGTGATCTCCAAACGGTTAGGTAGGACCTGCGTCCGCTATTCTCCAGCCCGGCTATTTACTGACAATATCATTACCAGGCTCTCTATTTATACGCTCTTCAATGCATTGTATCTTTGACAATGAGGGTGATTTCTATGATGATAGAAATCCAGTACCCTGAATGGGATTAAGTAGACTGGTTCTCAGCGGGCTCTTCATTCTATATACTCCATTCATCAGTGGCTGCCACTTCCTGGTCTCCCCTTCTCCTGTGTGATGAACAGGAAGGCACACACTGACCCGTCTTATGTTTGTTCACTCTTTGTCTCCAACCAGTCTGGCCAGTGAGAGGTGAGTTATAGAGAGGTGCCCTGGACTCTTGCCAGACCCACTTTGCTTCCTCCGGTACTTCAGGAAAAAGATGAGACTTTTAAATTGTTCCCCAACTTCTGCAAAGGTCAATGTGTTCTAAGTACTTGACAGTGCCTCGTTTTGAGAGCCAAGTCATGGGGAAGGGACCTGAAGTGAAGAAAGTGTTGTTTTCTGTTAGATCCCCAGCAGTAAAGTTCTTGTTTAATGCAAATTTGAATTTACTAAAGCGCCAGATGCTGCACAAACAATTTAAATACCACACACATGTAGTTTTCAAGTTTCTGAAGTAAAAAAAGTAAAACGTGACTCCTTAAACACGACTTACTTATCCAAAATTTAACAGCAAAGTGGTGAGTCTCTAAAAGATACTTGAGGATCTCGAAGCAGGTACTCAGTAATCTGCTGATAGAATTGGAAATCATGGGTGAAATTAAACTTCTATTGCTGGCGACTAGGGGATGCGATAGGGAGAAGCATGTTATTGTCTTTGGTGTATTATGCCCAAAACTCTATCAAATGTATGTGGACAGGATACCCCATCCCTCGATATTATTAAAAGAATATAGGAAAACACAGAAAGCAGAGAGAGATAGATAGATAGATAGATAGAGAGAGAGAGAGAGAGAGAGAGAGAGAGAGAGAGAGAGAGAGAGAGAGAGAGAATAAAGTAGAAAGGGGCCCAGAGCATTGAAAAAGCGACTGGACATTGAGAGCGGGACTCTGGGGATAAAGATGGAAGCTCCTCAATCATAGACACCACTACAGTATTAGATCGTAAAAATCTTCTAAAAAAACCAAACAAACAAGTAAAACAGGCGTATGCATTATAAAAAGCGTGAATATAGGTGTGGAAATGATGGAGAGGGAATAGTAATGTACTCATGGGGCAGGGTATTGAGCAGACAAAGATGTGTGATTCTGAGAAGAATGATCAATGTGGCTCTACGATATAGTAGAGTGTATGCTCGGTATATGAAATACCACGAAGTACATTGCCACCAAGAAGCATATTTCTGCCATGGGGACTTGATACTACTAGCACCCCGTCGTGACTCCCATCACAACTAGGAGGAAAAGAAGTACTATAATAGATTTTCTCTTCCTCTCGCAAAATGGCAGTCCACTAGACCTCTGTCGCAAAGATTTATACAGGAAATATATGGCTCAATTGCGCGACAAAGCAGAGGCCAAGTGGACTATGGGGTTTACATGTCATCAGGATGGTAATTCACAATATCAAAGAGAAACGTTACTGAAAATTCATGAAGAGAGTGGAAATTCTAATTCTCACGATGGTTTTCTGTCTCTTCGAGGATTCATCAAGAAAAATACTGTACAATCCTTGGCTTCATGCATGCTTGAAAACAACTCCCTTCAAATCTTCTCCAAAATTCTGTTATAATTCATAAAACTCATTTGAGAGATCCTGGAGGGATCCTAAAATGTCAAATTCACTATTTTCCTATACTCACCAGAAAAATTTCTTTTGCTAGGATTCAAGTCTGACGTGATTGAATTTATTATAGGATTGCACTACATCTTTACACCCAAACATTTTTTTCTGGAAATTCACCCACTTCACCAAGAAATCAAGAATATTCACCAAACTTTCAGAATTAGATTTCATGGACGTAAAGGAAACCGCCTTGATTTCATATTTTGCCTACTGACAGGACGAATTCCAGTATTCTATGGAGTTTTAGCTGCACATTTCTGTGAGGATGAAAGTCGGAACAAACTCCAAGCCAGCATTCCATATAGTAACTCTATTGCCCGAGTATGCTATAGACTATAGTAACTGGCATAGTAAGACATTTACAAGACAGACGGGACTCCTTGATCTCCAACCAGTCGGCATCACTCCCTAAACACATCCTAGGTGGATCAACCGGCACCAGTCCTCAGCCGGGAGAGTGGAAGGCCAGAACTGTAAAGGCGAGGCAGCCTTACTGGCTTTGAATAGACAATGAGCAGAAGCCAATCGCTCTATACTCTATATAGCACATTGACATGGATAGTTACAAATGACGACTCTTTGTAGATTTGTGTGCTTTGGTATACAGCCACTGCTTGTATAATGCCTAGCTATGGCTATTCCATTAATTCCTACTGTATGAAGAAATTATTCCCATAGTGAATAATTAAACAGAAGGGACATCACTTAGGCACCACACTGAAAACCTATGGGGTCCAGAACTCGTCAATAGTGACGACTTTAGGTCCTCAGGTTGACAATACCCAAAACTACAGCTTTAGGTCGCCAGTGGGTCATCATAGGTGACGACCTAAGGTCGTCAGTGATGACCTAAAGTCGTCACTATGTCCGTCTTTTATAGCTATATAATCCTGTGCAGAAAATTACATATATGTATAGCATTGTTTTTAACATTTTCCACTATTATTTCTTTAACTATATCTCGTTACCTCATCCACCATTAAAGGGTTTATTGTGGGTATTCCCAACCCACTATCATGGGTTCAGTAGTATACTCTGACATTGGTAGTACACCATCGAAATGTATTATACCATAGCCACACTCAAATAAGGGTCATACTCTAGCAATATCGATAAGAGAGGTGTCACTACCAGAATGATCCATACCTCCTCTACCTTTTCTACTTAAAATTCCTAACATTCTCAGGTACATTTGTGTGAATATTGTCCATATTTTCCATTTCATAGTTAACTATACAACAAAAACAATGTAAAGATAATGCTCTATATACACCCCAGGTCACACCATTAGCATCATAGGAATGCATAGTGGGGACCTCTCATGGCACAAACCCAGACTAGCAGTAAAGCCAATGTGGTCAGTATGACGACCTAGGGTCGTCATAATGACCTGACGACCCTCTGACGATCCTCAACTCGTCATATATGACGACTTACCAATGGCGGCATGTTTTCAGTGCATGTTTACATTAGGCACATATGGGATCAAAGATGGCTCTGGGTAACATCTAGCTCTTACACAGCATAGCGGCATTTGTGTGAAAGACCAACAGTAGCTCTATAATATACAAACCTATCAGAGACGTCTGACCCACACAGCATACACCAATGAGGAGGTTATGGTTTGTCTGAGTATGCTAACTGAACGACCACCTATCCTTATAACTGTTTTTTCCCATACTACATACTATTCTACTTAGGAAGGATAACGGTATTCAAACTCGGCTGCGCAATTTCGGAGGTGGCTGGGCAGATATTGGATGTAGTTTGGTGGTCTGGAGGGACAGTTTGGTGGCTTTTTTTGTACATTTTGGCCTATTTGAAAGGAATTCTCGCCACCTACAAAATGGCATTTATGACGCTTCAGTAGAGTTTAGCCATAGTGGTCCTATTTTTCAATATATTTTGCCCCATTTGTTCTGTTATAATATCTGGTGGTGCACAGAGTGATCAATGCTTCTATAGATAAAGACTGGTTACTCTAGATGTTTCCCATCTTCTTTTTCTTTGGATTCCAAACACCGGTACTTGATTACATCTATAGATGCACAGCTAAAAATAATTTTCTTATCCAAGAAAATAAACTTGACATAAGAAATCTTTTCTAGTTATGAGGAAAATTCTGGTTATAAGATTCATCAGTCATCTTGTCTTCAAGAAAAATCAAGTTTAGAACAAATCTTGAGTTGCCTTCTTGATTTAAGTTTTCAAGATTATTTTTCTTAGGAAAATTTCTCAAAATTGGTAGTTTTGTCCACTAGGTAACATTATTTATCTTATATCTTAAAACAAGAAAGACTTATTTCTTGATATGAGATTTATTAAACTAGAAGTGTTTTCTTACATCTAGAAAAGGGTAAAACAAAGATCTTGTTAGAAATTGTCCAAGGAATATTATCTAGCATGCCAGGTAAGTATTATTTACTTAATATTAGGAAATTAGGTAGTCTGCCACTAGGTGCCAGCACTACCTGTTATGGTGAATTATTTGAAATACAAAGTACAACTTCCTAGCTTAAACTCGGTCCTAAAACATTAGATGTAGTAAAATAAAGTGAAAACTGAAGGAAACTTATTTGGAATTAATTTAGTATCAGGCTCATTGGTCTGATAGTTGATTGAGGGGAATTCAAGGCACAAAGGAAGCTAAACACATTTTGCGTAGGTAATATGATAATGTAAGGGCCGGATGTGCCACAGCCTTTCATCAAGTCAAAGACTTTGAATAAAGGTTTTATTCACTTATGAAAATGTGGCTTCAAAGAGCTGCATATAATCTGATGATCCTCTGTCACTGAGGTAGCCTATACTGATAACCTTCAATTCTATTTAAAATATTTCCATAATAGACAAAAATCATATCCACTTTACAAACAAGGAAATTAAGGAAATGAGAAAATATAACTTATTTTAAGAAAAAGTATGAGTAAGTTTATCTTGAAATAATCCTCTTCCATGAGAATTATTTACTTTCTTTAAGAAATATTCTAGAAAATTGAATCCTGATTTGAGAATAAATTACTTGATTTAAGAATGTATTTCTTAAGATTGTATTTCTTAATTCAAGTAAGCTGGACATACCAAGATTTCAAGTAAAATTTTGTTACCTGGCGGACAAACTTGTTTTAAGTTAACTTTACTTAAAATGAGAAATAATTTCTTAAAATAAGAAAGTTATTTTTGGCTGTGTGACCGTTGGTGGTTGGGCCAAAATTCAGAAGGTAACTCTTTGTCGTCAACAGCTTAATGTTTTATGATGTAAGGATATACACTGCTACGCCCATAGTGACCAGAAGCCAGGCAACAAATGGAACAAAAGGAAATTGCGATCCTAGATACTACGGCCATTCTTGACCTTTATATGTATGTGCTAGGTTTTGAGATTTTTTGATTGTCTCAATGCAGTGAAAATCGTGAAAATAAATAAATATATAAAGCGGTCAGACGACTGTCACTGTCAGCTTTTCAATAATGAGTGCCACTACGGAAGTGGATCCTAAAACACATCTAAAATAGACATATAAAACTTATCCGAAAACTCATATTGGGTCTGACTGAGGGTTACTCGTAAACCTCTGTCTATTATACTTATATGTGTTTGTTCATTTTTCTATTAAATGTCGGGCTTCCCTAGCCCACTTAAAAGGGTCTATTTCTCCTCTTTCCTATCCCCTCAGATGTGTGTGGTGCCCATATGCGCGGGCACTGGCACATTCCTCTGTGAAATTGTGTAATGTCGTTCTCGCCATGAATATGACCTTAGCTGTCGAAATGGCGTTAAACACCTATTACTCACTCACTCACTCTATTAAATGTTGGACAGACGGTGAGAGTGTCACTAATAATTGTTATAGCTATGTCAGCCATGTCGCTCCGGGTTCACCAAATAGGAAACTTACTAGGACAGAAAAGTCCTAAAGCCCTAAGATATCAGTGAAAATTGCCAAACACCGTTTACCCCCAGGTGCTTTAGACATCATGGTTCTAGCCTCACATCATGACTTGATGTTCATGAAATTTGTCCCTGTCATTTGGCTTCTTGCGTGATCCCTAGAATTGCAAGTCTTCTCTGATGGAATGTGTTTTTTTTTCGGTGACTAAAATTTTACATACACATTAGAATCTGACACGATACATTTTCGTGCTATAGAGATGCAGTACTTGACATACGCAATAGAGCTGTGTTACCACCAAATTATTCAAAATAACATCCAATGTATTAGCATCAACTTCAGTAGGATATTTCCAAGACGGATGAGGCTCCTTGATCGCCAACCAGTAAGCCACCACTCTCCTACACATCGCAGGAGGACCAACCAGCCAGCAAACCTCAGCTGGGAGAGTATGACCAGCGATATGAAGCTGAGACTGCTTAATCAGTTTGGAGAATGAGCAGGAACCAAATCCTCTATAACCAAACGTCCATCGCATCACCATGCATGGCGTTAGGTAAGGGTCCTGTGTCAGAGGAAAATCATGGTAATAATATTCCATGGCAACCATGGTTCTACCCAGCAGCCGGATTATTGCATCACATTTCAGCATTTCAAATCGTTATCCCTAGACACGAATACGACAATAATTGGAATAATTGAAAAAAAAAAAGAATTGACAGTTGATTCTAAAGACTTTCTCTTTAAGATATAATTGCTCTGCGGGCTATAGGAAAGGGATTCAACATGTAGGCAGTGATATCAAACCGTTATATAGCAAAGTAGTGATCTTGGTTAAGAAAACGTTCCCTCAGGTCTGTCAGAGATGTATGGTCCATACACCAATGAGGATATTCTAGGCTGTCTGACTCTGCCAACATTAACTGGCATTGTCTCACTTCTTAGCCATTTCATGTTATCCCTATCACCCGTAGACAGCTGGTAGACCTGGCCTTACCCGTGCTTTATAGAAACATGCATCAATTGCTCCTCTGATTCGGCACCATAGATGTTTCCTGTCTACTACATCTCCCATCACTATCACTTGGTAGCTGGATTGTGAAGATCTGTGTGATAACCTGTCTAAAACGCCAATTGTCTATTGCGTGGATATTGAATTAATAAAAAAAAACACACACACAATAAAAACTGCAAACAAACAAACAGAAATAACATAGAAACAAATATATATGTTTGTATATAAAAACTTATCTAACTATTTCGGCCTGGACAGTGCTTTTTTGCTCATAACCCCAGTTCCTTATCCAGCCATAACGCACTCTGAGACCTTTTCTTCATCTTCAAGAAGCTGCTGGTTTCAATCCGGACATGTTAATAAATTGGGGGAATATACAATGTCAACTCCTCCATACATTTCCTGTTAAAACCGTTTAGGTTCAACGGGGAATCGATCCCCGGCCGCTGTGGCAGGAGGCCAGCTCGCTGTCCACTATACCAAGCTGACCGGTGATAGAAGCCAATGCCCATGGAGTATTTGAAAATTTTTTCTGACATACCTGATGTTTACACACCTCATTAGCATAGAATCCAATGGTGCCAGGTGGAGTTATTCACAGAGAAACATCCTTACATATCCTATATGAACATGCCATGCCTAACTTCTCCATTTTCTTCGAAATAAATAAGAATCCATTGATTTTCCATAGCGATTCGTGTCGGGACCCGTCATTACGGCTTGCCGACCCAGTTCTTCAGCCGAAAGTAGGTCAGGTACATCCGGGCACCTACCCGCTTCGTAAACAAAATGGCCGTGTACCGGGCCGTGTGCGTTGGATCGGTATGGAAAATCAATGGATTCTTATTTATTTATAAGAAAATGGATACAAAATGTAGGCAAACACCAACTAGAGATCGTATACATTTGGCGCTGCTAGAAGTATGGGACTTGACATGCTTGGATTCTACCCGAAAAGTGTTTGGAAAGACGAGGGTATGACGGGTGGAGTAAAAACAATGGCTGCACTGGCTTGGCAAACCGTGCGGATCGGATGCACTTACAAAATGTCTTCTCCTGGATTAAATCTGGGGTTATAAGGTAAGAAATTGATACAAAATGGAGAAATATGTTCGATAAATGCCTTAATGTAATAAATAAGGATTGACACCGGATTCTGAGTTAACGACTTTAAATACTTTTATTCATAGGCCACATCCCGGCCTGCCCTGTGGGCTTAGGTTCATCGACTAATAATCAACCCGGCTCATGCGGCGGCAACTAGCGTCTCCCATCCGGATCCCGGCGTATCTGCTGCTCTTAGCCCCTGCTGCCTCACCGTGCGACTTGTCGGCTCCACCTCCAGTCTTCCCACCCCGTCTCCTCTAGAAACTCCCCCTTATATACCCCCTGATGTCCCGGTGACGTCACACTACCAAATACGGGTGTAGACCGCCGACCGCGGCACCACCCGGCGTCGGCCGCTCCAACTAATGTCTGGCCCCTCCGCCGGACTCGCCCGTCTCCTCCCCCGTGTAGTACACCGAAGCCGACTCCATTACACTCCTCCCACCTTAATTACAACTACCGGTAGATCAATGCGGACGGGGTGTGTCCTTTGCAACAATCATCGGTTGACAATATTGATAATCTTCTTACACAATGTGGGCGTTCAGTAACAACTTTTACGGCGGTGCCTCGCCACAGTGTGCTTTCTCTTAACAGTAAACGTCGTAACAGCAACATCATATGGTACAGGATAATATTCACTCGGTCGGCCACTCTCCGGTGGCCACCCGCCAACTAATCTCCTGCTCTTAATAGTATTTGGTAATTCGTAGTAACATCGTCCATTAGGTAAGTACCAGATAACTTCCACCAGCGCCTTAACGTTATTAACATAACTACAATCACAGCTAATCTCCTGCTCTTACAATAGTATTCGGTAATTCGTAGTAACATCGTCCATTAGGTAAGTACCGGGTAACTTCCACCAGGGTATTAACATTATTAACATATCTACAGTTCTCCACCATATCACAGTTCTCCACTCTTAATAGTATTTGGTAATTCGTAGTAACATCGTCCATTAGGTAAGTACCAGATAACTTCCACCAGCGCCTTAACGTTATTAACATAACTACAATCACAGCTAATCTCCTGCTCTTACAATAGTATTCGGTAATTCGTAGTAACATCGTCCATTAGGTAAGTACCGGGTAACTTCCACCAGGGTATTAACATTATTAACATATCTACAGTTCTCCACCATATCACAGTTCTCCACCAACTCCGTGTGCCACCCCAGAGCAGGATTACACCGTACGCATCTGTAGTCAGCGGACGGACGTAGCCGTGTCCTCGCTAGCAGGGGTGTCTAACGTCGACCGTCCTAGCTCGCCTCCAGCCCTGGCGGTCTCCTGATGGCCTGCCCATCGGCGGCCGTCTCTCCTCCCACCGTCCCTTCCGGTGGGCCTTCCCGGCTTCGGCTCTCCTGCAACACAAGATATGCCGTAAGACTAGGACCCTAGACCATCCTCCCTGTCTCCCCCCCTCTCCCGCTTCCTGAGGCCTTTCCAACGTTCCCTGCTATTTGGATGCTACCACATGCTCCATTCCGCCAACATAATTTTTCCAACGTTCCTTGCTATTCGGATGCTACTACATGCTTTATTCCGCCAACATAATTTTAATCCGATCATCTACTGATATCTTTTGCTTTTGTTGACCACTATCCCTCTCTACCCGGTCTTGGTTTAATGAATGCGTATTCTTGTTGGTACTCACCCTGCAGCGGTAGACCGTCTGGTACAGTTGGTTCATCTGAACCAAATCCCCGCCGAGCATGTCCTCCCACCGGTGGTGGCGCCCTGATACCGGCACAGTGGGTCCCCACTCTTCGTTGGGACGATTGCCTATCCTCCATCTCTCGGCCGCCGTACCTCCCTCCTCTATCCAAGGAATGGTCACCGGGCCCGTGGGAAACCCATCCCCACACCCAGGGAACGGCCTGGGGAGCTGTCCTCCTATGTCAGGGCCCATCGGTAGGACCCCCGCCGCTGCAGACATTCCTCCCGGCAGTCTCAGCGATGGCCCCCTGTATCCGGTGTAGCGTGACCCGGCGTCGAACTGCGACTCATCACTACTGGAGGGCCAATATTCTCTTCCCTCCCTTTCCCTCTGTCTGTCCCTCTCAGCCCAACGCCTGTCTTCTTCCTCCTCTTTCCACCTTTTCTCCTGATTTTTCTTCCGGCGCCTCTTCTCCTCTTTCTCTCTTTCTACTCTCTTCTCCTCTCGGCGCTTTTTCTCCTCTCTTTCCTCTCGACGTTTCTTCTCCTCTTTCTCCTCTGCTAGTCTTTTCTCCTCTTTCTTCTTCTTACTCGCTCTTTCCTCCGCCAGTTTCTGTTCCTCCCTCTTTCTTTTGTCCTCCTTCTCCTCCGCTGCCTTCCTGCTCTCCTGTTCCTTCCTCTTTTTGTTTTCCTCTGCTTCCCTCCTCTCTTTCCTCTTTCTCTTCTCCTCCTCCTCCTCTGCTCTCTTCTTCTCTTCTTCCTTCCTTTTCCTATTGGCTTCAGCCACCTGCTTTTCCTCCTCTGCCTTCCTCTGTTCCTTCTTTTTTCTGTCGGCTTCCGTCGGCTTCTGCCGCCTTCCTTTTCTTATCAGCTTCAGCCACCCGCTTTTCCTCCTCTGCCTTCCTCTCTTGCTCTTTCTGTTTCTTCCTACGGTCCCTTTCCTCGGCTACTCTCTCCTCCTCTCGCTTCTCCCCTGACACGTTGGTTTCCGCCTGGTCACCCGCCGACTGCTGGTCCACCGACTGGTCGCCCCCCTGTCCCGGAGGACGGCTGCCCCTTCTCCGGATCCATGAGGGATTTTTCCAAAGCCACCAGGGGCTGGGATCTCTCTCTTCCTGAGGCTGGCACCAATACACTATCGTCGCCCCCACCGGCCATACGCCGCTGATAGCTATCGCGCTTGGCCTGAACTTCCTTGGTGAGGTCGCCTCTCACTCTGGGGGTCCTAGGGCGTGTGGCAGCCGCTGAGGTCGTTTCCCTGCTGACCCTCCCAGGTTCCTCTGGCGCCGGGATTACAGGGGCTTCCCCTCCGCCAATGAGGTCCGCATCTCCCTTCCGGTAGTCAGGCTCGCAGGCTGGGCCGGCTGGACTGGTTTCTAGCTGGGGGGTGACCTGCTGCGAGTCCGACCTGTGCACCAGCGAGGTAAACCGCCCCTGCAGCCGTGACCGGCCCACCGGCGGAGTCATCTCTTGAGGACGCAACGCACCTGGAACCACCGACGGGGAGGGGGGTGAGACCATGTGGACTCGGCTGGCACTCGGCTGGCACCTCCAGTATGTCTGTCGCCCCACCCCCCAACATCTCACTCAAGACTGCCTCGTCTATCGGCCCCCTTCCTTCTGCTGACGAGGCTGGGTCCTTCGGGCTGGTCTCGTCCGTCTTGGGCCTTTTCGGCGCTGAGCGCCTTGAGCACACCGGAACCCAGTTCCTTCGGGGATGCGGCGACTCTCACAGTCAGGGGGAGGTCGTCGGTATCACTGCCCTCCCCAATGGCACAGATCGAGTCTTTCTCCCAACTACTCTCCCGAGATGTGGATGGACCCCTCTTCCCTCCCCTGCTACGCTGGCCCGCCTCCGCTGGCTTCTCGGGGGCCAGCATCACCACCTTACTCGCTACCGCCGGGCGGGGGGAACCAGAGCCATCGTCACCCTCGTCTTCCTCCTCTACCTCGGACTGGGTGGCTTCTGGCAGCTTACGACGGTAATGTATGTCCGTCGGGTCGGGAATATTCTCATAAATACTCCATGGGTGCGTCGGGTAGTTAGCACACATGTGCTTCCAGAGCACCTTATGCCTCTTCCCCCTCACCTGCAACTCACAGCCTTGGATCCCTTGGCCGGTCCGGGGCGCAGTCCGGGTACAATAAGGACAGGGGTGCCTGAGTCTCCCTTCCCAACATCAGACAATTAGGCGTCTGGTTAGTAGAAGCTTGTACCGAGGATCGGTAGGCTGCCATGACAAAGGGGAGCTGCAGGTCCCAATCCGTGTGGTTACTGTCCACTGTCATAGCCAACATGGCCTCCAAGGTCCTGTTGAATCTCTCCACTAAGCCATCTGACTTGGGGTTGTATGGGCATGTTCTAGTCTGGGACGATCCCAGTAGAATCTGGACCTCTCGAAATAGGGCGGACTGAAAATTCCGGTGTGGATGATCGCCGGAGGACCCAGGCGGCACACAAATTCGGTGACGAAGCCCCTGGCCACGGTAGCTGCCTCCTGGTCCGGCAGGGCCACGGCCTCCACCCACCTGGTAAAGTAGTCCATGATCACCAGAATGTGCCTGTTATCCCTTGGGGTTTTCGGGAGGGGGCCCAGCAGGTCCATGGCCACTCTCTCCAATGTCCCCCCCCACGGGTTGATGCTTCATCATGGCTTTCGGGGGGTGGGTGGGCCTCTTCCGGCGGAGGCAGTCGGTGCAGGCGGCACACCATAGTGTCATGTCCCGGCAGTAGTCCGGCCAGTAGTAGGACTGCTGGAGGCGCCGGATGGACTTGTCCCGACCGAAATGGCATGACAGAGGTGAGCCATGCGACTCTCGCATCACTTCCTCCCTCCTTGAGGCTGGCACCAGTATCTGGAAGGTAGACCTGCCCCCCCGGCTTCCACCAGATGCGTCCCAGGCAGCCTGCCCTCGTTTCTAACCGCCCCAATTGAGAGTGGCCATGGACCTGCTTCTGCTGCTCACACATCCAGCCCCCTTCAGAGTCGTCCTCCACCGGCCCCTGGGCTCTCGTTAATACTCGACAACAGTCTCCTCGGGTCTCCTCCGACCCACACCACCCACACTGGCGGCAAGGGCGCCTAGACATGCCGTGAAGCCGTCCCGGCCGATGCTCTATGTGGTAGTCATAGGTCCCTATCAGCTGGAGCCACCGGGCTACCTGCCCCTCTGGCTCTTTAAAGCTCAACAACCAACGGAGCGCCTCATGGTCGGTTCGAATCTTTATGTGCCTCCCTACCAGATAGTGCCGAAACTTCTTAAGCCCGAACACCACAGCCAGCATCTCCCGTCTAGTGACACAATAATTCTTCTCCGGCTTAATCAGGGTACGGCTGGCGTAGGCCAGCACCCTCGCAAACCCCCCCCTTGCTCCTGGGATATCACCGCTCCTAGACCCAGATCACTGGTCGGTATCCAGTGTCAGATGCCCCTCGCCGGACGGGTAAGCCAGGACCGGCAACGCCACCAGTTTGGCCTTCAAGGCGTGGAAAGCCTCCGCGCAACTACGATCCCACCTGAAGGTCTTGTTCTTTTCGGTGAGGAGGGACAATGGCTTGGCCACCGATGCAAAATCGGCCATGAAACCACGGTAGTACCCGCAAAGCCCCAGGAAACTTCTAACTTCTGAAATAGAGGTGGGAACCGGCCACTCGGCGACCGCTGCCACCTTCTCAGGGTCGGTGCCCACGCCCCGCTCATCCACTATGTGACCCAAGAAAGATACGCTGGGACGGACTAGCTGACACTTGGAGGGTTTGATCTTCAGGCCGGCGCCTTCCAGGCGTTACAACACGGCCTCCAACCGCCGGAGATGAGTGGGGAGGTCAGGAGAGAACACAATGATATCGTCTAAATATACTAAACATTCAGACCATGATCTCCATGAGGTGCTCAAACGTGCTCGGCGCATTGCAGAGCCCAAATGGCATCACCCGAAACTGATAGAGACCTCGGTGTGTGGAAAAGGCTGTCTTCTCCTTATCCCGGGGGTCCATTTCCACCTGCCAATATCCCGATGCCAGATCCAAAGTAGAGAACCATTTCGCCCCCGCCATGGAGTCTAGGGAATCATCGATCCTCGGCAGCAGGTATGCGTCCTTCCTGGTCAAGTCATTAACTTTGCGGTAATCTATGCATCCGCCCATCCTTTTTGCGTACCAGTACTACGGGGGATGCCCATGGCCCATGGCTCCTCTCTATCACCCCCTGGGCTAACATCCACCTCGGCATCCACTATCTCCCGGCGGTGAGGTGCCAACCTTCGTGGCGGCAACTTGACAGGCGCCGCTCCACCGGTGTCGATCCTGTGGGAGACCAGGGTGGTGTGGCCCAACTCTCCGGCGGACAGTTGGAAGGAAGCCCGGCGGCGATGCAACATGGCCACCCATGGTTCCTTGTCCTCTATTGGGGAGCCGACCAGCAACTCCGCACACCAGGCACCTCCGTCCTCCGGGGGTCCCCCCTCATTGGTGATCATCCTCACCGCATCGCCGTGTTCCACCGTAGACGGCATCTCCACCCCATCGAGCGTGGCTAACCCCATCCCCTCATACAGGGTCACCGGCTCCTGTCCTGGGTTGAAGACCAGTATAGGCACCGTAGACTCGTCTGGGCTCACCAGTGTGCGCCCCACCCGGAATCCTCGACTCACCTCCACCCCGTCCAGCCCGTCCAGCCCCTCGACCAGGCCTGTCGGGGGACCACTGTCCTTCAACCCTCCCTTCCACTATGATCTCCCGCCGGCCCAGCACCACCGCCGTACCACTACTGACAACCAGACACCTGGTGTCGCCGATTACCACCCACAGCAGTCTTTCGCCGGCCAGATCTACGACCGCTTTCTCCTGTCGGACGAACTCGGCCCCTAGGATACCCTCCCCCCTGATATCCGCCACCAGGAAGCTGACGGGCCGCTCTACTCCTCCTCCATCCAGCAGAGTCGTCAATTTGCCTTCCACCTCAATGGGAGTCCCATCTGCCGTCGTTAACCTACCATTATGCGGCTGCAGGGTCCCCGGCGATCCCGCACCGTGCCACCACTTCGCCGACAACAAATTCACCGTAGCTCCGGTGTCCACCAGGAGCTGTATGCCCTTACCCCAGAGCACGCCTGTCAACTCCAAGCCATTTCCCATGCGCTCCCGGCACCCTATCCATTCTTTTGGCTTTACCACAGAGGCCTCTTCTCGGCCACCAGAAGAGACCCTCTCTAGTTTCCCGACACCTGATTCACCTCCGCGGACTTGTCCCTGGCAGCCGCCCTCTCCTTAGCCATCCTAGTCTTAAACTGAGGGCAATTGCGCTTGAAATGCCCCTCGTCCCCGCACTCAAAGCATCCCCTCTGCCGTGGGGGGGGGGTCGGGCCGGTTGGTATTCTCCTGGAACCGAGCTTCCAGAGACGACATGAAGACGTCCAACTTGGTTCTAAGCCACTCCTCCATAGCCGGACCCAGTCCGACGGTAGACCCCACCGGAGGATCTTCCACCGATCGTACCCGACTATCCGATGCCTGGTTGTCGTCGAGAAAAGCCTGGCCCTCCACTGCTGTTTACAGAGCATCCGAAAACTTCCTCGGTCTAGTCTGAAAGATCCATGCCTTTAGCTGGGGGTCCCTGAGGCTCTCCAGGAACTGATCCTTCGCCATTGTATCTTGGGTCGCCGCATCAGCCGCGGGATAGGCCACCTTGGTCAGGCGTGCAACGTCATCCACCAGATTATGTAGTGTCTTATTCTTTTGTCTATAGCGTGTCCTCCAGAGAGCCTTATTGCCGGCAACTGTTCCCCCTGTCCCGCCCTCTGTGACTGATCCGCACCTGAAAAGGGTCGACCAGCATCCGGCCACTCCCCCCACGTTTTCCTGGGTCCCTCTTCGTCGGTGGGGGCACCCTCCCCCTTGTCGACCCTCTCCCCGGAGCGCCAGGTTAGTCTAGCTGCACTATCGGTGGGCCCTCTCCTCCACGCCTCATAGACCTCCTTAAACCGACTCTTACTCCATCCTGCCGATCCGGCGGCGGGCCTGGCTCCTCACTTCCTGTCGAACTTCCCTTATTATCGCCCGGCCCCGGGCGGCGTATCACTATCTCTTCCTCGGACATATCGAGGAGGCTACCTCTTTTTCCTGCCCCCAAGTACTCCTCCAAATGGGTCCCCGCCGACCCCGGCGTCCGTTTAGATGCCATCCTTAATTATATCGCGTAGCACGAGGGTTCGGACCAGCAACCACCGGACACGCGACACCGCTGTCACCAATGTAATAAATAAGGATTGACACCGGATTCTGAGTTAACGACTTAATTACTTTTATTCATAGGCCACATCCCGGCCTGCCCTGTGGGCTTAGGTTCATCGACTAATAATCAACCCGGCTCGTGTGGCGGCAACTAGCTCGCTTCAGCGTTTCCGGCGGCAACCCGTCTGCCATCCGGATCCCGGCTTATCTGCTGCTCTTAGCCCCTGCTGCCTCACCATGCGACTTGTTGGCTCCACCTCCAGTCTTCCCACCCCGTCTCCTCTAGAAACTCCCCCTTATATACCCCCCTGATGTCCCGGTGACGTCACACTACCAAATACGGGTGTAGACCGCCGACCGCGGCGCCACCCGGCGTCGGCCGCTCCAACTAACGTCTGGCCCCTCCGCCGGACTCGCCCGTCTCCCCCCCGTGTAGTACACCGAAGCCGACTCCATTACAATACATTAAACGCTAAATAATCCATGGGAGTCCGAGGGAGAGCCTCTGTTAAACATCCTCTTAGTAAGACCTGTGTGCACATTTGGTTGATATACCTCATAGATAATTTGCATAAGCACCAGTCTCACATTAGGATAATACATACATAACTTATGTTAACGACTGACCATCTAACCTTGATGAGAAACACTGTTAGTTTTAGTGGAATGATTAGGGGACTTTAGTTTTAACCTGTGCTGATTAACATTTTAACGCTTACGTCGTTGTACTGTCTTTGTCTCGGTGCCAGGACATGCTTCAGTAAGTTATTAAAGTTTCAGTTTGTTTACTGTAGTGAAATCGAATACTGGTACCTTAGGTAGCAGAGACACTTAGGGTGCAGACACTTAGGGTGCATGCAGGTGGACACTTAGGGTGCTAGGACATGTAGGGTGCAAACCACAGGACATGTAGGGTGCAAGGACACATAGGGTGCAACAGCAGGACATTTAGGGTGCAAAACAAACTGGTCTAGATTTGTAAACTCTGAACTATTCTGCCCCCCTCAGAGTGTCTGCCCCCCGCCCCCCCTCAGAGGCTGGCGGCCGGGTATCAGCCTTCCATCGGCAGTGATAGTGGAATTAAAAAGATTTGGGATTAAAAGTGAACCAAATAATCATGCTCCAAGCTCTAATAGATCTAGAAACAATTAAAGGGCTAAGGATACTGTCCCTACGCCGTCAGTCGGCAGTTTTGTTGTGTATACAAAGATGAAATCACCAGCCTCTAGCCCTACCACTGATTTTATTCCCCATAGCCTTATACGCATAGAGATGGTGCGAGCTAGAGGCATGTGATGTCTGTTCAGAGGGGACTCCCTACAGACAGATGGGCTATAGACCGACTGCACCCTAAGTGTCTTGGTATTTTCACCCTGCACCCTACCTGTTCTTTTTGTGCACCCTAAGTGTCTGCTACCTAAGTGTCTTCGCACCCTACATGTCTGCACCCTAAGTGTCCTTGCACCCTAAAGTACCTGTTACCATGAAATCCATACCATGACCGAATAAATGATGATGTTCACACCATGGCTGTCTGCCCAGCATGCATATTTCAATGAATTCTTAGTTGTGGTTGCTTTACCGTGACGAACAGGCTTTTGTCATCTACAGTTACCCCTGTGGTCATTTAATATCTTATTACCATTTCTTGGCGAAGCTATATTGAATTAAATCTACAAAAAATGTTTCCTTTTTTATTATTTCAAATCCTCAATAAACGTCACCATAATTTCCTATGTCCCAGGCCTGCTAGCTTTGGTAGCCGGGATGTCATTATATTACTCTCACTGGAACCTGATCGACGGCACTCAATAAGAATGACAACTTTAGGTCGTCATCCTGATGACCTGAGTCATCAATATGATGACTCTGTACCGTAAGTATTATCAAGAAGGTTAGATACTATAGGAGAGGTCACTGAGAGCATTGTCTATGGGTAGAGTGTGACAGGTCACCCCCCTCTACCCCCCCATCAAACTAGGTGCCCCTGTGTCTTCATTGTTGATTTTTCTAGAGGATTAGGTGGTTTATGGAGCTGTGGTATTCCTTTATCAGGTTGATACTAAAGGAGAAGAAGGAACCACCTAGACCAGAAAATCCTGCCGAATCCAAATCTTGTGATCATGATACTCAGAAATTGACTAAAAGTACCCAAAAATAAGGTTTGATGAAGAAAATATTTTAAAGATGTACAAAAATATTCAAAATGATGAGAAGTCTTCATAGACCCAACAGTTAGTACCTCAATGCACATATCCAAATGTCTGCCAATCTGACAAGTATTCTAACTGTGCATTACTCTGCCTATCTCACATACTGCCTATCCCTTATCTACCTATCATTCATACTGCCTATCTCTTGAATCCGAAGCATCTTGAGTTAAGTGGGGCTATCTCCCAAAAGGCTAGATACTAAAGCTTACTCCTTACTTTAGCTAATCTAGGGTAGGTAAACTATAGTTTCCCATAGTTTACCTACCCTCAATCTGCCTATCATTCATTTTACCTATCCCTCATGGTGACTATCCCTCAGACCACCATGTTTAAACTGTATTGTTCATCTGTTTATTTAGGCCCTAATTGTTAACAGTACATTGCTTATCATGTCTGCCGTTTTGATCCTACCTATCCTTAACGATGCCTATCATAAAGCCTACCTATCCTTCATTATACCTATCCCCCAACTCTGCATATCCCTCATATTTGACTTGCACATCTGTCGCTAGCACCCATGTCTTCTTGTTTTACATTTGCTGATCTTACAAGTTACTCTCTGTGCCTATCCCTCAAACTGGATATTGCTCATGCTACCTATCCCCCTTGCTACCAATCCTTATGAATGCCGATCCCTCATGCTCTCCATATTGCTTTCTTACCATCTCAGCTCAGTCAGTCTGACCCATTCTCTCTATACATATCTCAGCTTGTGTGCAATTTCTTCTACCTGTCTCCAGGTCTATGCCTTGTGAAATATACCTATCCCCCATTATGCCTATCCTCCATTCATATCATTATATAGGTAAACTGAAAGATATGCAACATGAATGATAGGTAGATGTATGAATAAGGTGGACTGTAACCAGGTGATGGGTTGACTAAGAAATGGTCATCATAATGAAGGTTGGTTGTGACAGGTAGGTTAAAAGAGTTGAGATGGGTAAGAGAGCTATATGGAGCACATGGGGGATAGGTAAGGATGGGTAGCAAGGGGGATAGGTAGTATGAGCAATTCGCAATTTGAGGAATAGGCACAGAGTACCTTGTAAGATGAGCAAACATAAAAAAACACTAACACACACTCGTCATGAATTATCCATTGGTTACTTGTTCACTAACACACACTTGTCATGAATTATCCATTGATTACTTGTTCAATATGCTCTCTAGCTTCACGTTTGTGGGGTGTATATTTTGGGGAATATGTAGCATGTTTCCTTTGCCGATCACAGTGGGTGAGAATATTTATGCTTAAAGAGAAAAGGAAAATCTAAATACAGGGGAATTTCAAATTAGATCAGTGTAAATATTGGGCTCACTCCAATCCCGACCTAAATTTACACAAATTTACACCGTTCTGATGACGTGCTCTCATTTCCTTTAGGCCTTAAAAGGTCGAGTCTGATTTGGAAAGCAAAGATTATCTTAAATAGAAAATACTGCAGGTGAAACTTTGCACCCCAGTGGAGTGAAACCTTTAGGCATGCATCCTTCTTAGTGGCGAACTGATTGATGGTCAGCTGGGGTGATGAAGGAAGGGTTTTCTATTCATGATATTTTGAAAATTTATGAACGAGCAACAAGAAATGACAATCAGAATTGCTCTTTTGAGGTTATAACCATTACACAGACACTTGACAGGTGAGAATACCAATTTTGCATTAGTTTGATAATCAAATATCAATACTTATTACTTATTTGGAATGGAAGTATATTATTGATGCAGTTCACCCGAAAGTAGAGAATATGTAATGATTTCACAAGTAAAACCTTCATTGTGTAGCTCATATCCACGAATAAACTCATCCTGGATACAGAAGCAGTCTATTGTGGATCCTGGATACAGAAGGAGCTCCTTGTGGATCGTGGATACAGAAGCAGTCTATTGTGGGGGTCTAGATGGGGGGTCCCCATGTCACTTGTCGATTTTAAGAAAAGCCCATGTCACATGTCACTAAATTTGCAATTTCCCCTGTCCTTGTCACTAAGCTCCATCTCCCATGTCACTATCTTTTTTTTCTGGCCTGTCATTGTCACTAGAACTCCATGTCCCTTGTCGATTTTAAGAAAAGGCCATGTCACACTGTCGATTTTAGGGGTCTAGACCCATTATTGTGGATCCTGGATACAGAAGAAGTCTATTGTGGATCCTGGATACAGAAGCAGTCCTTGTGTATCCTGGATACACAAGCAGTCCATTTGTTAGTAAACAGCCCAGTGCCCAAAACAGCTAATTCCAGTATGGACAGTGATGCTTAGAGAGTAAATCATAGTAATATTTTTCTGACTTTCCAATGAAACTGCATTCTAGAATTCATATAAGCTCAAAGATGATGTTGCTGCTTTTAATTGTACTTCATCTATCATAAACTAGCAGATATCTGTGATAAAATAAGCTGAACTGAGTGTCCAAGACATCCACCATCTTGAAAGTAGCAGATGCATCTGCTGAGCAGGTGCTTGCTCCTGATTGGTCAATTCCTTGTGTATCCCGGGTACACTATTCCTTGTGGATCCTGGATGCACAGAAAGCTGAACAATGGCCCCACTGCATTATTTACAGCTGCAGCACTTGCTCCTCTCCATATTTGATATTTGGAAATGATAGTCCATGAGCCATACCACTTCTGACTGCCACTCAGGGGGACTAAGTCCACCCATGATTTTCTAATAGACACCTATCTGGGCCATCTGAAGGTTTTTGGTGGACCTCCTTATGGAGTAGCTTAAGGGTAGGGAAGACCCATTTCCATGGCAACCACCCATAGTTATGAGATTACTAGGAAATATACATTTTTAATCATAACTTTAGTTTAAATCCACATTTTTACACGATTCAAAGTCCTAAAATATACTACTCAATGAGGGCCAACCAGAAAAAATATTTGATTGACCTTGGTCAATGTCAAGTAAATCTTTTTTTCTGGATTGGCCTTATTGAGTACTATATTTTAGCATTTTGAATCATGTAAAAAGGTTGATCTAAACCAAACTTATGGACAAATCTGTATATTTACTGTAAATCTCATAAATTTACCTGGTTGCCATGGAAACGGGCCTCCCGTGACCTTAAGCTACCCTATAGATTCAGGTCCACCACATATTTTCACATACCTCAGATGGTTTAGTATCTAAAAATCATAGCGGGGATTAGTCCCCCCATTTGGCAGTCATATCCATTTTTCCAGGGTATGGCTCATGGACTATGATGCAGCAACCATTGCCACCACCACCATAAATGTATGGGCATACTTCTAGTATAAGGAGGGACACATCAGAGAAAAAAGCTCCTGGATACAATAACGATGTGCCCCAGAGAGCTATTATTGATATACTTAAATATTTTCAGGTTCGCTCAAATTTGGACCAACGCAGGTAGGTGTGAATTTTCTCTTGTATGTGATAGGACAAGTAATTTGTTCTCCTGGCTTTGGTGAATTGATGGCATTCTGTTAAAATTCCTTCAGGAACACAGAACCGAAAACAGAGTTTAAACATTCCCTCTAGAACCAATTTTATGAAGAAAGAAAATCACATTTCTTTGGTTATTCTTTTACAAAACTATTTTTATTTGCATCATTAGTATTTGTGATAGGATTTAGGGATTATTTGCCATTCTCAGTTGTACACACCTACCTAAGTTTGACAAGCAATTACAGCAAAACTGCTGGGGATATTTTGGCTCAAGATATCTCATGAATTTTAACGCAAATGACTTCCCACATGTTTTCCCTAACCTGGCCACATGTTATTCTGATTTCAGAAGTTCCTTGTTATCTAGACCATGAGACTGTGAATAAGGCTCTGGGTAAACCAGTATTTAGTTCATCACACAGTGCAGGGACAGGCGTAATGATAGTTGATGGTCGCAGAATTGATTACGTCAGTAAGTGACTGCTAATTACAAATAATCAATATCACGAAGACAGTTAGTATTGATCCAGATGAAGCTTACTAGTTAAGGGATAGCCTTAAAAGTGATGCTTACATTACAATTGAGATTTATATCCAAACATTACACATGTCAAGAACTTTCATTTAATATTAATTTAGTCTTATTTACAATCCAAATACCAAGGTACATGCTTCTTCAGTGCACTGGAGGCAAATCCTTGGGTGATAATAGATTTGGGAGAGATTCTTTCTGTCAGCACCATTGTCCTTGCAGCACACACAGGTATCTAATAAACATATTTTGTGTGCAATGTAATTTACACACTTCTCTTCTCCAGAAAATAAGCTTGGGATTGACAGCCAAGAATATCTTGCACTTTTAGATGCCCAATAAATAATCTTTATACACCAGTAGTCACTCTATTGTTACTATCATTGTATCTCTGTTATAACAACATGTCAATACTAAGTATTTCAAACATCACCTCTCAAAACGCTCAGGAGATTTGGTAATGTTAAAACACATATTATGACTTTTTTCCTAGCTCTCACTCAACTCTGGGCTCGGGTTGGAGAGTCTTTTGATGCCAATGGCTTTGATCCCCATCGGCCAGATTACAAATGGTGTAATATTAGACCTTATAGCATGGAGACAAGAGGTGAGGTGCTGTACATCCATTGTGAGAGAACCCTGAATGGCAGGTTTGTGCTCATCTTTGCTGAAGCTACCACAACCTTGACACCTTGTGAGGTGGAGATTTATGAGGAGCCAGGTGAGTTCCCATTGATCTACATCTTACATACACACATGTATATCTCTGATCATAAAAAATATATAAATAAAAGTATTTCTGCTTCAAGATACTGACCAATTTAGGAATGAGATCACGCTTGGTTGAGGACATTATTAAGAGTGAATTGTACATCACAGATGTAATGGCCGAGAGATCATAGTAGAGATGTGTAATTATGAAGTGATTGAACAAACACTCAGAGACTGTAGGGGACAGAACGACCAGGGGCAATACCAATTGCCTACAGGTACTTGGAGGTGCCTAGAGTGGATGTGGAAGCTATCAGCCCATCCCAGAACGACCTGGAATAATAGCAATTCACTGGTACACTGGTACTGGTACACTGGTACACCACGGTCTTTGTCATGGTTGACTGATTTCAGTAGCTGATCTATAGTAGAGGACTTTTGGCTGTTTTTGACATGACCTGCTGTCCCCCTCCTACATGATGTATATTTGGCCGAGGAGACAAGTCTCTCGGCCAACCAGGGGTACTGCTATTGGTAATGGTGGGGGATGAGGTTAATTCTCCGGCACCATTATCTTCTTAATAATCATTTTAGAGCACAGTCCCTGAAACAACCAGCTAGCATGTGTTTCGTTCCCTAAATGCTATCCTGTACTATTACAAGGGATTTTCCTGTCATGTGATCTGCTTTAGAAAGTAGTTGTCAATGTCTGTATATGACTCTAGTATTTCAGCCTGAAAAATGGACATGTATCCTACCGGGCAGAAGTAGACCAGAGTCTGAACTAAATCTTGCACGAGCCAAACCAGCGTATCAGAGTTCCATAAACGGAGGGTGAGAGAAAAGTACTACGGAATGGTAGCATTTGAAGAAAGCTTAAAATCCTTTGGGGCTCGGAAGTAATTTAGGTTAAACATAGTATGCAATACATCTAGTTGAATGGAATATTGTCTGTTCTCTATTCATGCTGATACATCACACTAATGAAGCTGTATAAAGGGGCTCAAGGAAGGATTCACTAGCAGTTTAATCATGTGCAATACAAAAGTTCAAACAAAATGAATCCCTGAGGCCACCTTTGACAGACCTATGTCCCATAGAGGGATTCACACATCGATAATTTTTTTTTACCGATGTAGTGGCAAATATAGATCTATAATTTTGTATTTACAGCCATCGTGCTATTTATGCTGTGAATGGGGATGACAACCCCTACCTGAAATTACAAGGCAAATGCAGTCACACAAATGGAGCACCCTCCTGGTGGGTCGTGGACCTTGGACAGGACTACAATGTCATTGCTGTAGCAATTACTAACAGAATTGAGTGTGAAACTGCTTGCCGTATGTTGGCCTTCTATATCAATAGACATTGTAGATCTATGAAAGATTTTGTTCATTTGAAGATGAATAACTGTCCCCATATTTCTTTCTCATGGCATTTGTACGCACATCCTGATACCAACCCATGAGTAACTAGAAAGATTAAATTTACATTAGATTAAATTAGGAATAATAAAGCATACTTCTATAAAATGCCATTAATGTTGACTTTTACAGACATTGGGCCTAATATGCTCCTCATTGTCAAATCGACTCTGGTCAGTTAATTGCCCTAGGGCTACTTATAAGCTGCACCTATACATTTATTCCTCACTATATTCTGTGCATGCAAAACTCTTGATGCTATCAAAACAGAATAAATAAATTTGCTTCTTTCAAAATCTTCAATTGCCCTCTGTATTGTTTCTTTTTAAGCTGGACGATTGACCAAGTATTCAATCCTCGTGGGGAATAATGGATACCCATTTCTGCTTTCAAAGTATCAAACTTGTGCACGGATGTGTGACATACACGTCTCAAGAAGGAGGTTTTTTAAATGTGCAGAAACCCTTGGAGGTAGCCATCTTGCCATATATGGAGCTGAGGTGCCTTATTTGGAGTTGTGTGAAGTTGAAGTGTACTCCAATTCTTTGAATGGTGAGTGAACCTTATTGCCAGACTCCCTTTGGAAATGATGATGCCAGACTACCTTTCTAAACATTCATTTATGAATCTCACCAAACAGCTGGGCCCTTAGTCTATAGATCAACTTTCTGAATAATTCTTACTTGAACCCTAAATATGCTAGGGGTAAATCAATAATCAATATAATTCTCATAATAGTTCTATGCTAAGACCTAACTCTATACCTCAAACACAATCGTGGTACTCTTACTACCTGCCTGCCTGCTTGATAGTTTACCAGTGGAACTTTAATCTTTTTAACCAGATGTAGCATTCCCAAGCCTCAGCCTCTTCCCAAACCTGACCCTACCTGGTCAGGAGGTCCTGTATGATGATAATGACACCACATGCCTAACGATGGATCTCCATTATCCAATGACACACTCACTACCTGTTGTGCTGGAGCTACCCTGGGACCCGGAATCAAAGACTGGTCAACGTGATATCACCAGCAACTATTTTTGCAGACAAAGGTTCTACATTAATGTGACACTTTCATCTGACCTTCAGGCATTTATCTTTCCAAGAGATTACAATGATATCACTCCTAGTCATCCCTCAATAGGCATGGTCAAAGAGTGCCCCCCAATTGGACAAACCACTGACACCTTTGGATTTGTGAGAGCCAAGTTCACTTGCATCTGCATCACCAAATGCACAGTGACAATTCAGATTAGACAGAAGACATTTGGAGAGTCAGGAAAAAAGAATATTTGTACCATCAATTTGTATGATTGAGTTATATGAGGCATCATGCCCAAGCAGATATTCAGGGACTAAACAATGTGTTGAAACAACCATTTGTTTTATGTAAAAACAAATCATTTCCCTCAAATCCAGGGTATGCGGCAGGGGGTATTGTGAGGCATTGCTAATTTGTTCCTTTTCTTAGACCTGTTTTACCTAGACAGTGTGATGTATTTGCTGCTGTGGTACAGCATTGAGGGTTGGGTCTTAATGATCCTGGACATTGTTTAACACAGTCCTGAGAGGGCTAGTAAACTAGATCTGTGCTGACATTTGAGAATTATAGCTATGAACAAAACATCTAATTTAGCCAGTAATTACTGACTACCTCTTGGTCCTGCCAATCAGGAACAGCAGCTCAATCCTTTGCCTTTTTAAAGTAATCCTTTCACCATTTATCCTTGTTTATAATGACCTTCAATACAGAATGTGTGTAAGGTTCCTCGTCGTTTGTATAATAAACGTTGTCAGAGCTCAAACTCTGTGTGATATTTGAATTGATCGTCAACATGTTCTCTGGACAATCTTGCTGTCTTATAAGAGTAGCATCCTAGAACGGCTACGTCTTGCATGATAAACATCCTTTATATAATCTAATACAACCCTGGTTGGAAAACAGCATTTACCCCACCACACATAACAGATCCTTTTAGAGAGAGGGTCCCATATGGGAGCATTCGGTAATGCACATGTGCAGATCGTTACTTGACCACTGGGATTACATTCAATGCCAATGGTGTGTATCAGTGTATGGCTCTGTCATGGGGGTGAGTAGAATTTTTTTTCTTTTGTTTTTAATTATGTCTATTATGGGATGAGCTCAAGAAGTTGTGGCGATTAGCTGTGATTTTATTGGTATTCGGATTTGAGAAGAGGTAATTCTGCACTCTCCCTGGATGCTTTTAAACATCACTTCCCTCTATGTTTCATGGTGCTTGGCACCCTTGGCAGCTTATAAATGCATTTACCAGCTGACACAATTATATTGAATAGAAGAAATAGATGTTTTATTGGACCAAAATAGATGTAGTTCTTGTTTGGGAAAACCACCCCTCCAACCAATGGTGAGGGAGGAGAAGTTTCACCAAAATGTTAGAACGATAGATATAGTAGATACAATATGATGATTGGGATGAAGCTCAAGAAGTATCGCCTGGTTAGAACATGAGGCCTAAACCATGGTTCCAAAAACACTTTGAATAAGGCAATACAAAAGTCATGTTCATATGAGACCTCCCAGAAAATACAGCACTAGACAGGGTCTATCAGAGACGTGATCCCACATCACCCATGAACCTTGGTGAATCCATTTTCTAGGAACCAAAAACCAATAATTGATCAGCTTACAAGCAGGACAGAAGGAGAGCACCTACTTCACATATATAGAAGGATGTTACTACCCATCTTTATTCTGCAAGAGTTATTTAATGCGCACCAGAAATATGAGAATGCATAATACTTAAAATAAAATGAAAGTTTGTCCATTGCCTTATTAGACTCAATCAAACTACCGGGCCTCTACAGTAAATATGAGATATGGGTGCCAGTATTTCTTTTGTGTCTGGCACCTGCTTAGATCTTATGAGATTGCAGTCAGGATGGCTATGCACATCCAAACCCTTTCCTACATTAGTCCCATTAGTCCATTAGAGACTGTCTTATTATAAACACCTAATAAGTCCGTGTCAGTCTTTGTAACAGCCATTGTCTACCAGCCTTCTACCACACTGTTAGTAGTAGCCAAGGCTATTTTACAGCAAAAACCCTTGGCAACTTTGGTTTCAATACATTTTCCTGTAAATCTACAGGAGGTGAGATGCTATAATTCTACAACACAATCCACAGTAATCATACAGTAACAACCACTGTAACCATACAACAAGATCATTCAGATCTACAGAAACATATGTTGTAAATAAACAGCAAAATATGTTGTAGAATTACATAAATATATGTCTTGTAAACTAACACCAATGTTTTCTGTAAATGAACAGCAAGTTTTGCTGTAAATGAACAGCAGATTATACTGTAAATTTACAGAAACTTTTGCTGGCAACTGAGGTTCCAACAACTATTGCTGTAAATTTACAGAAGCTAGGGGTGTAGAATTACAGCAGGAGGTTCTGTGAATCTACAGGAACTGTATTGTATAGTATTAATAGGCACTGCTATATATATATATATATATATATATATATATATATATATATATATATATATATATATATATACTCTACCCTGAGGTGAGTCCATGGTGCAATCCCCATAATATGTTTTATGTGTGCACTCTGTGTATGCATTGATACTATAAACCATGCATGCCTGATGAAGACAAGAATGTCTCCATCAAGTGCCATCACTGAGAGTGAGAGAAGTAGACAACCATCTCTCCCAAACCATTTCAGTCAGTTTTAACACTGGGCTAACCTAAAGGCAGGTAGACCTATGTTAGCTTCTAGTTATTGTTGTTTGAATTTTATCTCACCTTGTGCCTTCCTTACAGCCGACACTCAAGGGTGAGAGGTCCCGCGGGTTGTATCCACACTGAAGTGAGATTACCCTTGTGGCGTTGTGCCTGGACCCTAGTCTAATGGGGAGGGGGGATGATGGTGACCGAATGTATGGGAAGGTAGAAGCACGCCTCTACACATTTACCGAGGCAATGGTTCTTTAACATACATCACTACATAGGCATAGTGAGAGATGGACAGGCCTGTTTTAAGTCATTTGTCTGCCATGACCGCCGAGAGACTTTCCAGCACAGCCTAGCCAGAGCAGGGAGGAAATCAAATGACACCTTACGACGACGTTTGCAGCCACCACTGTGCCCCGACCGGGCCGGGAATCGAACTCACTACCTTACGGCGGACACGCTACCGGCTGCACCACGCCTCCCGGCATTAGCTTCTAGTTCAGAGTCCAGGCACTTGTATATACAATTTAGACACAGGTGTGGTGTCTTTGGTGTATATTACTGGTTGTTCCTAGTTCCTTCTCAGATAACCTTATACATTATCTATGTTAGATTGAACCCATTGAAGTTATCATTGTATTACAATTAATTGATAAACTCTGGGGACATTGTTGGATTGAGGATAAGCATATACATTCTTAACAAATAGTGGATACTGCTCCCCCCCAGTAGTAGAACCTACAGGTAAGGTTATTTTGGTAAAGCCTTTGTGGGTCACTCTGGTGCAGAGTGACTGGCTGGCCTAGGGTATACGAGAGTAATTATACAGGACAACTCACTATACACATGTGTCTACAGGTAGAAACTTGTCACTAAACAGTGACACTCAGTGTATTTGAGAATACTGCTCTTTCCCCTGTTGATTTACATAGAACAATCCTGTTATATAACCCCAACTCTTTACAGTGCACAGATCATTATAATATCCCCACTACCTCCTGCTCCTGGAACAAGATGGATCTAGTCGTTCTCTTTCCCAGATGTTACTAGGAACCATCATGTATGTACTTTTCTTTTTTTAGTCACTATCAGGATAAGACTACATCCTTCAGATAACAGCCTGTAATCTAAATCATCTCTTTCTAGATGGACAGTATATATTTTGCAGCCATCATCTCTGTTACAGTTGGGTGTTTATCTTATAAGCCATGGCATGCTGGCATGTTGATCATAACTAGATCTAGGACAAGATCTAAAACTTATAATCAAACATTTAGCTGTTGATACAATAGTAATACCAGGTGCACCCTGTGAATGAAGCGCAGCTAGAGTTTGTATATTTAGCCAAAACTAGTACCTTCGGCACTAGGGGGGCATAACTAAAGACAGGTATTTTCCATTTGATGACTTAAAACTGGGACCCTTTTTCCCTATAACTCAGTGCAGCCCCCTGGTGTTTTACTATAGAAGCGCTTAACTTAGCGGTGTTTATCATAGCAACGCCACTTATCTTAGCAATGTCAAACAATTTGACACTCTTCAGCAGATCCTCGAGACCCCGGAGGCCTTTTTTGTACTTTTCTCTGGAAGTACTCATCAGATCTTAGAAATAGGCTATCAAATTAAATATCTCAGAGAGTACAATTCAGATCTCTAATTGAGGAGCAGCTGCCCCTATAAATAAAATCGGGAGAGGTGCCGATCTCTTTGAACCGAGATCCAAGATGGCGGATATTACAAAAAAAAAGCTATGACGATCTTGAGGTCAGAGAATGAATTTGTTTAATGTCGTTTGTTTGTATGATCCAATGATTTGTTTGGTGAAGAGAAGTCTTATTGTACAAGGATAGGCCTACCTCAAAATAACAAATCCTTGATTTTTTTTTTTAGAAATATTGAGTTAACTTTGAGAAAAGCACATTCTTTTATGTAGCCTCTTTTGGTTTATCTGTTCCTGGCAAGCACTCAAGCTTATTTTAAGGGTGTGGGCACCAGCGACGAACTAATGCATTTTCATATATAGGGTAACAATACAAATTGTCATAAATGTTGTCTTACCCAATGAATTTTCAAAATTCCAAAGACCTTGTGTAAGTAGGGCTACACTGCAAAAATGGTGTTTAGATCCTAAACACAATTCTAAACATATTCTTGCAACGTTTTTGTTATCACATTAATTTCCTAAACATGTTTAGCCAAACAATGTGCTTAGCACAAGTGTTTAGAAATGTAGGTGTTTAGGTTAAAACTTTTGTGTTTAGATATATGAATTTTTGTGTTTAGGTGTTTATGAATTATTGTGTTTAGATGTTTAAATGATTTGCTGGAGAGTTAAGTTTTGCAGACATGTATGCATTAAAAAACAGAGATATATTTTTTTTCTCAATTAGTTGGGGGGGGGCATCAGCAGGTATTTACTTGTCAAAGTGTCTAAAGATGTCACCCACACCTATATATGTGTACATATATTACACACTGCATCAGAATGAGAGACTTGAGAAAGTACAACAGCTTGGCAGGAAGAACACTGCCTTATCTATTCCAGAATAACATCAAATAGGTGTCAGTCATGGAGTTTATTGATTATTTTATGGTAATGATGGTGGCATGAAGTGAATCTAGTCAATTTTCTATTGCCCTTTCTATTCACATGACATTCTATGAAATGAAACCATGATAAACATGGGATTTGGGGACATTTGTCACAACAATTGATTATAATGTGTGCAGATAGTCCAGTCAAAGGTAGTGCTGCTACCACGTATCTAAACATATTGATGTTTAAATCTAAACACCTATTATTCAACTGTCTCAACTCTAAACATCTAAACATGTTTAGCATAAATGTTTATGTAGTTAGAATAAAAGTGTTCATTTCCTAAATGTGTAGTCGATGAGACACCTAACTGACCTATATGTTTAGGTTTTAAATGTGTTAAGACCTAAACATGTTTAAAATCTAAACACCATTTTTGCAGTGTAGGAGTAAAGGGGAAGTGTAATTGAATATCGTGGGAAAACTACAATACCTGCTATTCACTGACCAAAAGAAATTGCTTTGCGACAGCAACAACAAAAGAAAACAACAAAAGAAAAACACACACAAATCTAGCCGTTTCAAGTAAATAAGAACCAAGAGCTAATATTGATCCATAAAGTTGGACCATAACACAGTGGGCTAAGAATGTTGAATCAACGTTGGTCGTGCTTGATAAATGTTATTTCAACGTTAATTTAATGTTCTCTGTCCCCTGGAAATCTACCATATCTGAGATTTAAGATTACATGTTTTATCTATTCTGCTTGTGGAAGGCCCGAGTCCGAAAATGCTGGATCGTCAAGTCACAAATGGGCATTTTTACTAACAATATGGATTTGCTTTTGGAGTGATTTTGATCAAGATTATCTTGGAGGAGATCCTTCCTATTGGGCTGGGGCTTGTTTCATTGAGCCAATAAATATTTACAGGGACAACAGTGTAACCATAATTATTAAGGTATGACTAACATGACCACACATACATAGCATGTTACTGCCTTTGTTTGACGGAATATCGAACTACAGCATTTACTTATGTATAAATGAATTGAACCTGAGAGTTGTTAAACCAGGATGCACAATGGACAATTATGCAGTATGTACAATCAGACTGGTTCCTTTAAAGTTATGACCACAACACAGTATGATATGAATATCAATCTTCACATTAGTTTGATAATCAAAGATCCATACTCATCTGGGATGGAAGAGTGTATTTTCTTATCATTGCTACAGTTCACACGAAAGTATTGAATATGCAATGATTTTCCAAGTAGCACCTTCATTATATAGCCAGTAACCACTGCCAGATTCATTCGGGTGTGCAGCATACCTGGCCACACCTGGCAACACCTGATAGATTTATTATTTAAAGCTACTACTCCTGTCCATATCAAATTTTGATTTGGGAATACAGCAAACATTGTTACCCTCAAATACCATGCATGGGCATAATCATTTCTCATAGTAAAGGAATGCACTCCTCAGAAAAGAGCTCCAATGAGAGATACAATGATGGGCTCCACAGACATACTGCTGCTATTGATACAAGTATTATTGGGTCTCTTCAAATTTCGACCAACGCAGGTAAGTCTAAATCTTCTTACAAAATGACCTAAAACACACCAGGTGGGTACATATTTAAATACTCAATGGTCATTTTAGGGGATAAATTGACTGGGCCTTCATTGGTCAAAGAGTATCTCAATGTCAGTAGTGACAGGACAAACACCTCTTTATGTTGACTTTAGTGAGGTTATCCCATTAGCCAGCCTGTGCTCTTAATGATTAAGCTTTTTTTAATCTATTCTGACTGACTGGTCTAATTTGCCTACGGTGTAAAGAGTACAATAACATGTTCGCTTAAAAACAATGAAGGATGGAAGTAAACGTCTTTCCCCCTATGTCAATAATTTACAAGACTAAAACATGAAATGTTGACAATTATCACACCTTTTGTGGCTTATTCCTGCTCAGAATTATGTAAGGTGAGCGAATTTAAATAATGTGCATATTACTTCGATTTCAGAAGTTCCTTGTTATTTAGACCATGATACAGTGAATAAGGCTCTTGGTAAAACTGTTTTCCATTCATCACACGGTGCGGGGACAGGGGCAATGGTAGTTGATGGTCACAGAATTGATTATGTCAGTAAGTGACTGCCAATTATCAGTAATTGATAAATTGCGGCTAATGAGACTGACAGGCAAATTCATACTCCAACTAGTGGTGGTTCTAAGTACTCACCAGACTCTCAAGGACTCAGCCCAGTGGCTCCACCTTCTGCTAATCACTGAGCAACTCTCAATCCCGGTTGCAATGGGTGACACACTTTACCTTTTCTCACTCGGCGTTCATAACAATACGTCTTATAAACTTTACATATTTAATCCATCACTATCACTGTCTAAAGTGACCATCCGACTTCCAGGATGAAGCGTACTAATACTACACCATCGACTGCTGCTCCACCTAGAAAGAAAGCAGGTGGTAAGGCTAAAAAGACTACTTCTACGGACAATTTAGGTGACCGTGTTACAAGCCTTGAGGACGATGTCCTCGCCATCCGGTCTCAAAACAATGAAATCCTCACTGCTACAAACGGCCTTAAACCTGCTGCTACACAGCCTACAACTGCACAAGTACAGCCACAGGTCAGTCAGATCCCGACAGTGGATATCACTTCAACAGAGTCAGCACCTGTAGTACAGACTCTGTCTAGAAATACTTGTGCCGCTGCAGCTGCTGCGGCCATCCTGGCTGCAGTGATGTCACAGCTTGCTGTGGGACGAGTCAACGACGACTTTGCTGCGGCCATACAGGCTGCTACCTTCGCGGGTGAGAAATCCTACCATCTACCACTCAGCTACCAAGACAAAGTTCCTGCTTCTGTCACTTAGAAGGTAGCAAATATCCTCACCTCTACATACTCAAATTTTTTTTTTTTCGAGTAGCCTCTTTAGGTGAAAGACAAAAATTTCAAAAACAAACATCACATCAGCTGTCATCCATCAAGGGTAAGCCTACTCATGCCACGACTTCATTTTCCTACATTTTCAGTTACCAGGCAGGACTCAAACAGATTCTGATCAGAATCTTGCAAGGGCTAAACCAGTATATATGAGAGTTCCACAAGAGGCAGGTGAGTGAACAGTCAAAAGAGGGATGTGTGATATTTAGAGGAACCCTCGAAAATCTTTGGTTATGAGATGCAAAAAAGATGTACATGGCTCATACCATGTGTCTGTATTTACAGCCATCTGACGAACCAATCATGGCCCAAGGTTCATGTACCCATACTGATATCAATGCTGAACCCCCCTGGTGCGCGGTGGACCTAATACAGGAGTACCGTGTCACTGCTGTAGCCATTACATACAGGGTCAAGTGTGAAACTCAGGGCTGTCGTATGTATCATTTTTGCTCATTAAGCTTACAGATTACACCATTGAATTGAAAAAGAAATTCAAAACTTATCTATGCCTAATTAAGTATACTTCTTTTTGAACGTTTATTTCATTTATCAGTGTATGAATTCATATTAATCCAACAATATTACACTGGGAACAATTTTAGGAAAGGAATCGATTCTGATTATTCTTTTATAAAGATTGAGTTTATCATGTTCCAGATTGCTAACCTGATTTCGGATGCTTAATAACCTGTGGCTTTAAAGTGATACCTGCAGGGAAAAGTCATATTTGCCCAATTTTGGCCTGATTCCTTTTTGAAAGTCCCCCCTTTTTCCGTTTTAGTTTCAGACAAATGGACTCCTCTGACCACATGTTTACTCGCCATGGCAAGATGATGGATTAAAAAGATTATTTTGCTATCAAAATCATTAACCGTCTAATGTACTGTTTATCAGCTGGACGATTATCCAAGTTTTCAATACTTGTGGGGAATGATGGATACCCATTTCTGCTTTCAAAGTATCAAACCTGTGCATGGATATGTGGCATACACGTTTCAAGAAGGAAATTCTATGAATGTGCTAAAACCTTTTAAGGTGACCATCTTGCCATATATATATATATATATATAGCTGGGCCGTTAACTTTAGAGTTGTGTGAACTTGAGGTATACTCTGATTCTTTAAATGGTGAGTACACCAATTCAAATTCTCTAAATATACACAACAATTATCTTTTTATAAATGGTGAAGACCAGTATCTTTTTAGTTTATGCTAGAGAATTATGGCAGTGTCTCTGAATGTTACAAAACTATTTAGGAAGGAATTAAATTGATCCTAGTGAGGGAGAAGACAGGAACAAGAGAGCCACTTGGGCCTGCGCGAATACACCGACCTATTTATTAACAATTTAAATGATTAAACAAACAAAGAAATAAAAAAGAAAATACAGAACTGAACTGAACTGTCTCTGAACCGGGGTGCTGACTGAACACAGGTGGGTGGCCTACAAGACCAATACCCCCGAACAGTGTGTATGACTACTGTTCTATACCAGAATATTCTGGAGATGGCATTTTTCTTTTATAATCATTTGAAGGTTAATGGTGCACAAATCTAAAGAAATATGATATTAGAACATTTTTATATTTTTAAATTCAAATATCTTTAAAATCTGCCTGCTGTCTCACATTGAAGGGATGATCTCTGTACATACAAAAGGTGTAATAAGACCCACGCAATTTCAGTTCTACACACAATCTCATGCTCACAACCTAAACATTAATTTTTCATTGCAGATGTATCATTCCCAAGTCTTGGTCCCTATCGAAACTCGACCTTGGCTGGTCAGGAGATTCTGTATGATGATAATGACACTACAGGCCTAACAATGGATCTCCAGTACCCGCTCACACACTCACTACCCGTTGTACTGGAGCTACCCTGGGACCCAGAATGACTGGTCAACATTACCTCTCCAGTAATTACATTTGCAACCAGAATTTCTAGGTCAATGTGACAATTTCATCTGATTTACAGGCATTTCTCTTTCTAAGGAATGGGAATGATATCACTCTCAACCTTCCCTTGGTAGGCATGGTCAAAGAGTGCCCACCAATTGGTCAGGCTACTGACCTGCTTGGATTTGTGAGAGCCAAGTTCACTTGTACCTTCATCACCAAATGTACCGTATCCATTCACATTAGAAAGAAGTCATTTGAACAGTCAGGGCACAGGAAAATCTGTGCCATTAATTTGTATGATCTAACACCCCAGAGATTCAGAAAATGAACCGTGGTCAATGTTGCCATATGATGCATTGTCAGTGTTAGAGTTACTTAGAATCTGTCAAACAAGAAAAGGTCTGGGGTGTTCACATTTCATACTCAGCCTGTTTTAACAATACACCTTCAAAGCCAGATAATGTATTATATTATATGTAATATGCATTATCATGATGATAAGTGCACTTCTACTATTCACGAAGGACTGTACTTACTCGACTTAGTAATAACACGCCTACACAATTGTACAATGGAAATTCATGATTTGTATCCCTTTGACCAAGTACGGTACATTTAATCTTGAAATTCTTTTCCAATGTAGAACTGGTGTAAGTTTATCCTGATTAAAGGATGTCACCCAAAAATAAATTCTGTACGCATGTATATTTTGGTCATTAGGGCCTAAGTATACACTAAGAGAAAAAAAACCCAACAAGTTACTACATGTTACGTACAATCAGCTATACGCCAAGCCTCTCAGTCCAATCTGACATAGAAAGCCTCCCATCTGATGTGATAGAACTATACAATTCTGGGGGGGGGCAGACCTTACCCGACTAGCCAACTCAGATCTTACAACCGATAGGGGACTATTTGGGGCCATTTAGAGACATACATGTACATTTGCAAGGCCACTGGCATCAGAGTCAATACGCTGACCAGTATGTATACACGTATGCATGCTAATCATTCTAGGAATGGGAGTTTATCACACTGTTTTATCATGTACAGTGTGTGATGAGCTACATGGGTTTAGTATGTTGTTTATCTAGTTATTCATTCATTAGTCTAGAGCACTCATATTTCTTATTTTTCCATGTAACCACCCTCTCCTCGTGGCTAGTTCTTGCAGCCCTCCCAAGATCACTTTGTCAGCCCCATCGCCTCCCGATCCTACAATAAGATAGTACTTATCTTTCCCAGCAATAATCAAAGACAAACAGTGGAGTCTATTGGCCTTGTTGTTGCATAGTTCATCAAGGGAGGCATCCCTAAATTAGTAAGTACGGTTCATCAGGGACTGCAGGCCCGACAGTGTGTGAGTGAGGATAACAAATCTCATGGTACCCGGAACCATAATTTTTTATTTCCTTCCACTGAATCACTGTTATTGCAGTGGGGCTAAATCTCATCCGGGTATCATATTATAAACCCTAACCACTTTGATCAAGCATAATACAAGATCTCAGGTCCCATCTTTGATTGAACATTTGTCACATGAACTGGGAAAAGGGGTCTTAGCACCCTCTACACTAAGCCCCCTTTTCGCAGATCGTGCCACATTTTCTGATAACACTTATAGGTGTGATAATCTACAAAAATCGTGCAATGCTGTTATTGAAGATGTATATTAAAATAATATGAAAGGACATTATTTTGTAATGCCTTCTGTTCATTGACCAAAAGAAACTACTGCCAAGGAAGTACAGGTAAATATTTTACCCCCCTCAAGTAAAAGTACATTAACCGATAGAAGGCGATAGTTTTAAAAAAGAATCATACTATCTAAGGATTCCTCTCTTTAAAATATACACCCCCTAGTCCATAGAAATTGCCGAGGTCCTAGAAGATCATCATGCCACAAATGGGTAGTTCTTTGTACCAGTGTACTGAGCAATATAGCTTGGCTTTGAGAGTGATTTTGATAAGGATGAATGGGTTGCTGCCTACCCCATTGCCCTCTGCGTGGCGGGCTTCCCTAGCCCACTTAAAAGGGTCTATTTCTCCTCTTTCCTATCCCCTCAGGATGTGTGTGGTGCACATATGCGTGGGCACTGACACATTCCCCTGTGAAATTGTGTAATGTCGTTCTCGCCATGAATATGACCTTAGCTGTTGAAATGGCGTTAAACATCAATTACTCACTCACTCCCTCTGCGTGGCACACCCTATGTGTGGATACCCGGCTGGGGGAACCAAGGGGATAACACATGAGATAGGGTGATGGGCTATGTCAGGTATTGTATACATACATGTACTTCTTTAGTTTACATCCTACGCTTTCTTTCTCAGCTATAGTCCATATATGACTATTTGCTAACTGGGCTGCAGACAGTAGGTTATCGAACAGACCCCGGAAGTCAAGGGGGGGGGGGGCTTAACCTTTAAAGTGGTGGTGGTGGGGAGGGGGTGTGGCAGTGTCTCTAAAAAAAATGAATTGATAGAGTGAGTGAATGGTGTGTGTGTGTGTGTGTGGTCCACAGTTCATATAGATGTACATTAGTTCTTTCAGGATAACAACTGATCATTTCCTACCTCCATAAATTTTGTAGTTCTGGCCCAGCAAGGGCAACAAAGGTCACATGAGAAGTTACCATTGGTTACACTGGTGAACGGGCTAGGGCACATTTTCTCTACTTCATATACTAGTAATGTACAGACAATACCCTTCATCTGGGTATATTCGGCTGTAACAGACCATTTCACATGCTTCCTTTGTGACCACATTTGCAGTAAGTGAGAAAGGGGCCGCGGCCCCTTAATAGTACATCTCGTAGTGCATGTCAGAAAGAGATCTTCCTGTGGATGGGGACCCTCTTGTCTGGGAAGGGTGTGGCCATAGACCTGTAATATAAGTTGTCGTTCCAGGGTGACAGCTGATTGCTGACACCAGAGGGCAGCACATACCAGACACACCTGACTACTGTGAGTACCTACTTTAGGTCACTCAGCCTATTGTTGCTCATCACCTGATCACGGGTTGAGTACAAAGTCACTTATCATAGCTACTCAAAATGTGAAAAATCACAGTTGGTAGTCTATATATGTGAGAAAACGTAGGAAATTGTGTCATCAGATGAAATTCCCTTGATCACACGGCAAAGACATTATTTTATTATTTATTGTTTATTTGCCTCTCAAATACCTAAACACTTCAATGTTTAAGTGTTTAGCATTTAAACGCTTGGTTAAACAAGTTAAACACGTTTAAAATTATTTTTACAGCGTAAAACTCATATGTATGTTCAGCTGCAATTCTTTACCTTGCATGTTGAAATATTCTAAGCAGTTGCCGATGGCCCTCCATATTGTGGTGAACAATGTCACAAAACTGCAAATTCTACTTACAATTATTATATTGCTGAAGCTCAGCTGACTTAATTTTGATATAAAGAAATTATGTAATAGTTGGAACTTTAAAGACCATGGCATATATGCAGTGGTAGCCTTGCAGAGACTGGGGACACAGACTTGTATATGGGGGGTAACTTTGGGCCCCAGCCTACAATAATACTAAGATTATTCCTTCGACAAATACTATGAAATGCAGCTAAAGAGCTCGGACACCTCTGAAACCACTACTCTGTGACTTATTTATAAGTTTCCCACGCTCCACTCCACACTCCTTCATCACCTCTTTACCCTTCCCATCACATACACACCTATCAATATTCACCCCTTGTCCGTAACAGAGCTACCTTTGATCTAGCCACTGATAGTGATACAGTCACCATCTTGTATCCCATGGTCACGTACACTCTGTGCCTAGATCTTTGGCAGGACTGGTATTACTTTGTCAATAATATAAGACAATAGAGGAATAACCTACAAATGAACTAAAAGGGAAAGGGTAGAGTTCAGTGAAGTCTAATTTTCGTCTCCTAATAGGATGGCAGTCTTGGGAGAGGGGCAAATGGAAAAGAAAGAAGCTTTCTACACTGTTAGAGGTAAACATTATGAATTTACAGCACAATCTGTGCTGTAATTCTACAGAAAGCATGCACTGTGAAGTGAGTAGCTGTAATTTTGATAACACAGTCCACTGTGCTCCTACAGTAACATACCACTGTAATCATGCAGCAAGATCAATTCAGATTTACAGTGCTTTAAATTAATAGCAAGTGTGTTGTAAATTATCAATGCTCCCGTGTGACATCCTTTCACCCAGCTGCTCGGTCTTTGTTTCTGACACCTCTAAGAGCTGCGGCTATACGTATTACATGTACAAAGATATCACCAAAGGATTCCCCTTCGTCAAAACACTCAGAGATCCAGCATAAAACAGAGTGACAGATCTGAAGTGGCCCACACTCTGTTTCTTTGGGCCTTTTTTTCTCTTCTATTTTTTTACCTTGTCCTTTTACAGTGGGGGCTCTGAGTAGGGGTGAAAAAGATAACCAGTGATAACAGTGTTAGTATTGGGGTGAACAAAACAATCCCTTATGGAGGTAACTTACACATCGTTGTTTTATTCCCAGAGCTATACGTACTGCATACGCTACATTAAAGAGGCCTTAGAAATTACTGTAAATTTAGAATGTGTCTCACTATCATATTGGTCTTTTTTATGAATTCATGAAAATGTCGTGAGCTTTTATTAACTCATGTTTTTTTCCGCTATAATCTGTGGGTGCACATGTGATGGTGGGGGGGGGGGGGCTGCCACACTGTAAAACAAAGTCATCGAAATGACAGAGCAATCCTTGTCTCACAGTTGCCAGAGATCCGTTATTATTTTCACAGAGATCACTTGTACATGTATGTACCACCATACTGCCACATAGGGATTCTTGTAAAAACTACACTGGTTCAATGCTATTCAATTACGGTGGTCCACTCTTTAATTTTACGAGGATCCTTGGTAGATTCAACAGTTATTTTTTTCAGTGTATTCTCCTTTCCTACACCACTGTGAATCTAGGCCTTTTTCATGGTAGAAACGCTCAAACTGTATACTTCAAGAGACAAGGCGCCATACAACACACCCAACATGTAACCTACCTTGTTTTTTTTTATAAGTGCTTGACCAGAGCTTTGAAGAGCGAAAACCGTCCTTACCTGTAAAATACAAAGGAAAGTATGTTCTTTATTAGGTTTGATATGAAAATGCATGTACATATTTAGTGTAAAAACCTTTGTGAAAAACAGCAAACCTATACAGATCCAGCTCGAATTTTGATTGGAAGATCGATGAGAATTCGAGAGATGATTCCAGGCAGAGTCAGCGTTGACACAGTATGTAGTGTGGGTAGTGTGAGTGTTAATCTTCAGGTGGCAGCACATTACTGGTGTGTGTATATTCTGAGCCACAGGACATGCAGGAAATGTAACCCCTGAGAGCTTCAAGTAGGTAGCGGAGCCGCCACTTACCACTCGTGTGCAGTACTGGGCCTGTTTGTTTCAGGTCACTCGACCCTAACAAAGCTAAAAAAAAAAAAAAAAGGCCGACCTTGGACTGTCTCCTCCATTTTTTGAGGGAATTTTACCTTCTTTAGCTATTGAAACAGTAAAAAATGTTTTACAAAAGAAAAAAAAGAGAGAAAAAACAACAACAAAACAATCGGACCTACCCTAGCTTGTTACATAAAAACACAACTTCTTTGGGGGCCTAGTTTAGGCGAGTACTCTTGATCCACTGAACAGCGCGGGGTTAGCTTCGAGAACCACAGTTAATTCCAATGTGTGGCCTATTTTTAATTTCACAATTTCTGTGCTTTGAACCCTTCCCTCCCCATAAAAGTCATACCCCTTGCGTCTCAACTCTACCAGCACTCTACCATACTAAGCTATCATCAAGGCTAAATCAAATAAACTCAAGTTAGCCTACTCCAAAGAGCTCAGTTCCTCTTTCATGCAAGTTAGTCCCCCTTTCACGTTAACAAACATGCGGTAATTCCACACGCCGCCTGGTGAATGAGATCTTGAAAAGACGAAGTCTTAAGTGCCCATGATCTGAGTGCTCCACTAATATTTGATTTTGGTACACAGGAGGATGGGTTAGGATACTTTCTATCTGAGTGTTTTTATGGTAATATCTCTGCAGAATTTAATTCATTTATAATTCGTTGGGATGTACTTTGCTGGAGGAAGGGAAAGGCATTTTATTTAGTGCTAATTCCTTCTCTCTTTATTTCCACTTGTTTTTAAGTTTAAATAAATTGTGTTCATAATATTCACAGAACCGGGTTTATCTATTAAGGATTTGGTTGAAGAGGGGGTGGACAATGGGAAGGGTTGGGAGGCACCACCACAGTCAGAACATAAGCTAGATTCATCCTTGTTTGAGTCAACGCATGGTCTTAATGTATAGTTTCATATTGATCAACTAAATCAGGAACACGTGACAACAGAAAATGCAACATGGATGTGCAAGAAAAGGGATTATAGAAGAGTGAGATATAATTACATAAACAATAGGAATTATTGTAGGCTATACGTATTCTTATATTATATGGGTAGGGGCAGCATTTCAAAACATAGGGGGGGGGGCATGCATGCACAACACATTGAGAGTGCCTTGACTGAAGTGTCATTGATTATTCTGTAGGGTGGGGAGATCATAACAAAACCTTTTTCTCAGGATGAATCCCATGAAGGAAACCATTTTGTCCACCACTTATAATTGGCATTATTTTTCCATCTGCTGAAGGAATAGCAAAACACCTTTGTTTTTACTTCCCATCCCTTGTCTGTCTGCGTCTTTGGCCACCTCCTCCCCACAGGTAGAAATTGGTGATATCTTTTGGCACAAAGCTATATTAAGCAGAAGTTACTTCTCCCAGAACCTAAACTTTGCCCTTTCAACTACCCTGCTGACAATGGGTCATTGCCCATGAGGTGCAGTCTCTGCATACCAGTTAACAGGTGTACATCGCAGAATGCTGAACTCTGACTCTGATGGTGCCCTGAAGGTGCAAGCAGAGCTAGAGGATAAACAAAATGTGAAGCAGAGCTAGAGGATAAGCAAAATGTGAAGGACGAGCCCCCTCCCCCACCAAACACACACAAAAAATCATCATCACGGGTGTGTGTGTGTGTCCAATGCAGATTTACTTTCTACTAAAACCATATTTCCACGGAATATAGATATTGTAACTTTTAAAGAGTGTCAAAGCTGAATATCATATTTGTAATCGGACATTGCTTCATTACAGAATCCAAATGTCCATGGACCTTGATATGCAGGACTGTGACTTTGACATAGGTGTAGCAACCGGAGAGGTATGTTTATCTACAGCATGATCATATTTGTAAATGTCAAGCTAAAATTATGATACATGAATGCAGTAGACGCAAAAACATTGTAACAATACTATGTTTTCGTGAAAAGCGTGTACATGTCCTCAGGTCATTCACTTTTTACTGGTTTATTATGCCAACTGTCACTAGAAACTGTCAGTGTTTACCTTGCTCATGAAGCACCTGTAGGTGGTTTCCCCTGAAGTCCTGTAGTCTATGTGCACCTTGATCTCCCTGGTTATACCTGCCATTGTGGTATACAGTAAGTCACACGGAACTGTAGTCTATGTGCACCTTGATCTCCCTGGTCATACCTGCCATTGTGGTATACAGTAAGTCACACTGAACTGTAGTCTATGTGCGCCTTGATCTCCCTAGTCATACCTGCCATTGTGGTATACAGTAAGTCACACTGAACTGTAGTCTATGTGCACCTTGATCTCCCTAGTCATACCTGCCATTGTGGTATACAGTAAATCACACTGAACTGTAGTCTATGTGCACCTTGATCTCCCTGGTTATACCTGCCATTGTGGTATACAGTAAGTCACACTGAACTGTAGTCTATGTGCACCTTGATCTCCCTGGTTATACCTGCCATTGTGGTATACAGTAAGTCACACTGAACTGTAGTCTATGTGCACCTTGATCTCCCTAGTTATACCTGCCATTGTGGTATACAGTAAGTCACACTGAACTGTAGTCTATGTGCACCTTGATCTCCCTGGTTATACCTGCCATTGTGGTATACAGTAAGTCACACTGAACTGTAGTCTATGTGCACCTTGATCTCCCTGGTCATACCTGCCATTGTGGTATACAGTAAGTCACACAGAACTGTAGTCTCTGTGCACCTTGATCTCCCTGGTTATACCTGCCATTGTGGTATACAGTAAGTCACACTGAACTGTAGTCTATGTGCACCTTGATCTCCCTGGTTATACCTGCCATTGTGGTATACAGTAAGTCACACTGAACTGTAGTCTATGTGCACCTTGATCTCCCTGGTTATACCTGCCATTGTGGTATACAGTAAGTCACACTGAACTGTAGTCTATGTGCACCTTGATCTCCCTGGTCATACCTGCCAGTGTGGTATACAAAACACACTGACCTGTAGTCTATGTGCAGTTAACTGACTCCTAGTGTGTGGCCGACTTCATGTGAACCTACCCCATGCATGGTCAACCACACTGATCAATAGACTATCTGAATTTAATATCCTTCTAAGCTTTTTTTAACATGGTCTTTTCAGTGAGTCACTCACCATAAGTTGGCGCTCAGTTGGTGGGTCTTTCTTAAGGTGGATGGCTGCCTTTGAAAACTCCTGCGCAGATTTCTAAACAGGTTAGCATGGATATGGGATTTCCAAAATAAGAGCCTTATATATGGGCCCCCACAACCACCAGATTCCGTGGCTACTCTGTAAGATGTTTCACTACTGATCAGTAGATTGATGGATCAAACCCTGCCTTTACTGAATTTTACTTGTCATAAAAATAAAAAAATCTTTCTGAATGATGGAGAAAACAGTGCAGGATATATTGTAAAACGTATTTTGGAAGCTAGAAAACCCTTTGCAAAATAAAAATCTTGATTTGAAAAAGTTGCGCTGGCCTGGAATCGAACCCAGGATCTCTTGAGCTAGAGTCAAACATGTTACCACTTCACCATGGAATGTGTGGTAAGTGGTTCTATGGGAGTATATATTTAGCTACTCATTCCCATATGTTTGGAGCTGATGTTCGATATTTTTGAAGCACAAAAACAGTAGAAATATGCCTGGGACCATATGTTGCTATTTCATTCATTACAAAGAAATGCTTATAATCTAAGTGGTGAGGAAGTTATGAAAAAATCTATCCACTTTTGGATAGGAATATGGGGAATAATGTGACAAATTACTGTATAATCCTATATATATATATATATATATATATATATATATATATATATATATATATATATATATATATATATATAACATTAAAAGCTCTTTATCTCAGAAATATGCATGGGACCCCTCACATTTTTATTGCATATATGTATAATACCTATCATTTTAAGACTCTGTTGAGAATATGGAGGAAACCCATCCACTTTTAAACTATCCCCGCCATCCACCTTGTATGTCAGTGATAGGAGAGCTTCCTCTAGCGTTAAGACATAATGATATATAATCCATAAGAGATGGTCAATCCGTGGACCACGTTGGTCTGCTAAACAAGCTGCTATATCAAATTCCTTTCCTAGTGCATAGTATTGTCATTTTAGGAGTAAATCAATCCAATATATGGCCGCACATGGTGCATTATAATGCAGCACTGTTGTGTTACTCTCCAGAGCTGCATTCATACGTCATTATAGCAGAAGGGCACACCGCGTGATAGTACTCTGTAACCTCTGTATAGTAAATGCATGTATATACCTATGTTCCACCCATATACATTCTGATGCTGAATTCCTACCCTGGTATTCCCTGCTCCTTGTTATGTTGTTGGTGATGATAGGACTAATGTAGAAGTGGGAGTGGCTGTCTGTAGACCCACTACCCTTTACATGGTATGCCTTTACGTCACGACGACAAACTATACGTTATTTCTATACTGTGTTACAACTTAGTTTGCTGTAGTCTACTTCAAGTGTTGGGTATACAGTCGGTATTGTAGTAATTTTGAAGTCAATGCCTCTTGGAATCTGGATGTTACAAACATTGAAATCTTATTACTTTGTTCTTTTTTAATGGGGCTTCTGAATTCGGATTGCCCCCAAAGGTCCCCCTTACCTGGAGTGGGGGTATGTCAAATGAAAGGTATCAGCGTCCCACTTCTTCATCAAGGGAGTTTAATCCTCGCATAATTAGATGCGTCTTATACACTTAGTTTACTGCATCTGCATTTATTGCCCATAGGATCTTGATCTTGTCAACATTCAGGAACCGATAGGCTAGCATACTTTTTTCTCCTATTGTACATAGGAGCTTGATCTTGTCAACATTCACGAACCGATAGGCTAGCATACTTCTTTCTGCAAACTATGATAGTCATACTTTACTCTGAAATGTGGTCATACTCTGAAATGTGGTCACACTGGCATATTACGCCCCTGCAGCCTTGATGTGATTGCCTGATTACTAGAAAGGTTCGGTGGACTGGGAACGGCTGCCTGTGCAGCCTTCAGCATCCAAGGCTACTTCCATTACCTGATTCTCGCACCTATGGTCGAAAATCATAGAAGGTTTGCATATGACGAATTTGGAGGTATTCCAGCCCCTACTCTTCGAATTTTAGTTTCCCCCTCTATTTTTTTGGCTCAAAGTGTCAGGCTGGATGAGATCTTTGTGTTACATATGGGTTTTGATGGTCCCATATGAATATTTTGAGCTCCAGGGGGTAAAATGGGCCCAAAATTGTCTGGGCGAAATTGTGTCTGGGCGAATGACATTTAGGGGCCTAAGTTACAAGCCATGTTGGGGGCTTCATTTCCTACAGAAACAATCATCATACCTCCATGAAAATCTCAGGTCCAGACTATTTTGACCTGTAGATTAAGAAAATCACATTATCATTTATGTCAGATGTGTCCTTGCTATCATAAAAGAAGCATACTTATAAGAATTATTTTTCATGATTCTGGGCACATGTCTGGGCGAATGACATGTGAGGCCCCATATGTACACTTTCTATGATTTTTGACCCTATATGGATCTTTACTCTATAATAATCCATGGTTATTAAGGCAATTGAACTATATAACTGTACATGCCACACATGCTGGTCAATTTATAGTAGTCAACAATGGTCCTTCGATAGTAGACCATTAATGAGATGAGATATCCTAAATCAGAATGTGAAGATTAGATATGTATACAGAAGTCCTTGTAATAGTGCCATGCCCAATTCCAAAAAGGGGAGAATTTGAAATCCAATCCTGAGAATCTACCAGCCGATCACAAACAGAAAGTCCTGAAAGAAGACTCGCTTTGTACTCCTTAATACTGTATGCCTTCCACCATCAAAGACACTTACACTTGTCACAACAGGTAGCACAACAGGCACTTAGACATCCCCATGTCAGCCTCAGTGGTCCATCCCACTCTCCTTCCTTAATGTTTTGTCTTGGACGCATTGGTGGAATTCCTCCCTGATTCCTCCTACGTAAACGGTGGCTATGTTATAGATCTGAGCCTGTCTGATTCCATCTTCTGTGTACTATCACCATGACAACCCTGGGTGACCTCTGTCAGTGACACCATAGAACACAAACTGCGTACTATTATATAGAGGGGACTATTGGGTTATAATAAGAGATGACAAATATCTGCTGGTTTGTAATATACAACCTACTGAAGAATGGTAGCTATCAGTATGTCTACCAACCATGATGGGCCTTTAGTGGCTGTTAACATACTAAGGGCTTATAGATGAAATGAACATGATGAGTAGTTAAAGCGTCTAGACCAATATAGGTGAAAAACTCCATTGTGATCTTTCTGTGTACTGAACCTCCATTTGCAAAATGTGAAAACATACAAAAGTCACAGTGGCATATGTAAGGTGTTGCGGGTAAAATCTGGTGGCAACACCAGGGGCGTGGGAAGCAGTTTTAGAGTGGGTGGGACCAGGGGGGTTTTCTGCAATTTTTGACCTCCCTTTGCTTGACCTTTTAGTTTTGACCTTTTGAGGAGTTGGCCAAAAGTGGGGGGGGGGGGACATGTCCCCCCTGTCCCCCCTGCTTTCCACGCCCATGAACACATAGCTAGAATGAAACCAGCCTCGTATTTTCCAGAGCTTTTTTGACACTTGGACAACGTTTATACCACACAGTCAGTGTCCGTGATATAAGCAGGCTATACAATGTACTGATATCAATTATTAATGGGAATATTGATACCATTCCTTTTTGATCAAACTTGGGGCATGAGGTAAAATATACATATTAACTTGGAACTACCCCCCCTACCCGTCTGATACCTCCACTGGATATAATATCGACGACACTATAGATTAGTACTACTTATGCCATATTCAATGGGGGGGGGGGTGGAATACGATCCTCGCATATTCTGCGGCGCCATTTTGAAATTTATACAGAGTTAACTAGTTTCGTATTTAGGTATGGTTATTAGAAGTTTTACGCAAAAAAAGAATGATTGAACTAGTTAAATAATATGTTATGAATTGTTTAAGGTATATCTATGTATTAGCACCATGTTAAAAAAGAAGATATTGTCCTGCGCAAGGAACATTTCTATCCAACCTAAAAGCAGCAGCTAGCTCTGTATCACGTGACCTACTTCGTCGAGCAAGGTGTCATGGCGGATGAAAACAAACCGGGACGACTCGACACGTTGAAAAACAGTAAATATGGTTGTGTTTCTTGAATTTAAAGCAAATTCATCCCGTAGGGCCATGGCATAAATGCAAATGTCCATTCCAGGGAATAAATTTGCATCGTATTCACCTCGGTGAGGCCTGTTCACATTCAACTCCGCCTATAAGGCGTCGTTGAATACAGACAGCCTCACCTCTGTGAATACGATGCAAATTTATTCCCTGGTCATGGACATTTGCTTATATAGTCTTTAGTCGTTGTCGTCACGTGCTGGGTCGGGCACGCTGAACACAATCTTTAGACCCCGACCAAGGTGTATATATTTAACGGTAGAAATCTGCCATGGCACGAAGTGCCAGCCACTACATGGAGGAGGGCACTATTTTAAAACATAAAATCTGCATATGCATTTAACAGTGGATTCTTTCTACTTATAGGTTTCTAGGCGCAAACAAAGTGCACTCCACTCACCTTAGGTCTAGCCCTATGCAGGGAGTGGTGACAATGTCTCTTATATATAATAGAGTTGTAAGGGAGATTTCAAGAGCTCCCGAACAGGCCAGGGATCATATATGTGGAGGGTGGGTGGGTGGGGGGTCGGGCTCTTAACCCCTTAATTAAGGATGTAAGTGGGCCGAGATAGTTAGAATATTGTGTTGTACCTTAATTCTTGCATGTAAGGCGCGACTTGCCTATGCAAGGATGGGGTGAAAGTAGGGATAAGGGTGACCCGAGAAGGGCGAGACAAGGCTTTCACCACGTGCTACATGGTTTCAGGGATGTGCCCTTAGCTACCCATGTTTTTTTTTTCACTTTTGAAGATCCAGATATTAGAAAAAAAACTATTTGATTTCAAAATTCTCTGACAAGCCCGCAGACTCTTATACGCATGATAGCTGCTTTACAGCATGCATCTTGATATATGCATTAGGCCCAAATATTCTGAGGATTTCTAGCTATGTTATTTATAAGTATTTGTGACTTAAACGATGCAGATTTTTGTTCTCCTCAAACCTCAGCAATCATTATGGTTGAGGGAAAGGGATATCTTCCGCTCATATCAGGCTCCGTCGTGCAATCACCAATCACCCCACAGCCAACACTTTTCACAGGGAGGTCCTCGACCTTTGTGCTTTTTCACATTCTTTAGATTGTGATTCATTTCTACCTATTGGAAGACTCTGATCAGCAACAGTCTGAACCCAGGAGGAGAGCCCAGTGCTTAGGCGCCACCTTGTAGCAGACTAGAGTATGACCATGTCTGACAGAGCTAGAAGGCAAGGAAATGGTCAAAGTATGACACAGTGGAGACATTATGTGAGTGGAATGGGAACTAAGCAAACATGAAATGTACCAGAAATGACTTGACTGAGCTCATATTAGTGGTAATTGAAATACCTTTCTCACTCTCTAGGAATGGTACTCCAATGTTCTCTACTGCACCCCCTCATACATTAGACATTGAAATAATTTTCACAAAAAGTAGATTTAATGGATCTCAACTCAATTATTTTTATGAAATGCTCAAAGTTGACCTTTAGAACAGCCCATTATCAACTGAAACAGGATGGATTTCTCCATACTGATACATTGAAATGCAGCTAACCTGGACCCATTACATAGAGTGAAGTATATTTGATGTAAATGTATCATAGGATATTTGACAGATGTGTTAATATAGCAGAATTGAAGTATTTCCTCAGGCATACTGAGCTATACACACAAACATGAATGTTACAGTTGCCACAAGATGGCGCTGAAGCACTGGTCACCCCCCCTGGTCTGAACCCACAGTGCATATATGCTTGAATGATTGGTCTAGACGTTATAATTAGGCCTAACCGTGTGGTTCATTTCAGCAGAGCCATTAACAGCCTATCATCATAATTGGTCTAGACAGACAGAGACTATATGATTGATTGGCTGTGGCGTGGTTGTGACAAACCCTTAGAAATGTGACACTTTACTATGTAGGACTAGGCATAAGGCAGTGGTCATTTATTTAACAACGGGGGGGGGGGTCTGAAATTTTCCCGTACCCCCTTTCATTCTCTAGTACCGCTGAAAAGGGGTGAACTCTTCTCCCCCTAAGAGGGGTTTGATTTTTTTTTCTTTTTGCCCCCCAAACCCCCAAACCCACCTACTCCCCCCATGTTAAAAAATTACCACTCCCTAACAGCCAGTCATGACTAAATTTTGGCTGGCTGCGCTAGAATTCAGACATGTAGGGCCTTCGTTGTTAGGGCCGAGCCATTTAGTGCTAGCTGGGGAGGGGGGATTGCTGAATTTTTGAAGACCGGAAATTGTTTTTCTTATGATAGAAATTATCATGACCCCCCCCCACCACTAAGAAATGATTTTTTTTTTAAATTGCCCCGCGGGCCGAGCCTATATTTACCCCCCCCCTTACCCTACCCTCCCCACTCCCGACCAGTCAATAAATGACTCGGCCCTTACCGGCTGCAAAGCGCTCGCTACTACCGGCGCTTCCAGCCGCCAAGCATCCGTCCGGTTCTTGGCCCTCATGTCATGATTGCCCTTCGCCCGCCCTTCGCTGACGACCTCAGACGGGAACAGAGACCCAATGAGTCTAATTGTGCACACCGACATGCAGAAACTTCCATATCACAGGCCACAGACACACCCATGTCGTGAGCAAGACTTCCACCTACCCTATTTCTCCTGTGTTATATGCAGTAAGTTGTTTAATGCATTAAGATATCATTAATGATTATCTTAGCTCCAGCACTAATTCTGACATCTGAGCGCCATGATTGCGATTCCACAAGGCCTAAGGCCTAAAACATAGGACCTCTTAGTACTATGCCTGTTTGTATTTGTCTATTATTACTGTTGTTCCTTTTTAAGAAAATGTGAAATTTAAAAAAAATAAAAACTTAATGAGTTTTCAGATGCCCGCGGTGAGGAGAAACCAATTTATTCTTTTGAGGGCCTTGGGCTTAGGCTTAGGTGGACGTTTTCCAATACACATCCGATATTCTCCTTCAGAAAAGCACATCTTACAATTACCGCCTACCATCACGGTCGCCTACCTGTGTAAGTGTCTGAGCACATCTGTACACTGGTTACCTGTAGATCTACCTTCAACCACACAAAGAGACAGCAGAGCAGGGAGACCACAGGCGGGCAATGAGGGACCGGGGTGGATGTGGATACTGTATGTCGACGCACATACTACATTTCTTTTAGCCTACACTACACTGTGACAAACAATATTATGTTCTAAATGAAACAATGTCATGCTGGAATAATCTCACTGGAATAATGGTTGGTCTTAATCTATAAAACTATGCAACACACGCCTGGAATGTAGTGACAGATGTTAAAGAACATTGCCTTGGTAAATGTGAAGGGGCGTGCTTTCTACCTTCCCATAGATTCGGTCACCATCATCCCCCCTCCCCATTAGACTAGGGTCTGAGCACAATGCCACAAGGGTAATCTCACTTCGGTGTGGATACAACCCGCGGGACCTCTCACCCTTGAGTGTTGGCCGTAAGGAAGGCACGAGGTGAGATAAAATTCGACTTCTATGTTGGGCATCGCTTCTCGGCCTTTTGGCTAAGATCAAAGTGTAGTATCTGTGCTTATCAGCTTAATATCTCATACGAGGTGCATGCACCTCTACGATATTAAACTGATTTTTGGAATGGGATGGCGGCTCGGGAGTTTACTCCTCCACCATCACGGGTTGGCCTTGTATTGCAGTACCTCCGGGATTGGCCCACTCCCCTCGGGGAGAACAATTTAAACAAAGAAACAAAAATCCACCCCCTTCTGATATTATACCTTTATATTTTCGGACATTGAAGAACAATGAATAGGTAAGCAATGAGACGAAAAAAAGGCAGGCCTATTAAATAAAAAGAATGTAAACTGTCTCACCTTAACAATAATGCTGTACTATGAGCAGGGTAAATTATGTTGTAGGCAGGTAATCACAGGTAATCCTAGCTGGTAATCCACTCATCTTGATGGTGTACTAAATGAACAGCTCATCCACAATATGCCATCATGGAAAAGGGTTTTCAGACCAGCACCTAGAAAATATAAAACCAATTTGATAATAAACTTGATTAATATATATCACACCAACTTGACAAAATTGATTAACTAAATCATCAAAGGTCATCATGTTTTGGGAATTGAACAATGTTCCTGCTTATCCACGATTTTTAATGTCATTCTCGTCCCTGAGCAACGTCTGTTAACAGTTTACTGCCTTCTTTACCCCATAATACTCATGTAATATAGAAGGGTGTAGACTGCCTGGGGGTGTTGGGTAGCTTTAATATATGGAGTGTTCCATTGGTTGGAGACAGTTTGCTCTCACAATAGTTTAGTTCCCCTGCAAACTACTAGGTGGCAGGCATGCGCTGCTGGGTTTACGTACAGCACCTCCGCTCCTAATTCTGGCAGAAGTACTGTGTCTGAAATCATATGGCTCGACATTCTACATTGAGTCCTTTATTGTGATAACCCACATATTATAGGTGTGGGGTATACAAGGTTGATTACCATAAAATGTAGAGAAGAGGAGGAGCGGTTGTGGAATTAGGGGGCAGTGAGGAGTGAGCACGAGCTCATTTTTGCCTCATTGAAAATAGCCAAACTTAGGGGTGCGCTTTATACATGAGGGGTTAAATTATAGAGTAATGATAAAGTGTCTAATATGGGGCCCCAGCTGCACCTTAAAGGATGTCCTTGAACTCAGGTTTCATTTTCTATGCTAGTAGGGGCAATCGTAAACATAATTAATTCTAGAATTTGTATATGATGTTAATATATTGCAAATATAACAAAAGCAACCAATATTATTTTTCTCTCTCATTTGAATTGTGTTTCACTTCACTTATTTTCTCGTGTTTTCATTCTGCTTTGTGTGCTATATCATGGAACTGGTGATGCAAGTCTTTTATACACGCGTTTCCTTTTTATTTTCCAGACTATCACATTTCCTGATGTCAATCGATAATTCTCAAATAGTTGAAGCTTGTGACTGGACTCACTGTTTTTCAGCAATCAGTTCAGTTGCTGGGAAAATATGTACACCCTGGATGAAACTGCACTTTTCTATCACCTGGGCTTATCCGTCACACAAGCTGCTCATGATAAATATATGACTTATATTCAAAGTGTGAAATCGGAGTGTGGCTGTGGCACGATGTGGTTTGAAAACTGTTATTTCAACCATCCAGGCCAGAACAGAGGATTGACTGAGACAATAGGAGATCACTGATCAGTGGCCCACAGAAACTATAAACTACATGGAAACTTCCATACATACATTGCTTTGAGATGGATGAGGATCCACTTCGACATGGTTATGCAGTAAAGAAAGCATTCTTTTTGGTAGACCGTAGAGTACTTCAACCTTCTAGGACACACAAAAGTAGATGTTCTTGACCTTCACCAATCTAAAGAAAGCTTTTGATTCTGTAAATCATGATATTCCTGCAAAGCAGCTATGATATTCTATAAAGATTGATGTATCAGACTGTTTTAGGACCCATTCTGTTCTTGATTTATGTCGTTGAAAACTATACAGGACCAATGAAACAATCACAAAGAAAATGGATGGAAAAAAAGAAAAAAGAAAGATCCCTCCTTCTGGGCGGTTGTGAGACATCTCATGATATTGTGAATTACCACAGGGGTCGGTCCTAGGACCTTTGTTGTTTCTCCTGTATGTGCTCATCAATGTGGGGAGCTCAACATCATAATGTTCCACCATATGTCAAGAAAGGTGATGCATCATAGCATCAACTTGCGTGGCTTCAGAATCACAGGAACATCACGGGATTCGGTCTTAGATCCACTTTTGTTTTTGATCTATACATCATTGTATTTTGAGACACATGTTTCAAACGCTATCTCTTTTCAATTCTTATGTGACTGCATCTGAATCTGTATGTTATATTCATTACACATTTGTTGCGGTATCGACCAAAAGTATAAATGTGGCGTGTACAGAAAAATAACAAAATGGAGAGGGTCATTTTCTTTATATCAGGCAAAGCAAGGCACAACCTCTAGAGACTGATACAAAGACTATTTAAATAAAGCCCAAGGACAAAACGTGGAGGAAAATGGCTTTCGACACAGTAAAACTTGATAATACATTGAGAACAATGCCATGAACCAAGTAATCATTGGCGTCACTTAGAAGTACTTGATATGTAGATGGCTTTTGATTGTGTACACCATGGCTCTCAGTACTGTTCTAATGAAATGTTACAGTGCTGTTGTGCAATCTTGGAAATAAAGAGGGCTTTTGACACTGTTGACCATTCTATACTGTTAGATTAAAGATGGTATCTCAACTAAAATTCTGAGTCATGGTATATGTGAATGGGTCATACTTTCCTATGAATCCTCCCCACGTTTTAAAACATTATGCAATGCATTTCAGTATCAAATATGCATCTGACTTCATAATTTTTTTACTGTAGGTTGACACTAATCCACTGGATAACATAACAACCTCTAAATGGGCAGTTGGTGGCACAATGAGGGCACCTCAGGAGGAGAGCCCAGTGCTTAGGCGCCACCTTGTAGCAGACTAGAGTATGACCATGTCTGACAGAGCTAGAAGGCAAGGAAATGGTCAAAGTATGACACAGTGGAGACATCATGTGAGTGGCATGGGAACTAAGCAAACATGAAATGTACCAGAAATGACTTCACTGAGCTCATATTAGTGGTAATTGAAATATCTTTCTCACTCTCTAGGAATGGTGCTCCAATGTTCTCTACTGCACCCCCTCATACATTAGACATTGAAATAATTTTCACAAAAAGTAGATTTAATGGATCTCAACTCAATTATTTTTATGAAATGCTCAAAGTTGACCTTTAGAACAGCCCATTATCAACTGAAACAGGATGGATTTCTCCATACTGATACATTGAAATGCAGCTAACCTGGACCCATTACATAGAGTGAAGTATATTTGATGTAAATGTATCATAGGATATTTGACACATGTGTTAATATAGCAGAATTGAAGTATTTCCTCAGGCATACTGAGCTATACACACAAACATGAATGTTACAGTTGCCACAAGATGGCGCTGAAGCACTGGTCACCCCCCCCCCCCGAGGGCACCTGGTTGTTAATTGATACACAACACATGCACAAATCAGTGGTTATCATGGCAGTGGTCAGCTGGTGGAGCCCTCTTTTGTTATGAAATATCACCTCTATTAATCTGTCAAATTATTTCCCACCATAAGAAAGAACCATTCCATATCAAGATGCCTTCTGTATACACATTCAGGGACACTTAATATCAAAATAATGCATGCCATCTAATAGGTAAATGGGTTTGATTGACAACTGTATAGTTCATTGATTATTTCCTAGAGGGTCGTTTTAGCTGAAATTGCATCTTTAAAGGAGGTGTACATTCGATGAATTACGAAAACATTGATAGGAAATTGTGTAGTTTTATTTGTTTGAAACAAAACAAGATTTAAGATAAACTACTTGTTTTTACCTGGCCATGTAATCTAATATTCATGTAGCTATACTAAAATGATCTATCATTAGGGTTGTAAGTTCCCGGGGAGGATACTCACTCTATGAGTGTACAGGTCTAACGACTCTCAAACTACTGCCGCAAAATCCTTAAGATTTAACTGCTTCCATATCCCTTGAGTAAGACTCCCTTGAGTAATTTTAGGTTTTGATACAACTGCTGCAAATGATAATTACTGCCTCCTATTTGTGAGGTGTAGATAGCTACTACAATGCACTTTTGAGCTCTCACTGCCCCACTTCTGAGAGTTATTTGGCAGTCGGTACTCTTCCCCCAGGAGTGCCCACCCCTCCGAATTCAAGGTCATTGACCAAGTCGGCTCCATTCATAAGGTCAACCACCCATGCCAATAAAGTGAAACCTAGCAAGACTACTATCAGATGTGTGCCCTAACATAAAATGCTGCAAATAGTCACGCATCGGTAATTGAATTGGCAGAACCAGCAACGACATGACAGTATCGCTCATGGTTTACCTCAACCTATGGACTAAGTCCAGCCCACTCGGAGCCCTTTTGTACCAAAAACAGCTTCCTTTCTTCCATCTCAGCTGCTTTTATGCCAAATCTGAATCTCCCCCCCCCCCCAATTTCACCACTGCCCCCCTTATCTACATTTCCTTTCGTTATATCCTCAGACCCAGTGACCTACAGGCCAAGGCAATCCCTTGCATGCAGCTGAGTGGAGGGGAGGTGATCTAATAATCTCATAATCACTTTTGCGTTATGAAATATTTGACACGTCATGTAGCAATACATTGCTTTGTGTCACCGCACAGTTCCTGTCATGAGTCGCCTATTATTAGTAGAAAAAGGCGGAGGAGAGGTAGTTGTATAGATTGGTTCTAATAGGAGTGTATGTATTTGGTAAGTCTTTGGCGGCAGTCCCATATTTATCAGGTTGTATCCACGGTTGTATCACATCGGCGAAAAACTCACTGTAAATCGTCATACTGCATCAGGGAGAATCATAAAAGAAAAATGCAAGGGTTAGTATGAGGGGAATAGGGACGGAGAGATGAAGTCAAGGATGAAGGAGGATTACTTGAGGTAGAAATATGTGGAAAGGAGGCTTGGGGGAAAAACACAAAAACTATCTGCCTATGACTACATAAGATAAGCTCGACATAAGGAAATGGAACATGAAAAGAACATCATCCAAAATGGGTGGTAACCATACGCTGCGCCTGCCTTTTTTTATATCCTGGATCCGCAGTGGCTGTCCTTCCCTTTCCCTGTTCCACTTACATTCTTTCTAAGAGATTTCTTTCATCCACCTTCCCTTCAGTCTCCCATTTCCCTATCTCCCCCAAGGTTATTCATTGCTATACCCGCTTTCCTCTTTCTACATGTACACATTTTCCTTCCTTTCCCCCTCTCCCAATTCTTTCTCTCCTAATAGTTTCCTCCTCACCCTCTTAACCTCACATGCCTTCGGTTGAGAGGACCTGTTCGTAGAGGCACAGAGTGTGTAAGATGTGAGCGGGATATGTGGATACCGTGTGTCTTTATGGTATCTGATGTGTATCTGGTTTACTCAGATGACAGGGAAGGAGGGTGCCAATGGACACCAAAGGGGCAATTAGGGGCCTGCCTCAGTAAGATAGGATCTGCCTACGTCCCCAATCAGCTACATGTGGGTCACTTAGACACACTGACCCCCTCCCCCCACATTCCCACATCCCCACACCCCTACCCCTGCAGCACAGCCCAGTCCATAATCTTTCTTATTATGGACTTGAGTTGCAGTTGGCTAGATCTATATGACATTGTAACATTATCACTTCAGCACAGAACATTACTAATTGCTAAATTTGGCACTGCAGTGAAGATTTAAACATACAAGGAACCAACCCCACCAGCAGCATCCTGGCGTAGACTGACGGTGCTGTTTAGGCACAAATGATACTTTTCACTAGTGTACTTACGAGTATAATTATCATTGCAACATACTCACAGACATCAGAAGTATATCACAATGGGGCTTATATCATTGCAACATATAGTAGTATATCACGATGGCACATATATCATGGCATCATATAGTAGTATATCACAATGGGGTTTATATCATGGCAACATTGTAGTAGTATATCAAGATGGTGCATATATCATGGCAACATATAGTAGCATATCACGATGGCACATATATCATGGCATCATATAGTAGTATATCACAATGGGGTTTATATCATGGCAACATTGTAGTAGTATATCAAGATGGTGCATATATCATGGCAACATATAGTAGTATATCACAATGGGGTTTATATCATGGCAACATTGTAGTAGTATATCAAGATGGTGCATATATCATGGCAACATATAGTAGCATATCACGATGGCACATATATCATGGCATCATATAGTAGTATATCACAATGGGGTTTATATCATGGCAACATTGTAGTAGTATATCAAGATGGTGCATATATCATGGCAACATATAGTAGTATATCACAATGGCGCATATGTCATGGCAACATATAGTAGCATATCACGATGGCACATATATCATGGCAACATATAGTAGTATATCACGATGGCGCATATGTCATGGCAACATATAGTAGCATATCACGATGGCACATATATCATGGCAACATGTAGTAGCATATCACTATGACACATAATATATCAGGGCAATATATAGTAGTATATCACGATGCTGCATATATCATGGCAACATATAGTAGTATATCACGATGGCGCATATATCATGGCAATACAATGTACATGTAGTGGTATATCACGATGGCGCTTGTATCACGGCAACATGCAGTAGTATATCACAATGATTCTTGTACTATGGCAACATACTCAAATGTATCATCCCAATAGCACCGTAGACATCTGTGAAAAGGGCGCTTGAAATCAATATTGCAACATAGCCACATAATGGTTTCTATCGTAACACACATACCAGTATAGCATATTGACCATTCTATGAAGGCAAGACATACTTGCATCTGGATTAATCATGATGCACACTAATCATAATCAGACGGTGTAGGTAATTAGGTCAATGTGAGTGGTTCCCATCTGCTCCCCGGGTATGGCACAGGCCTACCAATGACCAGCCGATAACAGATTATAAAAAAAAGACTACTCATCAGAATGAGGATAATGATGATGATGATGATGATGATGATGATGATGATGATAATGATGATGACACCGGGGAGACCTAGTCCTTGATAGTTCCACACGTCCCTCTACTCATTCACCTGTTATTCTATTCTTTAAGGGGCACATACTCTGGCATAGGTGACTATTCGACTAGGTGTGATCCAATGCTGTATTAGCTATTATCGTTATGATATAATTAATGTGTATATAGAGAATACACTGTCGTCTTAGATCCGAAGGACTTGGATATAGAGTTAAGACTTAGTCTTAGGGGTAGCCAGATACTAAGTGCTAGGCGAGGCCTGTTTTGTAGGCACAGTCATTTTGGTACTGCACCTTCTTTACAATTTAGAGTTTACTTTTCCCTATAGTACTAGACAGGCATTGTACCAATCTGGCCCCAGCTTGACCTCTAGCGTGAGTCATCTCTGGCACCTAGCGTTTGTGGGTAAAAGAACATTTTTCCGCTGGTTGCTGTAGTGCTTATTTGTAGGCAGGTACCTCGCATAGTAATCTTCCCCAGAAAATGGGGACCATCATCCCCATACACGAGAGAGGTATTCCCTAGAATCCCGACCGGGCGAGACTGGCATTGTACATAGTAGGTGTAATTTAAAACTGCCGGTCAGAGTTCCAACAACAGCATCTAGACAGTTGCTTGGAGAGTCCGTCGGGCCCCCCTCCCTAGTGGCCGTGCTAAAGGTGGCGCCGACCCTGGAGGCAGTCATGGTTGTAAATGCCCCTGGCGGTCGGCTGGGTAAATGCTTCTTATTTATTTCCTAATGGCTGCGATTAAGTGTACATAAGCACGTGGTGCTTGGGGCTGCTAAAACAGCAAGCAGCGAGACGGGAAAGTATGTACATGTATGTCTCTCTGTCAGACCCTGTGATATGATAGAGCAAACGGGCAGACGACCATGAATGTCAGAATATCTGTACAGTATCAAAACATTTATATGATGCCAATGCGCAATGATTGATTGTGTTTCTACCTATCAAATATTCAGAATTGATAAATTGCTTTTCATAAAACTCTATCCTGGCTGACATCATACATCACAATTTATTCAGGAGTGTTGTCAGACTTGGAGACAGTGGTGGTGTGCAAGATTCCAGTTGTGACCATCACCCCCCCCCCACTCTATCATTCATTTCTCTCTAATTTGATCTGAAATAAATCCTGACATTTGCAAAATCCCAGCCTAGATTGAGAACACCCCTTATTTTAGTATATTTCAGTTCTCAAGATTGGGTTTATATGGCAAAGGAAGGGAAGACCAGGGTGAGTACAGTGAGAAAGAGGGGGGGGGGGTTGTAGACCGTTGAGGGACTATGAGATGTCCCCATGTATAAAACATGTCAGCCATGGAGGAAATTGTATCTTCTCTGCAGTAATAGGCCTTCCCCCCAGAATACCTAATGTCATGTAATTAAGTGAGTCACATGGACATAGTGTCTGGTGCACTGGTGCAAGGGTCAATGGCGAATTTATTATACAATATGATATCCTCGCTGATATATTAGTTTTACATGCATGTTTTCAGATATCACCTGGTGCTCCATTCAGAACTGCCCATACATAGATATAATGTCCAAGAATTTTTATAATGTATGTTTGTAATCATCTTTGGTCTCGATGGATAGCAAATGTCTTTACTTCTGCTTCAGACTTTGCTCCACCACAGCTGCCAATGCAAAACTGCATCATCCAAGGTGTAAACATTAGATTCAATGCCTGCATTGGCCTGACTCCTGAACTCTTTACCATAATCTATTAGCATGGAGTTTTATTTCATGGTGAATACGGACGTCACAATAGATCTGGGGAATACGATATGTTTGTATTCCATGCCCCATTCATGTGACCTGCGATATCATAGATTAAAGAATGCCCACTTCATGGAATAATTCTGCATCGCATTGCCCTCAGTGGGACTGGTGGCATCATGGACATTTGCTTATTTTGCCTACACTGTCATTGATTACCAGCAAGTCTTTGTTTCTTCCCTACTACCTTTTTGCCAACCCTGCCTACCTACTTCACCATCCTTCATTCCTACCTATACTCTGCCATACCAAGCTTCCACATAGTCATTTGTATGTGAGTATTTTAAGATTATGCACCAAAACAGTAGGGATCGGGTGCACTACTATAAAGGCGTTAATTTTCCATGATTACAGCAGTCTTGGATACCTCTGGTACCTAATAGGTCACACTGGTATAGATAGTAGTCATCATAATGTTGCAATAGGAGGGGATGTAATGTTTGATAGCCAGCCAGTCTAAAATGTTAAATTTGTTGGCAACCATTCGGTAACATTCCTTGTGGGCTGAAGCTGCTAAGAGCTGAGTCTTTGTACCGCTGAAGCACATGGGTTGGAAAAGAGTCATTAAATGTGAATGATTTAATGCATTGACTGAGTAAGTCAAGTAGGTGGGGTGAGGAAAAGGAAAGTGGGAGGGAGATCGGGGTAAGTGTGATAGAGAGGGAGAAGGGAGTGGAGAAAAGATTGTGTAAAGGCCTATATGCACAGTGAATGCATTTGGATGATAAGATACCACATACAATTTCTTCCTACAGATGGCAAAGGGGAAAGCCTCCAGCATATACATCAACGATGCCTCCAGCAAGGAGCATTATATATCTTAAATATAATATGTATAAAAGTCTGGCACTATTGTTACAGTGTAGGCATCCTCCAGGACAGTACCCACGCTATACCGTGACAATTAAGGGACATACTGCATAAAGTAATTGTGTGGGCCTTAAAGGTTTTACTGTAACAGCAAAGTAAATTATCAGGTTACTGCTGACATTACAAGGAAAGATAGGAAAGGTATATGCCTCACTTCCCCCTACCCCCTGACCCTCCCCGCCCACGTGGATATTCTGGAAACACTATATATGTACCCATTTCACCAAACCAAATAGCCTACCACACCTCTGACAACATAAATCCTAGCACTATCCTGATCTATAGGCATGCTCCAAGTATGGAATGTCAATGAAGGGAAACCGGTTTTGGAAAGTCATTATGGACCTTGCCTACTACATATATTCAATGGAATGGTTAATGTTATTTGTAGAACACAAGGGATGTCAATGATCTATGACTATAGGTAATCTAAACTGTTCAACAGATTTTAAGGATCTATATTGACATAAAGATGTTATTTAAGTTTGGCTGAAATGGCTACTCCTATCTCATTCCCACCACCCACTGCCAGCCACATGTCCCTTTCCTTCCTCCTGGTCAAAAAAAGCAGCCCACAGATCATAAACCTAATACTCTCTTGCAACCCCATAGCCCCATGAGCAGACGTGTCTACAGCTCGCCCAGTTTCCCCTATATACCCTTATAAGGCTTCTTTAAACCCTTAAGCACTGCTTGGTTCCTCCCATGTAGGTCTATTATATTGTGTTACCTCAGTGCAACAGTGGCAAAGTACCTCAACAGTTACATTGACATTGGTGCATCATGCCGGCACTGGAGGAGTGTGCAAACCTATTAGATCCAGTTTTATGATGCATGGAATCAGCACTTGGAACTAACTATTAGGGCTGCATTCATGCATCGTACCAGTAATACGGAATACTAGGTTAGTGCCCTATGCAATCCTTAAGGGGTTGATACCTTCTGACATAAGCCATCACCATCCCTGGTGCCACCATGTCCTTTAGATGGCTGCTTAAGTCTGATTCTAGCTTTATCCCTGCTACTGATTTCTTAAATCACCATTTGAACCTGTATTGCCTCTTATTCAGCCTTGCTATAGCTACACCACTCCTCCGCTACTATATCTGGCTGTAAAACCTGTGAGAGTGGTGGTCACAATAACTCAGAAAAAAAAACTTACTTTGGTTGACTGGGTAACGTCCATAGTAAAGTGTGAGTAGTATAAAGCAAGGGCGATATTAATCAGGTAGCAGTACTTTCGTATGCAGTCTTTCTGTTGTTACCAGGTACAGGTCTTGTCGAGAGTTACAAAGGGCCACTTAGAGAATAGTATTCCTTTTATTTAGACTCCCATGCTAATGCATGTCTCCAGTGCTACCACTGGTAAAGGTGGTAGCACTGATAATGTCACGAGAGCTGGGGTGGTGGGGCTCCACACCCAGACAGTGTAAACATGACTTGGCACTGTGATGGCTGTCAGGTCCAATAAGGTGAGACTTTGTCTTAGCTGCATGACTTTTCAGTCTAGATTTAGGATCTAAATATTCAGTTTAATGACTGACAGCTATTTGGAAGAATCTCTGAGTTGAGGGGGCCAAAAGTTTAGTCTGGCCATTTGATAGAAAGTCTGAGAGGTCCCAATAGAATGAAAACACTGTGCAATGTGCATAGACAGTACTATAGACTGAGTGATTGGGTTAAAAGGGCTGAAAAGTAAGTTTGTACAGGGGATGGAAAAGGGGAGTGAGAAGGAGGGTAGAGAAAGGGACAAAGTCAAAGAAAAGGGCACTAAGAGGCATCAACATGTTTAGAAAATGGCAGAGACAGCTAGGGTGGTCATATAACCTGTATGATATGTGATACCTCCATCTGTTACCACCTTTATTTGAGCAATGTCCAAGACACACCCTCCCTAACAGGAGAGTAAGACCTGCTCATATCTGATGGTACTGGCTGGTGCTGTTAACTGCTCCTCCATCACACTGAGCACCAGTGTAATGCAAGCAGCTCACTGGTATTTCCAGTTTTGCTGGAAGTGTCTGGGTGCAATTTGTCACCTTAGTAACCATGTCTGGGTTGATATTTGTGATACAGAGGTGTGAGGGGAGCAATTGTGAAATCATGAACATAAAGGTATGGGCCCAATATCCTCCCTGGTGAAAGTGCAGACAGAACCAGAACAAATTGCATGAGCTGCTATTGGAATATGAAGATGGCGAAACTTTGGTAGGCCTATACGGAAAACGTTTTTTGGTTAATTCGGGAAAGAAATTCTTAAACAGCAATGTTATATTATATTATCGGCAATTTGCTGAATGAGGGGGAAAACAGGTTCAAGAAGTACATAGTGAAGGATTAGTAGTAGTGTTGGCCACTTTTTAAAGGCTAAAGCCCAAGGTTTAAATTGCTTGAGAGTAGCTATAGCTAAATCAGATGCGATTTGAGTGTGTTTTGGGGAGAATGTAGCCGGAAGGGTGACGGTGAGGCCAATATAAGTCTACAGAACATTGCAGGGTATGGACCCATTTGGGTTTTCATTCCAGAGGCACAGAGGCCGATGGTGTGAAAGTAAGGTTTGGTCACCAGGGAAACTGCGTCCACCCTTCTCTCAACCGCCCTAGCTCCACTGCTTCTTTACTCTGTCCGGCTACACACACTCACACTATTTCCTCAAGTGGCTGCTGTGCATAACATGTAGCCAACACTGTAACACTGTTTAGTATTAATATTCACAGCATAGCACAATCAGAGGGGGGGGGTAGACTATACTTAGCTTAAATCCAACTGACGGACTTGACTATTTCCTCAAGTGGCTGCTGTGCATAACATGTAGCCAATACTTAAGCTTAAGAAGTCAACCAATGAGCCATGCTAAGGCCCACAGCCCTTGCACATTTTGGACACATTTTAAACCTGGTGCATTCCACACATTGCCAAACTCACCACTCACCACATTATGGGGCCATACAGCTCTCTGGAGGTTCACCATGAGTCGGACACCCATTTAAGTCACTTTAAACTCCTGTGATTCATGATTTTTTATGATTAACACTGTAACACTGTTTAGTATTAATATTCACAGCATAGCACAATCAGAGGAGGGGGGGGTTAGAGTATACTTAGCTTAAATCCAACTGACGGACTCGAAACTCTTGCATGATTCAATGTGAATTAACCCACAGACCAGCCTATTACATGTTAAAGTCTCCCCCCCCCACCCTCACTCCAACCACCCTCCCTCTTTCCACCACTTTAGACCCAACACATGACCCTGAGGCCTCTGCCCCATGTATTGACCCTGCAGGGCCCTATCCTCTCCTGTACCTACCAGTGCTTCTCGATTCCCCAAACCCCCTCCGTCCATTCTCCCCATCCCTTGAGGCTGAAATCAATTCCTGGTTTCAACTGAGTTAGGTACCTAGATAAAAATATTGTGAGGCAGTATATGACTGATAATCACGAATCGTCGTTAACTGGCCTGTTCTTGTTCTCCCTTTAACAAAAACTTGAAATGAAGTAATATAAGTGTCTTTATCATTTATTCTGGTCGGGATGGGATAGAGCTACAAGGGGTATATGGGTTTTGCATATCTACAAGGCATATTTAGAGAGCTAGAGGGCTATAACTGCCCAAAATGAGGGTTTTTTCGAACAAAAACACAATAATCTCAAGTGCAACTTGCAAATAATAAAAAATGCTGGGGCATAGGTTCCTTTTTTGGTTTTGGTTTTTCCCCTAGAGCACAGGGAAAATTTTAAGATCAAATAGGAATATGTGGCCACTGTCGTTATTATGCTGGGTCACTGAAGGTATATGGGCAGTTCTACACTAGACCCGAGAGAGACCCTAACATAGCAACCATGCTCTATTATTCATATAGCACAGAGATAATATAGATGTACCATGCGAAGCCTTAACATGTACCTAGATGCATGAAAAAAAAATTGGAAGTCTAGCTCCCATATCATGGTCTGGGTAGTCCATCCAATTTAGATGACACAGTTGGGGTAGTTTCGCGTTAGACCCGAGAGAGACCCTTCATGTCAGTCTGTCTCCAGTGTATAATATATTTAACTATTATCTCTTACATGTTGATTGACCTTTGTATCAAAGTATCTTGGTCTGTTAGTATCAATCCCTCACTCCATAAAGTCTCAGAGATATAGTACCATAACTGGCGATTGGAACCGAGAGAGACCCTAGACCCGAGAGAGCCCCTAGCGTCAAACAGTTGAATTACCGTCGATGCGCCATCTAGCGTTTTCGTATGAACATTGCACGGCAGGGTTGCAACGGATTCAAGCCAGAGGACACACGGACGACCATAACAAGGTGAGAAATCGATGAATAATGTTCTTATTTTGATGGTTTTTGACATATATAAAGCAAAATTAACTAGTTTAACATGTATGGAACATAATTTAGATCAATTTGAAGGGGAAATATGGTAGAAAGACAAAAGCTGACCGACCGATAGGCCGGCGTTCGTAGCGTGTAAATGCTCTAGTATAAGCGGGTCTCTCTCGGTTCTAATTTTTGGGTCTCTCTCGGTTCTGATACAAAGTTTGGTGTAATTGCTGTGTACTACGTCATTCCCCTCCAATGCTATATCAATGCTATAGCTCAAACATCTATATTTTGTACGTATCAGAACCAAAAGAGACCTGTCTCAATACTATAGTATAGGCGGGTCTCTCTCGGTTCTAAATTTCAGGTCTGATAGATGTTTGGCTGTATTCTTTTCTATATTTTGGGTCTCTCTCGGGTCTGATGCGTAAGCTCTATGGTCTATGTCTATGTGTTTGATGTTAAATGTATCTTCTTCTTCAGATGCCTTACAAAGACCGATCCTCTGCAGCAGCTAAGGCTTCGGCCAAGAAATCTAACGCAAAATATAGGAAGAAAACCAAGGGGGACCCGGTGCGTTCTGCCGCTGTAGCAGCCTCACATGCTGTGAGTATAGAATAACTATATATAATTTTCGATAAATATAAAGCGCAAGTAAATCTGAATATATATGTTGAATGACTGTCCCTAGATGCCTGAGAGAAATACCAGCCTGAGTTATAGTGAAGTTAATTTATAAATTTCCATGTTTTTATTTTTTGCAGAAGTTTGATGCCACACGCCCATACAGGGATTTGACTGAGGAGGGCAAGGAAGAGAAGAGAAGTTCAAAGCGACGCTCCTACTACAAGACCAAGGAGAAGAAAGCCGGTAAGAAAATCTTATAAGTTTTATTAATAATAATATTTTGTAAACACCTACAGATTTGGTAGAGCCCCCCCCCGTGTACCTCTTCAGTCTGTTATTCTCTTGCCTTTGGTTTTTAATGTGTTTTAATACTCTTTCCTCTTTAGCTACCGAGAAAGACTTTTGGACAGCTGCATGGGACGCTCCTCCGGCTGCCCCCATCCCGGATGATGGCGCCCCTGGGCCTGCTGCTGCTGACCCCGGGCCTGCTGCTGCTGACCCCGCGCCTGCTGCTGCTGACCCCACGCCTGATGCTGCTGCCCCCGTCCAGAAGAGGAGATCACGCCGAGCAAAGGGAGGGTGTGCCGCCCCACCGCTGCCACTCCCCGAGAAGCGCAGGAGGACTACCTCTGCCCCTGCAAGCTCCACCACCACCACACCTGCCTCCACCACCACCGCATCTGCCTCCACCACCACCTTAGCTTCCACAGCTACCACAGGGAGCAGGACACGCAGGAAGGGCCCCAGCTCCGCAGGAGGTTGTTGGTAAGTAGTCCATTACTATTGACATCATCCACCTGTATTGGTAGATATCTCTATAGCCCTGTTCCTACAGTTAGGGTCTCTCTAGGGTCTAGTCTGTTACTATGGACATCATCCTCCTGCACATAGGGTCTCTCTAGGGTCTAGTCCGTTACTATTGACATCATCCTCCTTGCAAACATTTAATGTCTCTCTTTATTTAATGACTATCTTTACCTTCTAGGTTGGTTGTCTCGATGCCCTTCCACAAAACACCATTTTCCAAGCTCCCAAAGGCTCGCAAGATGAGGAGGGAGATGGATGCAATGGAGCTCGAAATTGCAGAGCTGCGTAAGGCTGTCCGTCTGCAGAAAGGAAGCTCTACCTCAAGCCCCAAGCTCAGCTCCGCTCCCTCCTCAAGCCCCAAGTCAAGCTCCACATATGCAAACCCCAGCCCAAGAGACCCAAGCCAACTACACTGGGTAGACCCTGTATACCCAGTGCAGCAGGAAGTGATGGAGGCCCAACAACTGCCTGCTGCCACACCGCAGCCTGCTGCTACTGATGCTCCGCAGCTGGCTGGACCAGCTGCACCACAGCCTGCTGCCACTGATGCTCCGCAGCTGGCTGGACCAGCTGCACCACAGCCTGCTGCCACTGATGCTCCGCAGCTGGCTGAACCAGCTGCACCACAGCCTGCTGCCACTGATGCTCCGCAGCTGGCTGAACCAGCTGCACCACAGCCTGCTGCCACTGATGCTCCGCAGCTGGCTGAACCAGCTGCACCACAGCCTGCTGCTCCTGCTCCCACACTTTCCCCAACAACAGAAACCATCCATGTGTTGGCGGCAATGGATGTTACCCCGAACGCTGACCGCTTGAAAGCTCTCACGAGCTACATCATGGTCAGCCAGCAGGTGCGTAAGACATCCACAAAAATTAAACAAAAGCTGATGCACTCACCTGCCACCAAAAAGGTCTATGGGCAGCAAGGCAGGCTGTCAAAAAATGTAGGCCTTTCCCCCGACTATATCTTCCGGGAAAAGGAGAGTTCAAGGAAGAGGCTGGAGGATGCAGAAAACACCAGGAAACATGTCCTTGAGTTCCTCACACGAGAAGACGTTAGTTACGAGTTGCCCGACAAAAAGCATGCAACTAAGAAGGGGCAGCAGAAGTATGCCCTCTCAGACACCCTGGTCAACCTCCACATGAGGTACTGTGCAGAATTCAAATCAGACCTGTCATTTGCCACCTTCCGCAGAGCCAGACCGATATGGTGCAAGCTGAACCACTTCCTTAAGAGGTCTGTCTGTCTCTGCAAACATCATGCCAACATGGGCCTCATGTTGGAGGTTGTACCAGGAGGGCTTCCTAACTCAACATCACAGTTACTGGAGTCTTTCACCGATGGGGAGATCATGGAGAAGATCAACAACCTGCCAGGGACACACGTGTCATACAGCACATGGGATAAGGTCACCAAAAAATACAACGACAAAGATGTCACTTACACCAAGCTGATCAAGGTACTAGACACAAAGGCAGACTTCATGACGAAATTCACAAGTGCACTGCCCAAATTCCGGGCCCACTGCTCAAGAGTTGCTGCCCAGTTCAGTCAGTGCCAGGCACTCCGCGACAATCTCCCGAATGGTCACTGTATAATCCAGATGGATTATGCAGAAAACTGGAACTGCTCTTACCTCCGGGAGATTGCCGCAGCTTATTATTCGAAAGACCAAGTTACCCTTCACCCTATGGTGGTGAAGGTAAAGGCAGCCAATGGAGACCTGGAAACCATCACATTTGTCGGTGTGACTTCTGTCACAAACCACACGTTTCCGACCACCTGGGTCTTCATTGGCCAGCTGGTGGAAATCCTGAAGAAGTCACATGGTATTAATTTTGTCCATTTTGTCACTGACTCGCCCAGCAGTCAGTACCGCAACCGGTACACCATTCAAATGGTGGCCCGGTTTCAAGGTATCTTCAGCCTCGGAGCTGCCTGGAACTGGCTCGAGTCGGGCCATGGGAAGGGTGCATGCGATGGGGTCGGAGGTACCCTGAAGCGGCTGGCTGATCGGCTTGTGAAGTCCAGCTCCATCATCCAGAATGCTGAGGACTTCACTGAGGTGGTGGGTCCAGCCACCAAAGTGAAGATCCTGTACGCTTCGGCAGATGATATCAAGGCAGCCGAGCAGGAGGTGGCTGATTGGAAGAGCCCTGCCCTTCATGGCATTCTCTCTGTCCACCAGGCAGCATGCCACAACAGCAAGATAATGGTGAGGGAGACGAGCTGCTACCAACCGTGCTGCTTGTCGGAGGACGGCTTCCACCCCTCATGTGCTAAATGGAGGCAGACGCGAGTAGCACAGGTTGGTGAGGTGGTTGAGGAGGTCCAGGATGAGTGGGAGGAGTGGGACTCTGGTTATGACACCACCGCAGAGGATGACCGCCCTCTCATCATCCTGCAGCAGGAGCTGCGTGATGAGGATGATAACATCCCCCTCGCTCAACTGCTCCATGATGACGAGGACAACGAGGATGACATCCCTCTCGCCCAGCTGCCTGCCAGTGAGGATGAGGATGACATCCCTCTCGCCCAGCTGCCTGCCAGTGAGGATGAGGATGACATCCCTCTCGCCCAGCTGCCGGACACAGAAGATGAGGATGACGTCCCCATCACCCAGCTGCAGCCCATCCGGCGTTCGACCAGGTGTCAGACTCGTCGCACTTGTCGTCATTGAGCATTGCTTATATAAGGATGATACTGTGGGCATTGTCCTCCATTGGGTCATTTAGGTGGGCATAACCCTCCATGATAATGTTAGGAAAATGAATTAAGTAATTGGCATGATTATAATGAAACATAAATGAATGAAGTAATTGCAATGATTATATAAATAATGTACCATGGGTGGACTGGGAGATTGGGTTTAGCTGGATTAAGTCATATATATGTAGACTAAGTTGTTATGTAGATGTATTAAGTCATAGATGGATTAAATCATGATGGGTGGCCAAGGGGGGTAGGGTATGTAATTGTATGCAATGTTGGGGGAAAGGGTAGTCAATAAACATGTTCTTTCCAGTTCTGTTAAAAAGTGTTTCTGTTATATATACCAGACTAGACCCGAGAGAGACCCTACATCCAGAAGGTTGATAGCCATAGTAACGGACTAGACCCGAGAGAGACCCTGTTTCCCATGCCCAGAGCAATAATTATATGCTGCAGACACCAGTGTTTTGTTTTACTGTGAAGATAATGAATGTACCAAGCACCAAAAGTCCAAAACAACCGCAAAGGTTTTGTAAAAATATGATTTTTTTGCAAATTTATGTGCCCGCATGCTATATTTTTAGCAAAACGGACCAGAAAAGAATATCTTTCCAAAGTAAAATCATGTTAAAAGGAGACTAATAAGAGATTAAAAGTTTTAATGAACCTATGGGAGCATTCAATTATTTTTATTAAGCACTTCCCTAAAGATAAAAGACATGGGAAAGAAAGAATGATATATAAAGGGTTTTCACCCCTGTTTTAGGCTACGGACTAGACCCGAGAGAGACCCTACTTGAGCTGCTGTAGCAGAACAAGGATAAGTCACAGGCTAATATCCTTATAGGTGGTTGTAGACAAGCTCCTTAGCTACCATATGAAGTAGAAATAAGAGGGATAACCCATGTGTTATGCAGTTTTACAATGTTTGGCAAAAGGCATGGTGAGTTGTGTAGGTGATCCCCTCGGACCGCAATATTTTAATTTTACTATAATTATACCAAAAATTCATAGAATGTCCATCTAAATTCATTCCTAACATGCTCCAACATCTGTGTTTTACATATAAAAAAGAATAATAAAGGAAAGATTCATACAAAACATGCTAAATATGCATATACTGTACAGGGGTAGGGTCTCTCTCGGGTCTAGTGCGTAATTGAGGTAGTCCACTTCAGCCCTGTGCCCTGGATTTAAAAACGATATTTAACTTACCCACATATATGGACCCTAAGCCCCAACACATGTACTATGTGTACCCTAAAACTTTTTAGGCTGCTCCAGAATATTTTTGGGACCCCCCTGGTAGCCCAGTTAACGACGATTCGTGATTATTGGTCATATGTACTGTGGCTATTTCAGCTGGTTGGATACAGTATGTGGTGAAGTGGTCAGTGAGACAGGTAAATGACCAACCCCAGGGTCTGTGATTTTATGGATCATGTGAGCATGGTTGCTAACGCTAGATTTGGCTAAGGAGACCATTAATCCTACCAATAGATATGGACATCAGAAATGGTTTGTACTGCCTTAAATGTGAGTTCATGAACTGGCCTATATCTCTATAGACATTTAACATTAGTACATACAATTTTCTATCATTTAACATGATGGAGTATAAATTCAATAGAACGATTCGCCGCCTTCAAATAGTTTAGAGCCAATGGAGCATTTTACTGTGCTAGACTTAGAAGATGACAGATCCCACCAATCATACACATAGGGGGAAATAATGTAAAGGCAGACAGCCCAAAGCCTTCCTCCTCCATGGATACCTAAAGTGGCAGTCAACACAATGTTCTTCTTTGCCGTCTGCAATCTGTGGCTTTTGTCCCAGAGGAAGCACTTGTAAAGCCAATCCCAGCATCACACACACAGCCATGCCTATTTGTGACTGAAGTCCCAGAGAGGGTACTGACTACAAACGATGTTAAATAGGATTTAGCATCAAACAGACAGACGGTATATACCAGGCCATCTGCTATATAAGGGCATGACCTGTTCATACTCCATGTTGTAGTGGTATTCAATGAGTAGTTTATTTTAGAATATTGGGAGACTTACCATGGTGAAGTGAAATTTCCTGTTTGTTTTTTTTTTGTTGAGGAAAAACAGTTAATGAACTCATTCTGACACTTTCTGGGATTACTCCAATTTTCTTTTCAGATATTCCAAAGGTGGAAATGCAACTCAAAGTTTAGTTTGAGAGTGCTGTCACTGAAGCTCACAGTGCTCATGATGCTTATAACTTCTTAGCAAGTTCATACCACTCTGGCTTTAAGAACAAATGGACTGACATTGTAATCTCTCCTAAATCATGCACTCAGAATACTTTTGTCATTTCATATTTGTTTCAGTCAATACCTTTCAGTCTATCTGAACAGTGCAGTCTCCCCGTCGGGTATTTGAACACATCTTGAGAGAGATTAGTTTGTGCCATACTACCCAGCAAATTGTCGTCATCTGTCGCCATGATTTGTCATCAACAGTGACTCCTTTTTGAGTGATAACTCATTCCGTCATCTTTTGCCACTGTGTGTTAGACTCATGTGGCATAGCAATTGCTATTCCTGGTGATCTTGTGCTATAACGACGTTGTGTTCCATCTAGCGACATGTGTGAGCCACTTCACACAGGGTGACGAGGACTCACGACAATTTGCTGGGCAAGGTCCAGGTCAGGGACCCATAGCATGATGTGTCAGAAACACGGGCATGTCATGATGGAAATGAGGGAGTGCAGGATAGGCCCCCCGACCCTGTCAGAAATAGATGTTGTCAAATATAGCAGAGAACATAATGCTTAAGACCAAGTGGTACAGGTGACTCAAAAAATAATAAAAGAGGAATTTTCTTTAAAGTTGCTCTACAAGTTCTTTATACCATTTATAATCAAAATATGAAATGAACAGTTGGGGTTCCAGTGCTAGTTTCCCTAGGGCTGGCCAATGTATGAAGATGGCTTCACTACAGGCTTCTATGGGAGAGCACCTAAAATTCAGTGATTTCTGGTGAGTCTGCTCAATAAATCCCAAAGCAGACAAAGAATTTAAAAACAAACAAACTAAAGATAAGTGTAAAAAATATGTAACAATTAAAATGGTCACATGAAATCATATGGTTCCAGAGCTACTTTCTGCTCTGGATGCACATGAATGCAGATGGGGTTGGATCTTAAACATTAGGTCTATGGGCCGCATCTGGAGGGGGGTAGAGGGGGGTGGATTTCCTGTCTGTCTAAAAATGCTTGAAAACTTCAGGAAAGGAAAACAAATATCTATTAAGAGTTATCCTTTGAATAAATAATAATTAAAATAGCTTAGAACTGCTAGATTCCTCTAAACAAAATTTCAACTGTAGTTCGTAAAATTGCCACTAGGTGCCTGTAGCACTTGGCCAGGAGCAGCTCTGATGATGTGATTGCAACACAAGTCACTGTCTTGTAGGTATTGGTGCCGCCACTATAGATGCATAATGGGTTATGTTCATTCTGTCTTTCACTGACATGTATCTATAACTCTCTAACCAATGTGTTCTCTTTGATAGCAACTACCCAATCCTTCCCAAAGATGCCACCAACAATCATACTTTCCCCACCAAGATTAAACAGGAAATACTGCTCTGTGTGTGGCTCCCACACATGGCATCAAAGACTCATTAAGGAGGCTGAACTCCCAAGGGAAAGAGCTGCTGTGATACGCCCGATACAACCATGAACGTAGGCTGAGCCCCTGGCCAGCCTAGAACTGGACTTGGATATATAGTGATTTGTCACATAAATACCCAGATTCATATCCAAAAGTAATTAGACTTTATTATAACGTCTTTAGCACTAATTATATTTGCAGTAATTACAATATTGACATATAGTCCCAGGCATATTTCTAATGTTTTGGATGATTGAAATAGCAAATGACATTGTAATGATAAGGCTATAATAATGACATGAAGACCCAGGGTTCAAATCTATGCCAAGCCTTCATGTAGTTTGCATATTTCGTTTATCCATAATGCCAATGTAAAACATGCAGGATACAACTTGTTACATCGGACTATGCCCTCGGGGCCTACAGACTGCCGCGTGGGAGTGATGCGAAAATTACGCGGACAGCAGCGGCTGAGGTGTGCCCTTTCCCACACTCCCCATGGCAAGTCTGGGAAAATGCCCCCAGGGCATCCATGGTAAGGATGATGCTCCCAGGACATGTAGGCCTATATAGGGTATTGGACTATGCCCCGGGGGCATTGTTTAGTACATGGATGCCCCCAGGGCATCGTCAATTTTTTTATGCATGTACGATTATCCTTACTATGAATGCCCTGAGGGCATTGTCCCCCATTGTTCTCTGTGTATAATGCCCCTGGGGCATCCATAATATGGATGATGTGTGATTATGCCCCCAGGGAATGGTGCCAGGGAATGCACTGATAGTCATATGAGTTGAAGGTTGGAGAGTGCCCCAGCCTAGTAGGCTCCTAATTCCCGGCTAGCGTGCGACATCAAGAGGTCCACGTAGTCACGTGGTAGAGCTTATCTAGTCACGTGATCTAGCATTAATCTCGATCCAGATAAGTAAGGCCGTACAAACCATGATACCATACTCTAAACTCTAATAGAACTAGAAACAATTAAAGGGCTAAGGATACTGTCCCTACGCCGTAGAACTACTTTTGCCAAAACTATTAGGTTATAAAAATTAGATCGAGGCTATTTGCTCTGACAGTGACGCTCACGAGTCTGCACTACGACTCGTAGTACGAGGACTTCTTTAGAATCACGATTTGCGCCTAATTCCCCCCTGATTAGCTTAAAGTCCAATATTCCCTCAGGGCATGCATGGATGTCCCAAGGGCATACGCTTGTTTAATACCACTTCATTTATCATCAACTTTATGCCCTGAGGAGTAACATTTGTAGACTGTAGAAGGAACCCGGGAGAAGGAAGATATGCCCTGGGGGGTATGCATACTTAGGCCCTTCTTGTAGATAGCCTACAAGTACAACTTGTGTAATTGCACTACATTCCTGGAGGGCATGCTTTGGTCAATCATGCTTTAAAGAAGCAAGAAATATGCCCTGAGGGTATGTTGCCCTCAGGGCATGTGCATGTTTTTCTGGTCAATGCCAGAACGTCTAGATCCAGAGGTCAGGAATGGTCCTGTGTATGCATATGCCCTGAGGGCCGATACACGATGCCCTGAGGGCATAGACTAGCATTGGTAAATTGCTGATTTCTAGGGGCCCAGCAATATGCCCTCAGGGCATGCATAATTCCGCGCGGCAGTCCCGAAAATATACGCATCACCACAGGGGGGTGGCACTGAATGCCCCCAGGGCATAGACCGATGTAACAAGTTGTATCCTGCGTAAAACATACAGGCCTGGTGTTCAAATGCTGAACTAACAATCCCCGCCAGCCACCTTAAGTTATATTATATATATTAAGTTCACTGACAATGGCTGATTCTTGGCTCCAACAATATTCCTAATATTTATGCAAAGTATTTGGAGATCCTAATAATTGCCTCCATGGATATCCCAAATTGTAAGATACGTTCCTTTGGCACATAATACATCCCCATACAAATGGTCATACTTCCAGGCTACAATATACACACGAGTCATCCTGCCCCTGCCTGTAGAGTGCAGCACAGGGAACTGGTCTTATGTAGGGCATATTGGTGCTAAAATGAAAAGTCAGTGTGTAAAGGGCGTGTTGTGAACAGGTAGTAGAGATATGACCTAAAACCCCAGGCTATTGGTGAAAGATGTGGGGCACCAAAGGGCTATGCATGTTCTTAGATATGTAATCAGGATCAACTGTCCGGGTGGGTCAGGGTGGACATGTAATAACGTAGGGTCAGTACAACTGTTTTTAAGGTAGTATTTGTGACTGGCATTATAAAATCCTTTTCTTGTTCTCACATGTTCTATAAAATGTTTCATTTTTTCAATTGGAACGTGCAGTATCTGGATTGCTTTAACAAGTCTCTATATTAGAACGATTATTAATTCCAGCACTTTACTGCACAGAACAACTAAGAGTAAGGCCCAGATACATAGGCTGCTGCCAGTGGTAAGCAGATCTATGCAGTGAACCAGAAGTCAACATCTGGGGAAAAGGGATAACTCCAAACATTAATTTCTTTATGACTGAATCATACAGGTACCACCATGGCAGAAGGTGTCGACTTTGTCACTATCCTATACAAACTCTGACTTTATGTGAGCAGAGTAGAAAAGGATGAGAAGCGTGTTCAACCTTCAGCGATCACCTTCAGCGATCGAAATACAGACTGAGACAGAGAGAGAGGACATGAGCTAAAACACAATATGTGTTGCCCTCTCTTAAAGTAATGTGTAATTGACAGATAGAAAAAAGATGCCACTTTGAGAGAGAGGCGTCCTCCCGAAGAAAACTCTGTTTTTGTTGTCTTATTCATTCTCAGTCATTGTCAGAGTCAACAAAAAGTGCAAAGATGAATTCTTTGTGAGGAGATATTATCGTGTGGGATTTCAGAATCAGAAAAGACTTTCCAAAAAGTCAACTGTCATCAGGCATTATCCCAATAGTCAATGGAAACAGAGGAACCCGGGATGCAGAGTTTTCAGGCTTTCTGGCAAACTGTCATTTTATTTGCTTTAAAAGATTGAAGCTTAGTTGAAACCTGAACCTATCATCTCTCCCACATTGAACTGTTAGGTATCCAGTTGGAGTAATGGGTTAAACCCTGTAACCTTGTATGTGTTACATAGTGCCTTAAGATACCCATCTGAGGTCAATAGGGACAGAGAGATACACTAATTCACTGTGAGACCCTTGGAGGGTTAAGTTCCTTATTGTCTCTGTGATAAGAAACTACATGATTAACATTATGTCTTTCTGCTTATTTACTTGATAAATTATAAATCTATATCATAGCGAACCCTCTCAGTCTCTCCTACTGCCTTCCCTGCTTTGGACACCCTCCCTTATCACCCCAGCAGCCCTCTTCTCTGTATCCTGCCAAATGGCTAACCATTTTCTCTAATTGCCCCATCAAAGGCCTTTGTCTGCTAAAAATGCCTGTCCACATGCCATTGAGCCATTCCACAGGACGGCCTCAGCAAAATAAAGTAGTCACACTGGCAACTCTACTGACAGGCATTAGGCACACATTGTGTGTCGTAAAGTGCCCATATTCTTCCTTCTGTGAACATTAACAGTCATAGAGATTACAAAGAAAAAAAACCCACAAAAAATAACAGCAAAGACTCACCACAAACCATGGGACCAACTTCACAGTATAGTTTAAGACAGGGAGCTTTCTGCATTTAGATTTTATAAACAGTCTTTTGGTAAGAGGTGTACAGTGTAATGGAGGCAAGATCATGTTCTCATGTAAATGCTTGCCTAAGAATTGCTCTAGGCGTACAAGTTGCACATGCCATACACATTGTCATTGTACACTCCCTATTAAATATACTGTAAAGCTGATTATACCCCACATTTTCATAGGAATTGAGACCACATTAGCTGCAGGTTTGCAAAATAATTATTATTGGCAATGCATACCCTATAGAACTTCCCCCCCCCCACAATGTGTACCAGACAACTATCCCAATAGCACATGGAAGTAGTTCATAGCAAGGGTCCGATGTGACAGGAACCCCATGTGGATTCTTAACTACTTCCCAACAATTACCAGCAGATAAAATGACCGGCCACAGGTAGTCAAAATCACAAATGACCACTATGATGATCAGCCTGATTGGCGTGCATGGCTATATAAGAGAGGCATGGGGTTATAGCATCAAGAGTGATCTCTCAATGTTGATGGAACTCAATGCTAAATATGTTGAAAAAGAAAATACTATTGATGACACAGTATACATGTAATAAGATGACAAATATAAAATAGCAAGGATTGATTATTTTTCATAATAATTATAACAATAATTATAAGCTGTTCTCAATATGGTAAAGGTCTATGTAGGCCACATATATATCCAAATGGAAGACTGCACTGCAGGTACATAGATAAGTTACAGAGCTGAGTAGTTGAAGAAGGATGCACGGTGTGCCAGTAGTGGATGGTGGCTTTGTCAAGGTGAATGTGGGTGAGGGAGTAGGGCTGGGGCTACCAGGGAGTCCTTATGTAGGAGCTGATATGGCATTAGACTGAAGACATTCTAGGGCACAGGAAAGAGTGGCTAAGGGTGAGTGTTGTTAGGTGATACCTCAGTCCAAGCATCTAATGGACAGGGCCAGCAATAGGGCACCACAGATGACAACCCCCACCCATACACATACCCACGCCAGGGGAGGAGTGATTTGATACCTTCCAGCAGCAGTCACCATGAGATATAAGACTCTGCTTGTACTTCAGTTATTTCCCCACCATTCGTTGCCAATAATTCAGGAAGGTTTCTAGAAGTGACCTAGATCTAAATTATTCAGTAACAAAAATAAAAGACCAACTGTGCTTAATGAGGCCTTTCCTTGAAAATGGATTAAGCTGCAGTTTCCTTATTCTATTTCATCCAACCATTTGCTATTTCTATGTAAAGTAATTTGCGGGATCTATATTGAATCTACTGGTGTAAAGTTTGTTCCTGGAAAGCTGAAAATAAAACAAGATTCATTGTGGTAGCTGGGCTGAAAGAGAGGGACTTCAGGCCACAGTCTCGACCAAATGGCTTTAGCAAATAGCCCATTTAGGTCTCATCGATGCAGTGTAAAGGGCAGTCAGTTGTTGATAAAGGGATAGTAGAGACAGTGTTGAGCTAAAAGCAGCTGATCTGTAGGGAATAATGAAATAGCTAGAATAGGAGTATTGAGGAGGAAACACAGGAAAACCTTTAGAATACACATTTTTCTAAATTTATTGAAGCTTGTAAACTATGGGGAACACGGGGTCACATTAATTAGTGAAAGGCCTATCCAAGGTACGGTGAGCTAAGATTATGTAATCAGATGTACAACTATCATGATGCATTTTAATTATAGAGAATTAAAAGAAAAGACCACCCTATTTTAATTTTAAAGTATTTTGATAGCCATTGTAAAAATAAACAAGATTTTGGCATACTTACTAGAATATGCAACTTTATATGGGAGAGCAGCAGGCCTTTCTGCTGCATTGTATGACATCACAATTGACCAAATGCAGCAGGAACTGCATTGATTATGTATGGAGGCTGTTGTAACATATGTTTATGAATAGGATATTGAAGTGCACAACATCATGATATCATTAAGTATCCCTCCCCTGGTCATTTAATGCAAGTTATCAAAGAAAATTAAACAACCATGGTCCGGCGAAAGATATTGACATCATTTGGCTGTAGCCCAGCAGTGCTGTGCAGTCACAGTTCTGCACAAATGCTAGCAAAATAAATCAACATGAAAAAAGGGTTGTCTTTTCTTTTAAGGGTTTAGGGCTCTCTGTTTAGTGTACGGGTTTGTGAGATAACATGTAGCAGTGGGCAATGTCATTGTGAGGTCAGCTGGTCAATGTCAGCCTAATGGGACTATGTAGAATATGGTTCACCATGCAGAGGGGCAGTCAGGGTGATGGTGGGGGTCATTGCACTTAGGCCACCAGAGGTTACTCCTCCCTCTTTCCCCCATCCTTCCCATCCCTTGACCCACCCCTCATACTATTACTTCCCTTATCCAGCAGTCAATCCATCTTCTTCAAAAGGTTTCCTTAATCAATACCCCAGAAATCGATCAAGCATCTCACAGCCATACAAAGACCTGTGCTAGGCTCACCTAATCTAACTCACTTGTTGATCCACTAAAGCCACACCCTCATTCCCTCACTATCCAACTTCCAAGTCCAAAAGATGTCAGTATCACCCTTTCAGACTTATGTCTCACCCATTTCACTAATTTTACTCAACAGACCATGGTACACCCTATCACTATTTTGAGTGTTATTTTTACAAGTAATGACCCATTATCTTCTGTGAGTGTTGAATTGTGTTCCATGTCTATGACACTCATCAATCATATAAAGGGAACTTTAAGATCATGAATTGCATGAGAGGCATAAAGTCACACATCAATTCATGATTGAAGTCACCCTGGCATTGTCACATGGTATCAATGGTTAGGATATATAGATTTCTTTTGACATGAATAGGCATTGAAATCATACATGTGTCTCACAAAATCAGTGGAAAAGACCCAAAACATGGCTTTGTGGCTCCCAAACCTAGTTACTGACAGCTGCCATGTTCTACCCATCTTTCCAACTCTGTGTCCAAGGCCAAATACATTCCTAGGTCCCCATTGGTTAGGTCTGCAGATAAAAGTATTAATAAAAGTAGCAGGATCAGCATGTGCTGGGGGTCATTTCTAATGGTTTTAACATACTGTATGGAGTGCATTCGGCTGACTGACAGCTAAATGAGCAACTTGCACGCAGAAAAAATTCAAAGTTAGTCAGTCTAACTTTGTCAAGACAGCTAATTGATCTTAGTTAGTGCATCTGACTAACAGGTGACTAATATTGACTAACTTATGTTAGACTCATTGACTACCCCAAGGTTAGCCACTTTGACTAAGGGATGCTTCCACCTTATTACACCAGGTGGCAGGCTGGTCTGCAACAGGACTTTTGTGGTGGGTGTGTATCACAGATGGTTCTATGAATGTTGACATTTTGGTGATTTTTGATTGCCCTATATGCTCAGGGCTTTCACAATTCAACCTAACATCATGCTTGAACCCCACGGGTTCACTCGGAATAACTACTGTTCTACTTCAACTTAGGAGAGAGGTAAGTCTTGTATAATTATAAAAATAAATTGATGAGTTATCAAAGGAACCAGGTGGTGAGGTAGATAACACCTATTCTGTGGTAACCAAGATATATCCATGTATGTACACTATTACACCTAAATTTGTGTGGCAAACCCAGGGCTCTGGCTCAGGGTTTGCAAAAGAAAGAAATGGGAAACATTCATCACGATTCTTAAATGATGATACTCTGCTTTACAGATGTGTGAATCATATATAAATAGGCTTGAGACATACCTTTTACATAGAAATCTGTGTGTCAAAATATTAGCAGACATGGTCAAAACCAAATCCTCCTAGCATATGAGGTACGTCTGTGGATATGCCTGTAAGCCTCATCCTTAGTTTAGGACAAGAGTGTGAGAGTGATGGTTACAACGACTCAGAAAAACTTTCTTACTTTTGTTGACTGAGTAACGTTGTCCATATTGTGAGTAGTATAAAGCAAGGGTAATATGAAGCAGGTACCACTACTGTCGGGTGTCATATGCATTCTTTCTGTTGTTATTGGGTTAGGTCTCAATCAAGAGTTACAAAGGGCCACTTATAAAAGTCTCCGGAAAGTGATGCTGGTCAGAAGTGAGCAGATGCAGGACGAGCAGACACAGGATGAGCAGATGTAGGACATAATAACAATACAATTTGAAGAGTTCTTTTTATTTACCACAGAGTTTTAATTAATGTCAACACATTTTCCTGAGACTATATATACACCCCTGGGGCATATAGTGGCCTTATACGCCCAAGGAGCGTACACAGGACTCACCTGAGGAATCATATACATGGGACTCCACCCGAGGAAACCCTATACACGGGACCTACTCACTTCTATCCTATAAACAGGATTCCACAACCCTATACACGGGACATACTCACTTCCTATCCTATATGCAGCCCGAGCTATCTTATACACAGGACATACCAATATGGAACCATCATCATCAGACAGTTGCTGCCAACATACACGGGACACATCAAAACGGATTAGACTGAACTGATTAGATCGGGGAAGGGAGAGGATATTAATTACAAGTAGTATTGATTTAAAATGGCTTTTATTCATTCAAGGCTAGTGATACTGCTATAGGACACAGAGGGAATGGACCAACTCAGGTAAGATGAAAACCGGGAGTGTTGATAACTGGTGACCTAAGAAGCTCATGGCGGTCACATGAGGTGGCTGGGGGTCATGTGCAACACAGGATTGATTTAAGGAAACTGATTATGGCCCTATTATATGTGAGGTATAAATACAATTCTTAATAGTTGAGGAAAGGCGGAAAGGATGACGAAAGAAATGTCCCGTGTATCAGCCGTAAAAATGTCCTGTGTTTGTTCCTTGGGTGGAGTCCCAATGTGTGGGCTGAAAAGTGTATGTTATGTATGTCCCGTGTATGGAGAAAGAAAGGATGACGAAAAAACATAGCCGGAGAGGGGAGGCGGACTGGGTACCCCACGATTGTCGATCAGTCGCCTTAACCCCTCGGCCACAGAGTCCCTGATGGACAGACCACAATAACTAAGTTATATTCCCGTGCATCAATGTAAAAATGTCTCACCAGGTGTTACCTGGGTGGGGGGGGGGCTCCCGTGTATGGCCTTTGTATGACCACACAATCCCATGTATGGGCCTTCAAATGGTCTCGTGCATGGGCCTTCAAATGTCCCGTGTTTGTTCCTTGGGTTGAGTCCTGTGTATGGGCCGAAAAGTGTGAAATCCCATGTTTGTTATATATGTCCCGTGTATGAATTGGTTGTCCCTTGTATGGAAAAGTCCCGTGTATGCTCCTCGGGCGTATAAGGCCACTATACGCCTGAGGAGCTCGGGCGTATAGCACTTGGCGTGTAAACATGACTTGGCTCTGTGATGGCTGTCAGGTCCATAAAAGTTGGGCTTTTTCTTGACTGCAGGACTTTGTAGTCTAGATGTAAGGATCTAAATATGTAATTTGATTACTGGCAGCTATTTGGAAGAATCTCCTCACTAGTTAAGGAAGCCAGCAGTTTAGTCTTGCCACTTGATAGAATGCCCGAGAGGTCCTGAGAGAATGAAAACACTGTAATATGTGCACAGATAGTAGAGACTGAGTGATTGGATTAAAATGGCTGAAAAGTAAGTTTATACAGGGGAGTGAGAAGGAGGGTAGAGAAAGGAAGAAAAGGACATTAAGAGGCATCGAGGCATCTAGAAAATACAGAAACAGCTAGGGTGGTTGTATAACCTGTATAATATATAAAACCTCCAATCTGTTACCACTTTTATTTGAGCAATGTCCAAGACCCACTCTCCTTAACAGGAGAGTGGAAACTTCCCATCCCTGCTGGTACCAGCGGGTGCTGTTAACTGCACAGCCAAAAATAACAATCTTATTTTAAGAAATTATTTCTCATTTTAAGTAAAATTAACTTAAAACAAGTTTGTCCGCCAGGTAACAAAATTTTACTTGAAATCTTGATATGTCCAGCTTACTTGAATTAAGAGATACAATCTTAAGATATAAATTCTTGAATCAAGTAATTTATTCTCAAATCAGGATTCAATTTTCTAGAATCTTTCTTAAAAGAAGTAAATAATTCTCATGGAAGAGGATTATTTCAAGATAAACTTACTCATACTTTTTCTTAATATAAGCTATATTTTCTCATTTCCAGTATTTCAAAAAACATTAATTTCCTTGTTTGTAAAGTGGATATGATTTTTATCTATTATGGAAATGCTTTAGATCGAATAGAAGGTTATCAGTATAGGTGACTCAGTGACAGAGGTTCATCAGATTATATGCAGCTCTTTGAAGCCACATTTTCTTAAGTGAATAAAACCAGTCTTTGACTTAATGAAAGGCTGTGGCACATCCCACCCTTACATTATCATATCATCTACGCAAAAGGTGTTTAGCTTCCTTTATGCCTTGAATTTCCCTCAATCAACTATCAGACCAATGGACCTGATACTAAATTAATTCCAAATAAGTTTCCTTCAGTTTTCACTTTATCTTCCCACATCTAATATTTTAGGACCGAGTTTAAGCTAGGAATTTGTACTTTGTACTGCAAATAATTCACCATAACAGGTAGTGCTGGCACCTAGTGGCAGACTACATAATTTCCTTATTTTAAGAAAATAATACTTATCTGGCATGTTAGAAAATATTCCTTGCTCAATTTCTAACAAGATCTTAGTTCTACCTTTTACTAGATATAAGAAAACACTTCTAGTTTAATAAATCTCATATTAAGAAATTAGACTTTCTTGTTTTAAGATATAAGATAAATAATGTTACCTGGTGGACAAAACTACTAATTTTGAGAAATTTTCTTAAGAAAAATAATCTTGAAAACTCAAATCAAGAAGGCAGCTCAAGATTTGTTCTAAACTTGATTTTTCTTGAAGACAAGATGACTGATGAATCTTATAACCAGAATTTTTCTCATAACTAGAAAAGATTTCTTATATCAAGTTTATAAGAAAATTATTTTTAGCTGTGTGCTCTTCCGTCACACCAAGCAGCAGCATAATGCAAGCAGCTCACTGCTATTCCCAGTTCCGCTGGATGTGTCTGGGTGCAATTTGTCACCTTGGTAACCATGTCTGGATTGATATATGTGATACAGAGGTGTGAGGGGAGCATTGGTGAAAGCATGAACATAAAGGTATAGGCCATATCTACGTTTAGGTTGCTGAATACAGAATATAGTGGTGGCTAAAAGGTGGTCGTGATTTTCTGATATGGATTATGCCACAATTATGGTCGCCAAAACCGTCGCTAGTGTTAGCAACCTAAATTAAGATCATGCCATGATGGCACCCAATTACCCCCCCCCCTGGTTAAAGTGTGGGGACAGAACCAGAAGAAATTGCATGATCTGCTCTTGGAAAATGAAGATGGTCATTTGAGGAAAGAAATTCTTAAACAGCAATGTTATTGGCAATTCGCAGAATAAAGGGGGAAAACAGGTTCAAGAAGTGTGTAGTGAAGGATTAGAACTTTGTGTTGGCCACTTTCCTGTTTGATAATCTATTAATTCTACAGACGATTACCTAATCAATTGATCTCATGCTGATGGTAATAAGGGAAGGGGAAGCGGATTTTATAGTGGTATGTATTAGTTGCACTGCAAAAGAACGTGGGAGGAGGTAGAGCAGTTATATTGGGTATTGAACAGTTATAGAATTTGAGTGACTCCTGTTCACATGATCATTTCCCTTTGCTAACCAAATTCATTTCCCAAAGCTTTGTGAAATAGAACCCTGATGGACTTTGGAATAAGACAGTGGTTTTTGTTCTTCAGTCTGAGAAAGGCACTTAAATTCCAAAGCGTTACCTTGTATGGGAGTAGTTTTGGGCACTTCTGGTACTTAACACTCGCGGTGTTTGCAAAATAATTATATTGGTGATGCATACCCTACAGTACTCACCCCACAACGTGTACCAGACAGTTGGTCCAAATAGCACATGGTAGTACTTCATGGCAAGGGTCCGATGTGACAGGCACCCCATGTGGATTCATAACTACTTTTCATCCCAATTACCAGCAGATAAAATGACCAGCCACAGGTAGCCAAAATCACAAATGATCACTATGACGATCGGTTGAATAATCATATAGCTATGGGTAGACATCAATAGGAGCAATAATTAATGATTATACTTATTGTATTTTAATGATTAAAAACCTGATTGGTGCACATGGCTACAGGCATAGGGTTATAAAGGGCGGCAGAGGAAGAGCATTGATGACACCGTCTGTAATATGTTTTTCAGGATGACAAATACAAAATAGCAAGGATCGAATATTTTTCAAAATAATTATAGTAATATAAGCTGTTCTCTAAATTGTAAAGGTCTATGTAGGCCACATATATCCAAATGGATGACTGCACTGCAGGTACATAGATAAGTTACAGGGCTGAGTAGGTGAGGAAGGATGAACGGTGTGCCAGTATTACTATTGGGATGGTGACTGTGCCAATGTGGGTGAGGGAGTAGGACTGGGGGCTACCAGTCCTTCTGTATGAGCTGATATGGCATTAGGCTGAAGACATACTAGGGCACAGGAAAGAGTGGCTAAGGTTGGGTGCTGTTAGGTGATACCCCAGTCCAAACATCTAATGGACAGGGCCAGTAATAAGGCACCACAGTTGATGACCCCAACCCATGCACATACCCACGTGGGGGGAGGAGGGATTTCATACCTTCCAACAGCAGCATTTACCGTGAGACATAAGGCTCTGCCTGTACTTCGGTTATTTTCCTGCCATTAGTCGCCAATACTTCATAATGGTTTCTAGTAATAATCTAAATGTTTCAAAACTTATTCAGTAACAAAAATAAAAGACCAATGTGTTAAGGACTCTATAAACGTTGAGTCACAAGAATACATTGATTTATGTAATTTGACACATACATGGTTGAACTATGTCATCATACACCGTAATGATCGTATTCCAACGTAGGCAACTTTGAAAAGCTCTGTAGACCTTAATAATTGGAATATCAAGAAACGGAAAACGCCTCCAGATAATGACTTCAAGATTAGGCTCCAATCATTAAACCAGGAAATGATGTTAATTATCCATCCCATAAGGCCGTTCTGAGGAAGAGAAGCTAAAAACTAACGTTTTTGTTCCATTCAGTTTCCATGGCAACCAAATCCTTAAATGTAAGATTAAGTTTGATAGAGGGATGGAATAGGATCATAATGGTGTATGGTGCACATAGTTCAACCATTTATGTAGCCAAATTATACAAATAGATATGTTCTTGTGTCTCAACGTTTATAGAGTCTTTAAATGAGGCCTTTTCAAGCCTGGACAATTTAGATTAATCTGCAGTTTCCTATTTCTATTACGTCCCACCCTTTGATCATTTGATCTACATTGACTCTACTGGTGTATGGTTTGTTCCTGGAGAGCTGAAAATAAAACAAGATTCATGGTGGTAGCTGGGCTGAAAGAGAGGGACCTCAGGCCAAGTCTGGACCAAATGGCCTTAGCAAATAGTCCATTTAGGTCTCGTTGATGCAGTGTAAAGGGCAGTCAGTTGTTGATAAAGGGAAGGCAGAGACAGTGTTGAGCGAAAAGCAGCTGATCTGTAAGGAATAATGAACTAGCTAAAATGAGGGAGTACTGGGGAGGAAATATGGCACGGTGAGCTCAGCTAGGTAATATTATATGTGATTTAAATCACATTGTGGATAGCTCTAGGGAGTTAAGGGTTTGGGGCTCTCTGTATACGGGTTTATGAGATAAAATGTAGCAGTGGGCAGTGCCACGGTGAGGTCATCTGGTCAATGTAAACCCAATGGGACTATGTAGAACATGGTTCTCAATGCGGAGGAGCAGTCAGGGTGTTGGTGGGGGCAATTGCAGTTTGGCCACTAGAGGATCACCCTCCCGTTTTCCCCCATCCTTCCCATCCCTTAACCCAGCCCTCATGTTATTACTTCCCTTATACAGCAGTCAATCCATCTGCTTCAAAAGGTCTCCTTAGTCAATACCCCAGAAATCGATCAAGCATCCCACAGCCATACAGAGAACTACGGCAGGCTCACTTAATCTAACCCACTTGTTGATCCACTACTCCCACACCCTAATTCCCTTATTATCCAAGAACAACAGTTGTCAGGTCACCGTTACCCTCCTTTCAAACTTATGTCTCACTCATTTCACTAATTCTACTCAGCAGACTATGGTACACCCTATCATTATTTTTGGTGCTATTTTTACAGGTAATTAGCCATCATCCTCTGTGAGTGTCAAATTGTGTTCCATGTCCAAGACACAAATCAATCTAATAAAGGAACTTTAAGATCATGGATTGCACAAGAGACATAAAGCCTCACAACAATATATTATTGAAGTCACCTTAGCATTTTCACATGGTACCAATGGTTAGGATAGCAGATTTCTTTTGACATAAAATAGGTGGTAAAATGTCTCACCCGTGTCTCACAAAATGAGGTTATCAATGGATGAGGACAGAATTACTTTTCGCTTTAACCATTGAAGCCACATGAAACACATAGACACAGGTGCCCGGTAAAGTGTCAACATGACCAGTTTCTTCACGACTGGGGTTCTTGCTGTTCCAAATGAGGCTGTAGGCCGAGTTTGGAACAGTAAGAACCCTATGAGTGAAGACACTGGGAATGGAGACACTCTAAAGTGCATCTCTATATATATTTTTATGTTAATTTTGCAGAAAATCCCCGACAAATCACATTCTGACAAAGGGTATGAGACTATTTTGATGATGTCACAGTGGAGAATGGGGCCGTGCAGAAGAGCTTTACTGTATTGTATCTAGTAGATTAAACAGTCATTTTCCAGAGTGCATACTACTTGCTTTGGCATCTGCAGCTGAGACCCAAAACATGGCTTTGTGGCTCCCAAACGTAGTTACTAACAGCTGCCATGTCCTCTACCCATCTTTCTAACTCTGCGTCCAAGGCCAAATCCATTCCTACGTTCCCAAGGGTCAGGTCTGCAGATAAACACAATTAAGAGTAGCAGGAGCAGCATGTGCTGGGGGCCATTTCTAATGGTTTTAACATACTGTATGGAGTGCGTTGGGCTGTCTGATGGCTTTAATGTGCAACTTGCAGGGTCCATGGCATGGATAAAATGATTGCCTATCAATTAGGATGGGGCTAATTCTACCAGAAATTGGAAATCGAGAAACGTTATTCAAAGTCAGTTTAAATAACACCCAGAAGAGGGTCATGGCTCTTCAAAATGTCCTCTTAATCAGTAAAGTCTTGAAAGCAATTCAGAGGGTCTCTAGATGGTGAGTTTCACAGAGAACATATTGGACATTAAGTGAAGAAATAAGGTGTTCTTAAGTGACAATAATTATGTAGTCCACACTATATTGGTCCCTTCTATTGGCTCCAACCTCCAGTTCATGTCTTGGAGAATATGATGATCTGAGGTCAATCCATGCATCCAAAATTCCCTGCTCAATCATAGTAAACACCCCCAGCCCATATTGACTGCAAACGATGCTAAATGGAATTTAGCACACAGCCAAAAAAAATTTTCTCATCCAAGAAAGTAAACTTGATAAGAAATCTTTTCTAGCTATGAGGACAATTCTGGTTATAAGATTCATCAGTCATCTTGTCTTTAACAAAATTCAAGTTTAGAACAAATCTTGAGCTGCCTTCTTGATTTAAGTTTTCAAGATTATTTTTCTCAAAATCGGTAGTTTTGTCCACCAGGTAACATTATTTATCTTAGATCTTAAGGTGGGTAACTCCCTTACAAAGTAGGCCCACTGCGCAGGCTTCTGAGCATTATGGATTCTCTAGTTCATTCACATACCACCAGGCACTCCCTGCTGGTGCTCCAACAAAACCTAGTCCAGGCCCAGCCTTAAACACTCAACTTTTGCGTCAGAAGTCTAACAAGTTACCACTAGACCAGCTAGTCTTGTGTAGGAGTGCAGTAAAGGTTCCACATATAGACCACTCAACACTTAGTCACACTGAAAGCCCCAAGGTCATCAGACTGACGATACCCAAAACTAAAACCTTAGGTCATCAGATTGAGCACCCAGTGTAGTCAACCTGATGGGTTTTAGCTCAACACACTCAGCAAAGGTAGTCAAGCTGATTACATAATGTTGTTAGAGTGACAACCCTAGTGCTGACTACCTTGGGTTCTCAACCTGACTCCCCAAAGCTGTAGATTTGGGTATTGTCAACTTGAGCAACTAAAGTGAAGACCTTCAGCTGAAAACTGAATGCCTGATCATTAAACAAGAGTGGCACATATCTGCCACTTTGTGTCTTTGTTACATATTGTCAAGAGAATGCCATAGGCTCATACTGGGGAGATGTAGAGTGAGGGATTACACTCCCTGTAAGGTGCTGCCCCCTGTCTGTACCTCTTCTAATGACTATAGGTTCTCAATCTGACGAGTTTAAATATCTTCAGGGTTCTCAGTGCACTATATATTACTTTTCTTTTTAATTTAAATTGCCAAAAACCTTTAAAATATTCCTGCAGCCATATGTTCAAAATACCTTTATTGGACCAGTAACATTATAAGGTACATGCTGAGTGATTTATAGAGATGTGTAGTTCCTCTAAGACATCTTTCTCTAAACATTTGTGCCAACACTATGCAATCTTATGACAAGGTCGCTCAAATTTCAAGATGAAATATCTTGGAAAGTAGCCTGGGACCCCCTATTTTCTTTTCACCAGTCAAATGTGTATGTAATGAAGGACGCATGGCAAAATATTGGTAAGACTTTAGTTACTTTTAGCCCATGGGAGTTACCCACCTTAAAACACGAAAGTCTAATATTTTTATATGAGATTTATTAAACTAGAAGTGTTTTCTTACATCTAGAAAAAATTAGAACTAAGATCTTGTTAGAACAATGCCAGGGAGGTATTATTTTGTTATTTGATGAAATTACATAGTCTGCCACTAGGTGCCAGTACTACCTGTTATGATGAATTATTTGCAATACAAAGTACAAATTCCTAGCTTAAACTTGGTCCTTAAACATTAGATACGGGAAAATAAAGTGAAAACTGAAGGAAACTTATTTGGAATTGATTAAATATCAGGTCCATTGGTCTAATAGTTGATCCACGGGAATTCAAGGCATAAAGAAAGCTAAACACCTTTTGAAAGAAGTTGGACTAGCATGGTCGACATAAGTTGCCAGGGGCGACTTTCCCTATAGTATGTGTACTTACAGCACATACAATGCCATATGCATCCTTCATCCAACATCAAATGCTACCCTCTGACAAAGGATATGCGCACCGTCTCACCATGTTCTGGGGGGGTCACATCTGAATTACTGTAGGAAGGAATTGCATAAGTGATAGAAAGCTTGTGTCTGATGGTAGGCATTCGCAAAGGGTGGGATCTTTCATAACAGTAACCTTCCAGGACACATGCCAAATAGGGTAGGTTAACCTAAAGACGTCCACATACCTTGAGACGTCCCCCCATAAAATAGCTATAACATTGAGTTTGCTATTGAATCAACATTACCAATTTGTAGATTCAACGATTTCACAATATATTGATGCAGAGGTAAAGTTATTTTTCATGGCAAATTTGTAGGGTGGACAGATGAAGGTATGTGGACGTCTTTAGGTTAATCTACCCCATTTGTGTTGAACTTTGCAATGTATACGGTCTATTCTCATGGGCAAATTGGAAGTGGAAATAGAGTTAAATTGTTTGAGCAAGAAGAAAACAGATCTGTCAGTCCACATAAAACCTTTAGCTTTGGTCATGTGTTATGCGGGTTGATATCTTATGGAAAATGAATACAGTGATGGACAAGTCAGACCACCTTGATTCAATATTATTGGCAAGGGCATATGAAATCATTAATACCTAATTACCTAGTGCTGCTATCAGGTCCTGCCTTGATCACCACCTCCCTGATTGGAACACATCATCAAAGACTGACAGGTTACTACACGGCCTACTCAGCATACAACCGCCTGCAGTGACAGCATCTGAGATTACCCCTTTGTATGCAATATTGGTGCTGGAAATGAAAATGTCAATGTGCAATCTCCAAGGGCATGGTGCGGCAAAGTCATGGCCTACAGCCCCAAGGTAAAGGACGAAGACATGAGGAATCCCATGGCAATATGCTTTTAGCGATGAGGTTGGTGTCTAGTTCAAGGGGCATTGTGGGTTGTTGGGGTGGGGCATGTACTTAGTAAAAGTGCATTGCGCAGACTGCCACAATATCTTAGAGCTGGGCCACTTTCCCTTTGCGTTGGACACTCAGGTGTCTAAAAAAGCTAAATCAACCATGCTTCTTTCACCTTACATAATGGTGGGGTAGACCATACAATTTAGGAACCTTGCTCTCTTCTAAAAGGGGCAATTAAACAAAGGGATTCTGTTTATCAATACATTGACCAGCCTGTTTGACCTTTTACCCTTGGCCTCTAACCTCTGCCCCAAGGACATGCACATATTGGCCTCAGTCAATGGTAAGCAGATATGACAGTGTCAGAGGCTAACACCCTAGGCTTGAGGGGGTAAGGTGAGAAGAACGTAGTCAATATTAAGAAGTGAAAACGAGATGCAATCATTTGGTCAATTCTTGTTCACAAGTGATACCTCTACCCAAAGCTAAATTTCCCGTGTAGAGAGAGCCAGGAATATAGCTGATCAGCCCAATGGACACAGAATTCAGTTACTAAATAACCCATTTGGAACTCCATGCCTGTAAGAAAAGCCTAGACATCCACATGGATATTCATTCATCTGAATGTAGTTGAATGAAAAGATTTATTCTAGTTAGGCATCGATGTCCTCAAAAGAACAACCTGAAAAGGATGGACAGCCAGTGTTGCAATCTCTTGAGATTTCTATCAAAGCTTACAACATCAATGTCTTCCACCACCTTTGTTTCTTCAGTAGGCCTCTTCGGTAGGTCTCTTCGATGGATTTGCAAAATTTCAGTACCACTGAAAGATTTCTCCAAAAGACAACTGTCATTCTTACAGGTACGATTAAGGAAACCACAGAGAGGTTTCATCTTCATTTTAGTTGACTTTTATTGACTAGAGCCTTTTGTAGAGAGCACACATATATACCCAGTGCCCTCCTACCATCAATGTCCCATTTTCCTTGACCCTTTCACCCCTTTCTCTAATCCTTCAATCCATACCCCGATAGCCCCCCCTCTCCTCTCACTGTCGCTGCATTGTATTTAATCCTTCTTGCCCATTTTATTTCTTTCACTATTAGCTTTCACCCCTTCCCTGCAGCATTTCCCCGAGATAATTGCTGAAGGTTCTCTCTAACTGAACGGTATAATTATAGAAAGTTCTTGCTGCATAAGATGACCTTACCACATGTCATGGGACCATATTCAGTACGTGGTTGTACATCAACATGCTGGCACAGGGACAGACGCTATAGGTATTCCTTGATAAACCAGTCATTATATATATATATATATATATATATATATATATATATATATATATATATATACATATATATATATATTGGAGAGGTTCTTGCCAGGTTATCACATCGGCGATCACATCAAACACCATGGGTCTGAAAAAATGTTTGGATTACTTTTGGAAAGCCTGACAGAGGAAGTCAAAATCGTGTCAGTGATGGAGACAATGTGTCAGAGAAGACATTAGGATGACCACACGTGTCTCTCTCATTGAGGTAAAAACTGAAGTAGCTGCCAGCAAAGGAAATTGCTAATGGAAAAAAGACCTTTTCAACCTGTAAAACACTGTTTCTTTAATTGCACAAATAGTGACATCTCCCATTTTCCTCTTTATTTCGGCACGTGTAATGGAGGTCATTTAGTATTAAAAGGACACCTTGGTGGACATTACTATAATGATATGGCTCGTGAGAAAAGTGCTACCAAGTAAACAGCGTGAGTAGCACAGAGATGATAGTAGCTATCATTTGGGTACGGTATTTAACAACAATGTCATAGAGCATAACTACGCAAACGGGAAAAGGGGTAATTCGTTACGCCCTGTTATCGTGATGGGGACCTTCTTGAAAAGCAAGTGAATCGTAGCTAGTTTGGGATGATTCAATCTCTTTAGGGTATATTTACCACAGCACTTCAAAATAACATAAATATTGGTGCTTTAAGACAACAGCATCAAGTTGTTGGTGGTCCGTATAGCTCATACAGACAGTCCTTCCCAGAACTGTAAATGATGATTTCCAATTATTTCACATGTACATCACTCCATTTGTAGAGACCATGTACATTATTCTCTTCATCTTTTTTGGAATGGGATTCATAATACATTTCTTGGCTAAGACAAACACATCTGGTAAAGATTGGTTACCATAGCAACTTTTCTTTTCTTGCTATTTCTTTCTGGTATCATTGTTTTAATGAAATCGCCAGTAGATGCACTCTTAGACCTACACCAATTCTAATAAGATCTCATTTCCCACCTTGTAAATACTTCCCTGCGTTGGTTACTACACTCACAAATCCACACCCCTCAAATCATTCCTCACAGCCCTACCCAAATACACCCACCCCCTCCCTCTTTCTCCTGAACGTAACCTAAGCTGCATTCCCTCCCAGGTGCCAGCCCCATCTACTATGCCTCCACCTCATTCCTGAGATTAAATGCCCTGGATCCACACCCTACACCCGCCAAACCTTGAACACCCTTTGATCACTCCAGCCCCAGCACATGGCCGACTGGCCTATAACCGACTTGTTGACCCCTGCCTCGTCCACCAACCGCCTCCTCCCTTCTCTTTCCATCCTCCCTGTGGAGGGGATATCTAATTCCCATGGTTAGTTCCATAGATAAGTGTTATTTTCAGTTGCCTGTAGGGCTATGCCTTTCCCTACATGGGTTATGGCCAATTCTACATTATTATTCAATGTAACCAGTCTCATGAATGATTTACCTGCCACTTTATTTTTGTAGGGTTCTCCCATGCTTATTGATGATGCAAGCAATTTTCATTTTGCTCATTTCAGAACTGAAAGCCCTTTTTACAAAGTGATCACAATACGCCAATAAATCGGACGACACAAAACCTTTCTGGTCTGCAAATACCTGAAATGGCAGTCAAAGCTACCCAGGCCTGTTTTACCATCAACAGTTTCAGGCTTTTATATACACTGCAAAAATGGTGTTTAGATTTTAAACATGTTTAGGTCTAAACACATTTAAAACCTAAACATATAGGTCAGTTAGGTGTCTCATCGACTACACAATTAGGAAATGAACACTTTTATTCTAACTACATAAACATTTATGCTAAACATGTTTAGATGTTTAGAGTTGAGACAGTTGAATAATAGGTGTGTAGGGGCCGGCATCGTTGTATATATATTAGTGCCGTTCATCCGAGAGACGTGCTCATGTGGTGCTTGTTCCTTCTATGCCAGCTAGGTGTCGCTTCGCTATACCTCGTTGGTACAAGAGGGGGCAGCACCATGCCTCGCGTCCAGCTTCTACTAAGGAGCCGGACGAGCGGCAGAAGGGGACTGGACATGGTCCAGTCCAGACGCTAAAGCATTACCTGCATAACCTAGTGAATAAAGTCCTACCCGAGAGGTAGGGGTTTCTGGGGCTTTGCCCAACCCGAACTACTCGTGTTGTGTTGGTCTATCTAGTGGTAAGCGAGCCAAAGAGCCACCCAACATATAAGTCGATACGAACCATTACACTGGTGCCGTGACCAGTTGGTTCGGGGGTGGAGCGCGGCCACATTAGCCGAAAGCCTCGGGAAACCCGAAGCGGATCCCCCCAGCCCTGGGCTAGAGGGATTCGAAGAGGATGACTTCACATCCCAGCATCTGTTGTTAGACTGGAAACCCGGTCAACAACAAATGTTTAATCAGGAGGGTGTCCGAAATATTTTCTCGACACCCGACCTAATGGACAATGCCACCGGAGATGGCATCGTAAAATTTTATCCGGGTACACCCCAAACGGGAGTACCGGATACCGGATTGTTTAGTGGAGTGTTAAGACCCCCAACTTTAAACTTGAGCGATTGGTCCCAAGTTATAACTAGCAGACGCCAGCTAGGTCCTATGGTACCAACAGGCTCGGCTAGCAGCTTGGGTACACCAATTGCGCAAAGCCCTATGCAGCGTACTGCAACCCCCCGGGGAGCAGCACCAGGTGGTGCAAACGAAGTAGCCCCACTAATGACATCGTCGGATCATGATAGCGACGATGGTAAAGCCATAAGGGACCCAGGGGTCCCGAAAATGAGCGCGAAGACTAAGCCTCTGGATGCTAAACCGAGAAGCTCGGAAAGGCATCATCTAGGCCAATCTTTGGATGAAGGCTTGTCTGACTCCATGTTCAACCCTGGAGGCAGTCGTAGATCCATATACGGACGTCGGATGGGTCCTGGGTACAAAACTACTCAGGCCTATTTGAAAGCCAAAGAACAGGTAGAGCTGCAGGCTAAGAGGCAACATGAACAATTCATGGCAGCCCAATTAAAAATAGAAGAGGAAACTAAGTCCCGGATCGGAAAATTACGGTCCGTTGAGCAGGAGGCGATTCTCAAAGAATCCGACCTGAAATATCGTCTAACTTCCGTAGCCCATCAGTTGGAGCGGAAGGAGAGAGACGAACAGGAGAGGGAGAAAAGGCTGGCTGAGTTAGAACTCGAAGAAGCCAGTAGACTTAGAGCAATCGAAAAGGCTAGAGCCGAGGAGGTTGCTAAGGCCCGGGATGTAAATAAACTACAATCCGAGTTGCATGCCATGGAGGAGAAGCTAAAGAAACTTCAACTCCGGAAGGCGGAGACGGAAGCCAAAATGATCTCGGAACAAGCCGAGATCAGGAAAGAGACCAATGAGTACCAAAGGTCTCAGAAAGAGAAGGGTGAAAAGTACCGCCTGCTAAAGGATACTTTTAAGCGTGAGGCATTGGTCGCTCAAGAAGAACGAAACCGAGCTGTGGCGGATAATGAAAAGATTCGATCCGAAATCTTGACAGAAAACGCACAGCTAAGGGAGGAACAGCGAAACCTAACTACAGACATAGCTACCCTCACAATAAATAAGTCTGCTATGGAGAGTTATTTACAGGAGCAAGAGCAAACGAATGCCCCTCCTGCGAGTAAGGACACAAATCCGAACTCGACGTTTGTTAAACAGGGCGACCCAGTCTCCTGTTCTACGCCGAAGAATCCGCAGTATAATCCCTTTGTGAATAATAATGCAACGCGGAATGTAGATCAAGGGGGAGTTTACATCAGAACCCAAGATAAGCATGGCCGAACTAGTAGAGTCCGGATAAGTGAAGTCCCCATAGTCCACAACTTGGACCCGGACTATACCCCCCGGGATGCCTCCGATAGTAGTGCGGAGACTAGCGGATTCCACATTCACGTGGATCCGAATGACAATTTGGGGTTGGGTGCTGGTAACGATAGTACCCAACCCAATCCATCGAGCGATGGCAGCCAGCCAACGGGAAACCAGCCATCCGACGGCAGTTACCAAGGCGCGCAAGGGGGACCCGGTGCTTCGGGTACGACAGGCCATAACGGTACCTCGGGTACCGGCCCTAACCCGGGTGGTGCGGGCTATATGAACCACAGTGGTACACAGTGGACGTATACACAACCGCCACCACCACCTCCACCGGGCAATTCGAGCTTCGGTGGCATAGGGGGCAATCGAACCTTGAATGAAACAAAGGCGATTGAATGGAGCAAACAGCAATGCACTAGATTGATGTATGCTCACAATTCTGCCCGAAGGGTAGCCGTTATTCCCAGGGAATATGACGGTACTCGGCCATGGAAAGAGTGGTTTGAAGATTTCATCGATGTGATGAATTGTAATGGGTGGACCCCATACGAGGCCAAACCGCATCTGGTGAGATGCCTGAAAGGCGGGCCGGGTCGCATGGCTGTGGAGCAATGGCGGACCTGGTACGGCCTCGCAGGGAGTTTTGAGCAGTTAGTAGAAACTGCTAGCGGACTATTGTGTAACATGGTCAAAGAGGACCCGATGGTCCGTTTTAAGAAACGAACACAGAAGCCCAATGAAGCTTTCAGAGCATACGGCATGGAACTCCATGCCCTGCTAAGTAAGGCCAGACCCGGTACTGAAAACCAGGACTGGTATATGGACGATTTGATTACACAATTCGTCAAGGGTCTAAGAGACCGAGACGAACAGATAGCGGCGAGGGATGCCTGGAAAGAAGGCATAACACTTCACGGCATATTTAATGGTATAGATATGGCCGTGAAGAAGCGAACAATGTTAGCTGGGGATATACCTAATGCCAGCGGCTTGATTCCCCTGGCATCAGTGATCCAGCAGTCTGAGGTAAATATTCCCTCAGATGACTTCGAGTTGATTGATATCGAACAGGAGGACGGCACCTTCTGTTCGATGCAATTAAGGAAGAATACTTCAGGTAGGAAGTATATTCCGAGGAAATTGTTCAACAAGCCTAGGGACTCTAGACCATCATCCGAGGTCAAGAGTGACCCGAAAGCCGGTGAGAAGGCAGTCAAGCCTGCTGTAAGCGCTGACAAAGCGAAGGGTCAGTCCCCGGACATGACCAAACTTCTGGAAGACATGTGTAAGAAAATTACAGATGCCATCCAAGCCAGTCGGCAAAGACCCAGAGTGGATCGCCGAACTGTTAAGTGTTTCAGGTGCCAGCGCATGGGACACTATTCGTCTGAATGTACCGCTACTAAGCCGGTAATGGCTGCCTTCTATGAAGCAGAAGACAATGCCAAAGGAAGGGAGAATGCTACGGATTCCACTGATGTGGACAACTAGTGGGGGTTGTGTCAACGGCATCTGATATAACCCCGAGGGAGAACGAATGCCAAAATGCTACCGGGGGTGTCCCGGTGGAAGATTTCGAGTCAATTACACCTGGAGGCCGGGTGGCTGTGGGTGCGCACCCCTGCACCTCGGCCGGGGCCAGGGACCCTAGTGCTTATATGTGCGGGAGTGATCATATGGAGGCGAGTGGCCGCACTAGGGGAGAGGAAGGATGGATCAAAGAGTTGATCCGAGTGTGTGGGACACGCCTTCCCCCAAGTCATCCGTGTCTGGAATTCCTGAGAGGACTCGGATTGAATCTTGGTGATTCGGGAGACTTTCACCAGTTTACCAGTAACCCCTCACCTTTGGGGGGGAGACGGTGGTATGTACCCATATCTGTGGAAGGCCGGGTAGGGGAATTCTTGGTGGATACGGGAGCCAGCCACTCCTGTGTGTCCAAGAGATTTTTCGACTCGGTGGCCGGCAGTCATGAGAACCTCAAAACGGGGGTAAATGCTTGCACGGCCGACGGAAGCAGTATGCGTACATTTGGTAGGATGTTTATGCCTATCCGTATAGGAGGCAAGGAATTTTGTTCTTTCGCCGACTATAGCAGAGGTTAGTGATGACGGGATCCTCGGACTGGATTTTGCAAGCTTATACGGGGCCGTCTTGGACCCGAGGGATGGAATGATGAGTATACGGAACCCGTATGGCTTGCATATTCAATGCGTATTGAGACAGGTGTCTTCGGTCGCATCGGTGATACACACGGTGAAGATCCCACCGGGTACCACTTGCGATGTCCTTTGTGGCGGATCAATGGCCCAAAGGAATGAAACTGGAGTCTATGAACCCGACACGGTGTATTTGTCGAGCATCGGGTTAGACTCAGTGGATACATTAGTGGCTAATGCAGCGTGGACTGTATTACCCATAACTAACCGAAGTGGTTCGGTGGTTTATTTGAAGCGAGGCGACAGTGTTGGTAAGATGAGTTCGGTAGAACATGTCGCCGAGGCTAAATTTAATAAACCACTAAACCCAGTTAGTGAGCATCCTATGGATGAAGAATTCCAAAAGCTGATTGATCAGTCAGATTTAAAGAATACGGATGATAAGGATTGCCTAGCGAGACTCCTACAAAAGTACGAGAGTGCTTTTGGTAGGGAAGGAGGACCGGTGGGTAGATCCGATAAGGTGTTGCACACCATAGATGTGGGCAACGAGAAACCTTTTAAAATCCCGTATCGTAGACTTCCTCTCAAGAAGAAGTTAATTTGTGAAGAGCAAATACAAAAACAGTTGGACCTAGGGGTCATCGTGCCTAGCTCGAGTCCCTGGTCCAGCCCTGTTTGTATGACTACTAAGAAAGACGGTACAATCCGCTTTTGTGTCGACTACCGGAAACTGAACGGTATAACAAAGAAGAACTCGTATCCCTTACCAAGGATAGACGAGACTTTAGATAGCTTGGGTGGGAATCAATGGTTCTGTACCTTGGATTTACAATCCGGGTACTGGCAAATACCGATGCACCCCAATGACAAGGAGAAAACAGCGTTCTCCAGCCATATGGGGCTATTCGAGTATAATGTCTTGCCCTTCAGATTGTGTAATGCCCCCGCTACATTCGAGGCCATGATGGAATCCTTATTGAGTGATCTTTTGTGGAAGAAATGCTTGGTCTACTTGGACGACGTGGTCGTGTTCGGCAAGTCGTTCGAGCAGTGCCTTGCAAATCTGCAATTGGTTCTCAACCGGATACTGTCAAATGGTCTAAAACCCAAGAAATGTAATTTGTTTAAGAAAACAATCACATACTTGGGAAGGATCATTACCCCAACCGGGGTAAGCGCGGATCCGGAGAAATTGGAAGCTGTGGAAGGATGGGAGAGACCCACGAGTGCTAAGGAGGTGAGATCATTTCTAGGATTTTGTTCCTATTACCGTGATTTCATACCAAATTACTCTCGTGTCAGCTTCCCCATGCAATGCTTAGCTCACTGGACCCTGGGCAGGGCGCGGGACCCATTCCCATGGACCAGCGAGCAAGAAGAATCTTTTAATAAAATAAAAGATTTGTTTAGGAATACACCCGTGTTGAAATATCCCACTCCCGAGGGACATTTCATCTTAGACACCGATGCAAGCAATGACGCGATTGGGGCAGCTCTCTCTCAGGTCCAGGAGGGAGTCGAGGTCCCAATAGCATTCGCTAGCAACACGCTAAGCAAGACCCAGCGGAATTATTGTACCACCAAGCGAGAACTTCTCGCAGTAGTGGTGTATACGAAGAAGTATAAGCATTTCCTCTGGGGGAGTGACTTTACTTTAAGAACAGACCATTCGTCCCTTAGGTGGCTCCTTAACTTTAAGGATGCCGAGGGGATGATTGGAAGATGGTTAGCTCATCTATCCGAATTCGGATTAGAGCATAAACAGATAGAGCACCGACCCGGTGCTAAACACATCAATGCGGATGCCTTGTCAAGACGACCTATCCGAAGGTGCCAAAATGCCACTTGTGAAGACTGCGGAGCCCACAATGCTGTGGTAGCCGGGCTGGTATTTAACTATACCACCCCCCATATCCCCTGGGAGGAGGCTGTCTGCAGCTATCTCGATTGGTCCCCGGAGACCATCAAGAAGTTTCAACAGTCAGACCCCACCACTGCGCGCATAATGGAATACCTACGGTCAGGTATTAAACCGGCAAGGCCACTAGTATCCCTGGAAGATAGGGAAGCGAGACGATTGCTAGCCCAATGGACCGAGCTAGAGATCCGAGACGGCATACTATGTAGGTGGAAGACAACTCCCACCAACGGTAAGCTGTTACAAATAGTGATACCCGCCCCTATGAGGAGGGATATCATGTATTATTGCCACGGTCACCAAACGAGTGGCCATTTCGGCAAGAAGAGGTCAATAGAGCGCCTACAAAGGCGTTACTACTGGCCCGGTATGAGAGGCGACCTGCTCCGGTGGATCGCCACTTGCCCGGATTGTTGTAAAAACAAGCCGGGACCCGGCCTGGGTAAGCAACCCTTATCCCAGGAATTGTTTGGTGTCAGATTCGCTCAAATAGCGATAGACATAATAAGCGGGATTAAGACGACGCCCCGGGATAATACTTGTATGATGGTCGTAACCGACTACTATACTAAGTACACCCGGGTGTTCCCCCTTCCTAACCACAAAGCTGCCACATGCGCGGAGGCATTTGTGAAAGGCTGAGTGCTGCATTTGGGTGTTCCCCTTATGATGCACAGCGACCAAGGAAGGGAGTTCGAGTCAGAACTTTGGCAGGAAATGTGCCATTACCTAGCCATTTGTAAGACCCGGACAAACCCATACTGGCCACAGTCGGATGGGCAGGTAGAGCGCTTCAATAGAACCCTTATACAAGTACTAAAGCCCCTGGTTAATACCCACCAGGACGACTGGGATGAACAGTGCGAGTTTGTAGTACATGCCTACAACAACACTGTCCATTCATCCACTAATTGCACCCCAAACATGCTAGTGTTCGGCGAGGACATCATAATGCCCGCCGACTTAGTGTATGGAGTGGTTGGGATAGACCCGGAGGCGCCCTGCACTGTGTTGTTTGTGGAGTCGTTAAGGGATAGGTTCAAACAGGCATACGAGGCCGTTCGGAAAGAACTGCTGAAGAGTGCGAAGTGGCAGAAGGTGGGCTATGACACCAACGCTAAACGAATTCGTTTTAATGTTGGGGACAGAGTCTTAAGGTACTACGAGCCGCTAGATAAGCTAAAGCTCGTAACGCCTTGGGAAGGTCCGTTTAAAATTATTCGCGTCATCTCCGAGTCCACGGTGATGATAGAGGACTGCCTGACGGGTAGGAAATGGAAGACAAATGTTGGAAAACTTCGGCCCTGGAAGGGGTGCGAAGAGGCGGAGAGGGAGTTCGGTTACAAACCACCCGCGTCTGTCCCTAGCGGACCGGGAGTAGTAGTACCAATGAAGCGCCCTAGAGGCCGGCCGAGAAAGACGCCGGGAGACGAGGTTATGGTGAAAAAGAAGACGAAGGCCAGGAAACGACCTAACCGTAAGAAATGGAAGAAAGTCTCGCTGAGTGAAGGCATTATGTATGGGAAGGGTCCCGCATTGGCTAAGCGGAATCCAGAAAAGGCCGTACGTAAAGCCGGGAAAAATAAAAGGCTAACCGAAGGCGTTAGACGCAGTCCCCGGTTGAGGTCTGCCGTAACCTAACTCAGTACACAACGAGCTGCTGCGTGTTGTCCGCCATAGGCGGGTAACATACGTTCCACGGCTGGATATGTCGAACGGGCCCTCCCCGGGTAGCTGTATCCCGTGAGTGGCGGTCGGATTAACCGGTACATTCGCTTTGAAGCGTTGTATACACCGCCAAGCTCCAGACGATAGCACTCGGGTAGTAGGCCGCGTCTCGCGTGTCGAGTCGAATGTTAGTTCGGATCTAGTTCCCTAGGTGGCGCCGCTGGTGCGGCGGGAAAGCGCGGAACTAGGTCACCGGATAGCCACGGCGGGATCTCGCGAGACGAGAGGTCTGACGTCATACTGGTCATAACTAGAGCGGACTCGTGGTGGTTAGACGCCACCCGTTTTCGCTCTGGTTAGTGTTGGCGGTTTTACAGCCCTAGCTGTCGAGTTAGCTCGGACTAACAACCATCCTTTGTTGGACGAATCCTTCGGGAGGAGTCCAACACATTTGCCAATTTTAAATTGGAAGTCGCCCTCAGTGCCATGGCACAGGGGACGATTGACGCTGCGCGTCAAACCGCCAACGTTCAGTTGGAACAAGACGAGGACCCGGAGGTCCCGTCTCGGGTCGTAGAGTCTATGGACTCTTCGACTGAGAAGATGCCACCTCCACCACCACGCCCGGACCGCTCGTCTGCAGCAGCGGCTTCGGGTTGCAACGTGGATGTCCTAGACATTCCAATGTATCCTCCGGGATTTAAAACTCGCGTCGAACGTATGGCACACGTCAACTGCGAGGCCGGTGTGGTATACACCTCCTGGGGGACCTACATCCCCATGCACCCCTCGATGTTCGGATGCGGACCATTGGCAGCGAAGCAAGGCGTGCCCGATGCCATACCAGACGATTTCAAGACTCTGGTTATGGACTCGTGTAGCGACGAGTTGGCAGAAAACATGCCAGTCTCCTGGCTCCGCAACTACCTAAAGTTAGCGGAGAAGATGGCGGTCAACGAGAGTTTGGCCCGAGCCGTGCTCATCTCTGAGGGCATCACCCGAAAGGCCTCAGAGTTGAGGGAGTCTGAATCCGACATGGACACAGACTCCACGGTTACACTGTCGTCGGTGGAAACCGACTGGGTCAAACAGTTGACCCACAAACCCACTCCTGCGCCGACGGGTCCCCTCACCGAGAGTGACCTGGAGGCTGAAGACGTCCGGATCGCCGTCGAGAGGTCCACGACCGAGACCAACCCAAGTGCCGAACTTCCTGACGCACCTGGTGAGATCTCGGAAGAGGACATCTCGCGCCAGCAGGCTGCTGTCGAGGCTAAGCGAGCCGAGCTCGCCATGCAGCAGAAGCAGCTCATCGCAGCTCGTCGGGCCCACCGCAGACAGCAGGCCCAGGCTAAATCTAAGGTCTCTTCCGACTCTGACTCCCCGGTCAGTGGTAGGAGGAGCCCTCGTTCGCAGGTCAGGAATCCACGAGAGTCGGATTCCAGCCCTGAGGTACCGGCGCAGCCAACCAAGGTTGTGCGCCGGAAGAAGAAAAATGGAGCGAAAGCGTCTCCGGCAGAGCCCACGCCCCCCACCAAGCCGAGGGGTAAGGGCAAACCGAAGGCGTCCGCCTCCACCACCACCACTCCTACAACCACCACGGTAGCCACCTCGGCTACCGCAGCTTCCACTGCCAGCACCAGCGGGGCAAGCGCCAATGCCTCTACCAAGGCTTCGACTGGTACTACCACCACCAGCCGAGCCAGCCGTAAGGGAGCTGGTATCTACACGGACAGTGAGGGAAGCGAAAGCGACCCAGAGCTGCCCGAGTCGGCCAAATCTGATTTGGAGTCCGTGACAACGTGGGAAGAAATGACCACGGATGTCCCCAAGGACGACAATCAGAAATGGATGTGGAAGAATGCAGCCGAGGGGTTCCAGCAACGGACTCCCCGCTGCTTCGCGGACTGTGCCTATGACACGGTCCACTACATGTGTCCCAGCGCCGTCAATAAGGACGGTGATAGCGATGACGAGGAGTGGATGAAGTCCGGCCCCTCGGATACGCCAGTAGGTAAATTTTACCTAATTTGGATTGACCAGCTGAAATCCAAATTAGGATCTATCTACAGCTATGAGGCCCGGACGAAAGTCCAGTGGGCAATGACCCAATGGGGACCAACCGGCAACCGCCGAAGGTGCCCGTTCGAGTCGTGCCAGCTGGCTCTCACGGGTGAGAAGGTGTTCGAGACGAAGCCCCGCTTCGCTCGGCACATTGTGGAGCATCATATGCACCACAAACCCGTAATGATGTGCGTGCTCGGGGACCGTCCGAGCAAACTCTGTGATGGCTCGTTTAGCACTCACCGGCGCCGGGACATGGCTCTGCACTTGCAGAAAGCCCATGGTACCAGCCTGGAGAAAACGAGGAAGCGGGCCATTAAGTGCTTCAACGAGCTTCTAGCCAACTGGTCCTCGTTCAGTGTAAAATAGGTGAAGGAGCAGGCATTCGAGACCGGATTCTGCTCGTGGAAGAGTGGCAACTTGTTGACCTTCTTCCAAATCAACTTCTCGTCCACAAAGTTCGGGATGCCCAGCAAGGTGCACCTGAAGGTGAAAAAGTGGCAAGGAGACGATAAAAGGGAGAAGGCCAAAGCCCGCTCTAAGGGTCCTAACGGAGGCACAGCCACGACTACTGTTGCTTCCAAAAGGACCCGAGCAGACCGGTCCGTAAGCCCTTCGGGTAGCAAGGACCAGCCAAGACCAGCCAACCCAGCTGATCGTCGCGAGTCGGGACAACAAGTCTCGGCTCTAAATATGCCTAGCAACCAGGCCCATAGGACGGTTAGCCAGGCGGCCACCACGGCCACTTCCACCACGACACCTGCACCCGCGGAACAACGCCCGGGCGAAGCCTCTGGCAGCCTGGATGAGGGGGGCGAAATCTTCGCTCCCCCATCCGGGTATTCTACTTGGTGGGCTGGAGAGGGATCTTCCGGCAAGCGCCCCACGTATAGTGACTACGCGGCGAAGTTCCCTGCTATGGGACAGGCTGGACCCGAGTCACAGGTCCTTACCTCCCTGGGCCGGACCAAGCCCCGTGGTAGAGGCCGTGGTGGGCTGGAGTACACCCGAGCTTCCCCGGGCGGTGGCCGAGGTCGAGGGGGCATTACGGTTGAGGGCCCGTCTGCTCCTCCAACAGGCACCCCGCCTGTCTCAGTGGAGGCCCCCGCGCCCCCACCAGTGATAGCTCCACCAACGGCCCCTCGGGTGTCCATTATGGAGCTAATCTCCGGAACATTGTCAGGTCTTCAGGATCCGAATACGTTTGTTGACCACCGCGATGTCCAAACGGCTCAGATCCAGAATGACCTGATGGCAGAATGGCAGGCATTGCACCGCCAGAAGTCTGTTGACTACTGGCGTGTGATGACTGAAGCCACCTTCAATCTGGTCTATGAGATCCAGAGGAGGGAGGAAGAGAAGATCAGGCAGCTGGAAAGAAAGAAAGTCGAGGAGGCTCTCGAGTCCTGCCGGCGTCAGCAGATGGAAGCTGAAAAGCTTAAAGAATTCCATCGCGCTGAAAACGAAGGGTACATACACAGGTACAAGGAGGCTGACCTCAAATTTTTCCTGGCATTCGGGAAACACCTGTGGGAATGGGACGGCCTTCCGTCGTCCCTGATCTTCGTCACGGATGCCCCTGCGGTCCCGGATGCCCCTCCGGTCCCGGCCGCTCCACCGGTCCCGGCTGCTCCGCCGGTTCCGGCAGCTCCTCCACTCCCGGCTACTCTCTTCGCCCGGAAGGCCCCAGCTGCCACGGCTGCTTTACCTGCACCCGAGACAGTGGACAGCCCATCCGCGGTGATGAGCGCCTTGAGCCTGGGGAGCGACACGCCCAGCGAGGCTTCCACGCTGCTCTCTGTGAGCAGCTGCAGCAGCTCGGCTCCATCTGCCTCAGTGGAGTCGGCTGAGAAGATGGACACAGATCCGGAGGATCTTTAAGTGTCCATCTGTTGGTGCTTGCTACGTACCCGAGGGTAAATGCATTTAATATGCCAGAGGCACCAATCCTTATACTGGACTCGTCATTCTGGAACGGAACCTGCAGCGAGGATGGACGCTAACCCGAATGTACCAAGGGACTACCACACCTAACCGGAGCTCCATCTTCCCATCTTCACCAGGGCACATCACAACAGCAACGTGGCTTGCCACCACACACATGTCGCCGGGTGGAGCTGCAGAAACCAGTCGTTCCAGATTCGCCGGAAGTCCGGTATATTGTAAGGGCGATCCTACTACCCTGGTAGGACGCCTATATTAATATTTTTGTATAAATCTATTTTTATATCGTATTTATATTCTTGTAATTAAAACAAATCAAAATTTTTCTCGGTTTATCTACCCCACCTCGGGTCGGTTAAATACTGTAAAATTTTATTCACATCACCTCACTACATGTCCGATATTCTTTATTGCATCTCATATTTAATAATAACACCATTGTAACATTGTTACTTCTTACCACCATAGGTCGATGGTGCATAAGGCGCCACTTCCTATTTTGTTATTATTTATCAATACTTCGGGTTATATGCGACGATGCCTCATTATGTACATATTATTTATAATGCCCCTTAATGTTCTATATTCAATACGAACTGTATATATATAGACTTACCTATTCATGTATAACACTACTGTATAAAGTCAACAATAGTTATTTATTAATTACACCCAACCCTAGGTAAAGTCTAGTGGGGGTGGTGTAGGGGCCGGCATCGTTGTATATATATTAGTGCCGTTCATCCGAGAGACGTGCTCGTGTGGTGCTTGTTCCTTCTATGCCAGCTAGGTGTCGCTTCGCTATACCTCGTTGGTACAAGAGGGGGCAGCACCATGCCTCGCGTCCAGCTTCTACTAAGGAGCCGGACGAGCGGCAGAAGGGGACTGGACATGGTCCAGTCCAGACGCTAAAGCATTACCTGCATAACCTAGTGAATAAAGTCCTACCCGAGAGGTAGGGGTTTCTGGGGCTTTGCCCAACCCGAACTACTCGTGTTGTGTTGGTCTATCTAGTGGTAAGCGAGCCAAAGAGCCACCCAACATATAAGTCGATACGAACCATTACAGGTGTTTAGATTTAAACATCAATATGTTTAGATACTTGGATGTTGAATCCACACCAGGTAGCAGCACTACCTTTGACTGGACTATCTGTACACAGTTATAATCAATTGTTGTGACAAATGTCCCCAAATCCCATGTTTATCATGGTTTCATTTCATAGAATGTCATGTGAATAGAAAGGGCAATAGAAGATTGACTAGATTCACCTCATGCCACCATCATTACCATAAAATAATCAATAAAATCCATGACTGACACCTATTTGATGTTATTCTGGAATAGATAAGGCAATTTCCTTCCTGCCAAGCTGTTGTACTTTCTCAAGTCTCTCATTCTGATGCAGTGTGTACTATATGTACAAATATATAACTGTGGCTGACATCTTTGGGGACTTTGACAAGTAAATACCTGCTGATGTCCCTCCCAGTAAATGATAAAAAACAAACAAAATATATCTCTGTTTTTTAATGCATACATGTCTGCAAACCTTAAATCTCCATCAAATCATTTAAACATCTAAACACAAAAATTCATAAACACCTAAACACAAAAATTCATATATCTAAACACAAAAGTTTTAACCTAAACACCTACATTTATAAACACTTGAGCTAAGCACATTGTTTGGCTAAACATGTTTAGGAAATTAATGTGATTACAAAAACGTTGCAAGAATATGTTTAGAATTGTGTTTAGGATCTAAACACCATTTTTGCAGTGTAGGAATGGTTCTTTAGTCAAGTAAGGCATTCAGTATTACCCTGCTGACTTGAACGGAAATACCCGTAGATTATAATAATATGGGATTCAGTACTGTCTTGTGCAAAAGACGCTTCTTCTACATTAGTGTGTGGATTGTCAATGCCTCATGTTGCAACACCAAATGCCAGCAGTTTCTGACCAAAAGAATTATTGACCCTTCAGTTAATACAGTCGAATCAACAGGTAATGCTTATCAATATCATCTAGTTGCTCAGCATGGCTTAGTCATTCATAAACACCCCCCCCCCATACCCAATCACCTTTCCTTCTTCACTGCACTGAAAACCTGCCGCTATGGGAGGGTAGTCATATATGATGACTTTAGGTCGTCAGAGGGTCGTCAGACCTCTGTGACGACCCTAATTCGTCATAAAGACCACCTTGGCTTAACTACTAGTCTATATGAGTGCCAGAAGAGGCCCCACTATGCATTACTGTGATACATATATGCCAAGCCCTGGGGTGGATAGGCTCATATTTATACGTTGTATTTGTTGTATAATCTAATGTGGAAACAGGAATATGATCCCCATTTGATACTTAAATGTACCTGTAAAAGGATGCGAATGATTCAGTAGAAATGTAGAAAGAAAATGTATATCATTCTGGTCTACACCTCTTTTATGGATAGTGCTCAATTATAACTCTTTAGTTATTGAGTTTCCCTAACATGTATTGTTAACGTAGGTGCCTGTATTTACACAGTATTATATAGACATACTGTGAAATAAAACTATGACAGCGGGTAAGGATGATACCCAAGAAACACTGATTAACGGATGAGGTATAATCTAAAAGAGAATTCAATAATAATGATAATTAAGAGGTAATTTAATGCCAGGATGTATGTCATGTCTATACGGGTTTTAGGGGCAGCCTAAGTGACGACTTTAGGTTGTCAGTGACGACCTAAAGTCATCACCTATGACGACTCCATGAAGATCTAAGGTATCAGTATTGTCAACCTGAGGACTTTAAGTCATCAGTATTGACGAGTCCTGGTCCCTGTAGGTTTTCAGTGTGGGTTGGGCTGAGACGTGGTGGGTTTGCACCACACCTGTTATGGGGTGGGTGAAATTGGGCATATTTCAGGACATTGTGTGAGCGCATCAATGCACTACGATGAGTGTTAATTCAAATAGTGCTAAGCTTACCACTACCAATAATTATCCAGACATAACCAGGTTTTATTGTATCATTGTAACTCATATCAGAGGAAGAATTATATTTACCACGTTGTCATGGCAGAGGCTCACCTGAGAAAACAAGCAGAAAGTTTGTTAGAACTTGGTGTTTAGACTCAAAATAAAACACAGCCATACGTCAATGAAATGCTCAAGATTTAAAAAGGATTGCACGCTAAGGGGAGTCCTGAGAAAGGAAAATGCTAGCATTTGCGATGTATTGTGAATGGAGGATTTTCTGATTTTATGCTATTCATAATCAGTGTGTCAATACATTGTTTCCATTTCTCAATATGAAGAGAGAGCAGCGTATACATCATCTCTTTATGGTCAGCGTGATTGATAAATCAAAGGCTTAGAAACACCCCACCCCCCAGCCACCCACCTCCTCAACACGGCAGATCACCCAATTTTCCTTTCACTTGCCACTCCAAGCCCCATCCTGCTGTTTCATATAGCGGTCCTTGGGGTTAGTTTATGGGGGCAGACTTATTCCTGACCCCTGATCATAAGGCCATCTAGTGGGTACAGGCATTAGGGATGTGATTGCACCTGTCCAGATTGTCCTTGATACTTCCTAATAGTACTCTATCTCTGTCTATATACTGAGCTAGCGAATTGTGCAATGGGTGCAGCCAATGCTGAAGCCTGTTCCCAGCGGTTATGACTGATGGAAGTTATCAGATGGGTACCACCTGCCCCCCGAAAGGACCACAGTGAATAGATGGTATTATTTCATTGGCTGGTAAACAAACCAGCTAAGTCCATATAGAACAGTTCTTCAACAGGCCTAGTATAGTGGACAGTCAGGTCCTTTGGTGTGCATTGGACAGAAATAACTGCCTTCTGCCCTGTGATGACATCCAGCCAAAGGGAGACCAAACCCCTGATCATAACACCATCTAGTGTTAGATTCAACAACGGCAATCCTCCCTATACTACTCACATACTACTCCCCGTTGCTGCCCCTGCCAAAACACTATGTAAGTAGTACATGAAAAGGTTACCATGAGTCGGGCACCCATGGCTGCCACCTTGTGAATACATTTAGTTATCAATAATGAGTGATCAGCAAAACATTATGACTTGTTCCTGAACTTTTCAAACCCGTGTCGGTAAGCGTTCTCAGAGTGATTAGGTGCAGGTTGTCAGTGTCAGTGCCGATTAGAATAATTATTACCTATTTAGTAATGCTGAGGACAACACAAATGAGACACTATAGACCAGTACTAAAGTGGCCAAGATACCATTTTGGCTGTGGATGTTGGTGACTCGGTGCGCATCCTATATTTGGGTTGTGCCTTATATTATGTATTAGTAGGCAGAGGCTACAATTTATACCAGTTTATTTCACAGGATCCTGCGACAGCGGCCTTCCAAATGATACCAAAGGCTGCTGGCTCAAACAGAGCAGTTGAGGGTCATACCTGCAACTGCACATTACTAGCGCAGATGCTCAAATTGCAGTGTCTCTAAGCTCTCATGGCACCATGTGAAATGACCTCCTGGTGTAGCAACTGATATTGTGGAAGTGTGGCGACAGCATGGCTGGCTGAGGTTAGGATTGGTGTTGATGGAGTATACAGCAGTGGTACTATGACACCTCAGACACACATTCACCCACCACTGGGGGCAACATTGTAGCCATGTTCTGTTATATCTTGTGTGAGGATACATTTAAATTGTAAATCTAGCATACGGCTTGGCTGATTGGGGCCAACGCTAACTTATTGCTGTATGTTAGGCACAGGGAGAATGGCCATTGGACCAAAAGGTCGTATCTTTTGGATGTGACTGATTCGCATGTCTGAGATTAGATAGGATGTTATGTTCCTCTTACTGATCATCGTCTCAATGGAAGGAGGTGAGTGGGAGGAGCTGTCAAGGATAAACATCAACAACCGACTCTCTGTAGGATGAAGGTCAAAATTGCCTCTATTCCTATCTCCTGCTGGTACCAGCTGGTGCTGTTAGCTGTTCCTTTATCAAGTTAAATAGGAACAGAGGATGAGGGAGAGTCATTTAGAGGAAAGGTCAAGTACCTATAATATGTGAATCTATGAGACCAGGAGATATAAGTATGGTACAAAAATAGGGATGTACAACAGGGTAGAAATCTGCAAATGTATAAAGCCTGAATCACTGAATCAAACCATAATGTAGAATATCATCAAAATGTATAGATGTGATAAGATTGGTTGTACATAATGAAGGATGAGTGGTGGGTGAGGATAAGGGGCAGTGAGAAAGACTAGGACATGATGAGTGGGACAGAAAGTAATGGAAGTAAGCAAGCCACACAGTATACTAATTTCCACTTGCACTTACACAAATCCACACTAAACCCTACGAATATACATGTCGTTTTCTCCATACCTAACCTACACTGTCATTTCTCCCTGCTTTGAACCCCCGTCACCCACCATACTTCAATCTAGAACCGTAGGCCAACCCACCTTAGATGGCGTACATTTCCATTTTGGATCCAACTCATGTACCTCCTATTCTTCCACACCATTTAACCACCCTAAATTCAACTCATGACCTTCTGGCCTTTAATCCTCTTATTGACTCCTGCCAAGTGCCTCCTTTACCTTACCACTTCTCCATCTGTCCTCAGTATGGAGGGTCAAATCCATTTCTACGTCCTCCTGGATCACGTCTGCTGATGAATACAATTGTGAGTATCAGAGGGACAATGTGCTAGTGCCGGTTTCAGCTGGTTGATTACAATACCGGGAGAAGCTGGCAAGCAGGGACGTAGTCTGCCTTCTTAATGGTCAACCTGCAGGGCTATAATTATTTTTTTATGCATGTGCCTTATATGGATAGGCCTCATTCTGCATATTGGGCATAATGATATTTATTTCCAATAATATAAGAAAACGGCTTGTCTTGGATAGGTATCAGTTTTGTAAAATGGCCAGGGCTAAATACTCATCGAAAACTTTGGCAAAATTGTCTTATAGTTTGGGACAGTTTCTGATTCCTATCCATGCTTGTTTCAAGCCTTGTGTCCACAGGACGATATAATTGGTACTGACAACATTTCCTGATGATAGAACCACTTTTGTCGTCCTTTCCCAGCTGCAAAAAAAACAACAACTTTTGTTGTCTATTCCCGACGGCAAAAATCAAACATGTTAGATATCATCATCGGAAATGGACGACAAACGTGGGTTTCTCATCGGAAATGGACGACAAAAGCATTTTTATCGTCAGGAAAAAACGCTGGGTTTTGTCATCACAAATTTTGACGCCCTGTGGACACATGGCTTCACGTGTCAGAACTCTCCCTTTGTGCTACAGGATGAACATTGTAAGCTAAATCAATGTCACGACACAAAGCTTTCCCTTTCTACAAATACCTAAAGTGGCAGGCAAAGCCATCCAGGCCCCTTTTACTATCTACTATCCCAGGGTTTTATTCTCACATAGACTTCTTAATCTAATTCAGGCATCCCACATTGCCCCTCTGAGTCGTGTAGGAAATCCCAGAACATGTGTTGACTGCAAACGATGTTAAATGGGATTCAACATCAACCATCTGCAAATATGCACAGAGGGTTTCTGGTCTACTCACTAAAAACCCTCCGGATTTTTAATTTGTCAGGTTGAAATCCTAAGATCCTCTGGCAGTGTCAGAAGCGCACAAACAGGGGGCAGCACTTAACAGGGATTAAAATCCCTCAGTCCTCCTCTCCTGAGCATGACATTATGTTGACAATAATGTAACTACTTCACAAGGTGTCAGGTATATATGCCAAATTATTTAGAAGTGAATCATTTTCCAATGGTTATACTCCACCTGGCTCTGCACCCCATTGTTCCAACTGTAGATTTATTTCCACATTCTACAGTTGGGAGGGCCAGCAGGAGGTTTTATGAATTAGGTCACTTCTGGCAGGAGGTTTTGTGAATTAGGTCAGGTCTGGAAGGAGGTTTTGTGAAACAGGCCAAGTGTAGCAGGAGGTTTTATGAATGAGGTCATTTTTGAAGAGCAGATGAAATTCTTCAGAAAATATTGTCACCTGTGGGATCCGTACCCACGCACCAGACAGTGCTAGGATCCTGAGACTCATGTGCTAACCATTACACCATGTGTCCTCAGCTAATACTGTGGGTGTTAGAACATCTACTGAATGGGGATATGCTACCACTATCAGAGGCGTAGGAAGCAAACCTTCATTGGGGGGGCCCAGGGGGGGCCCACCCCAGCCACCATGAGTTATTGGTTTGAGCGTGTTGGTGTTGATGCATCGCTGTATGTGATTTATATAAAAGGTAATTCCTCGATGGCTTATTTTCAAACAATGCTGCCATTTTCAATATCTTAATGACATATTTGTCCAATTTGAGTGGTGAGCTGTGGGAATCTTGTGCATTTTATAATGGGGCTTGACACATTTTGGGGGGCCCAGGCATATTCAGGCCCCACCTCCTCTGTGATTGGGGGGCCCAGGCCCCCCTGGACTCCCCTTTTCCTATGCCCCTGACTATGACTGAGTAATAGATTATAGATAAACAGGGTACTTTCACTTTGAAAGTCTGACCAGTCAATGTAGTATAGTGGTTAAGGCCTGGGACTAGAAATCTAGACCACACAAGTTCAAACCCCTGGTGTGATTTTATTTTCATTCTCAGTTGGCCACTGTCAATTTTGCAACAACTTCTAAAAATAATGTATTATAATGAATATCTCCTGAATGCCAACAGGATAAAAGGGGCTTCAGGGAGGCCTTTTACAGATACCCCTTTTACTTTGTATGTGTATATTAGAAACATTGTCCCCATGCAGTCTTTAACCCACATTCTGTGATTCAAAGTCAAAATTGCTAACCACTATACTATTGAGATTGCTGGTGGTTGTAACCTGGAATGGAGTATAAGTAAGAAAACCTCCTTGGAGCTGGAGGATTTGCCACAAAACCTCCTCGGCTTTGCCTCGGAAGCTTTGTGGCAAATCCTCCAGCTCTGCGAAGGTTTTCCATTACGAATCCTCTGTACATTTAGATTGATCGAAAAAAAGAGAATACACTTATCTCTGTATATAAATTCCTCGAAACCCCATAATAAATCTTTATTTATCTCATATCTAAAGCTTAAATCTTATAGGAATATTAAAGATTGTTTTTGGGCACACTATGCCACATTAGAACGTAATGGGATGCGCCCCACTGTGTCCCGAAAATGACTATCGGGCCTACTTCCTTCAAATTTAGATATAGGTTACACATAACTTGGTAATGCAACACTCATGCCAAAATTGACATTTTAGTGGGAATATCATTAATAATAACTTGATCTCTATCAGTTGTCCATATCTTTTTAAAATTCTACACTGCAAAAATGGTGTTTAGCTTTTAAACATGTTTAGGTCTAAACATGTTTAAAACCTAAACATATATGTCAGTGAGGTGTATCATCGACTACACATTTCGGAAAATAACACTTTTGTTCTAAATACATAAACATTTTTGCTAAACATGTTCAGACGTTTAGAGTTTAAACAGTTGAATATTAGGTGTTTAGATTTAAACATCAATATGTTTAGATACTTGGATGTCAAATCCACACCAGGTAGCAGCACTACCTCTGAATGGACTATCTGCACACAGTTATAATCAATTGTTGTGACAAATATCCCCAAACTCCTTGTTTATCATAGTGTCATTTCATTAAATGTTATGAAAATAGACACAACAATAGAAAATTAACTAAATTCAACTTACACCACCATCATTACCATAAAATAATCAATGAGCTCCATGACTTACACCCTAGCCATGTTATTTTGTAAAGTATAAAGCAATGTCCTTCCTGCCAACCTGTTGTACTTTCTCAAGTCTCCTATTCTAATGCAGTGAGTACATATATGTGTATAGCTGTGGCTGACATCTTTGGAGACTTTGCAGTGTAAATACCTGCTGATGTCCTCCAGTAAATGAGAAAACAAACAAAAGACATTCCCTTATTTTTTTCAATGGATACATGTCTGCACACCCTTACTTCCCACCAAATCACTTAGACATCTAAACACAAAAATTCATAAACATCTAAACGCATAATTTCATCGATATCTAAACACAAATTTTGAACCTAAACACCTAGATTTCTAAACACTTGAGCTAAGCACATTGTTTGGTTAAACATGTTTAGGAAATTAATGTGATTACAAAAACGTTGCAAGAATATGTTTAGAATTGTGTTTAGGATCTAAACACCATTTTTTCAGTGTAGAGAAGAGGAGATAGATAGGTCAATAACAAAATCTTAATTTGACCTCCAAAAAGGGACAAATAGCTACAGAGACTAGAGTCTAGGATAGAGAAGGAGGCTTCCATATGACTTTCTTTGGTGAGGGCATTTCCTTTATTTTCTTAGACACAGGAACCACTGTGCCCCTCCCCTACATACCTAATACTACCGATGTGGCATATTGAACTATACAGTCAGAATTAATGGAACATGCGGAAACATATCTTAAAATTACAACTAACATACATCTATCTGTCAGATTCTGTAGGCAAATCAGAAATGTCATTCTAGTCAACCATTAGAAATAGTGAGCTTCTCAGTTGCCCATTGGACAATCTGTCATTGAACAATCTGTTGTAAGGCTTAGTCACAAAACGTTTTATACATAGCGCCCAGAAAAATAAACAACAACGTACATGGTCAATTACGTGTAGACAAGATGTAGCTCTAGCTCTACCGAATGCGTTTTCATTCGATCATGCTTTTCTCATGACTGTTAGGTGTTTGCTGTGTATATCAACAGACACAATAAAGGGACGTATTAACTGCTACTAGGGTGTTTCTTTTCACAATGGACCCAGTAATGACCAGATGGTGCCAACACTTTGCATCCAAAGACACTAAGCAGGATCCTCTCACCACAAATCTTCTGCTACTAATATCAGCCAAAACGTAGGTTTGTCTACCATGTAGGCCTATTCCGACTCCTCGAAGTCATGGCTGTATCAAACGGATAACTCAAGATTCTTTGACGGAAACATTTTTCTTAGAGGTGTGTCTGTCTGCTGAGATGCAAATTAGTCCAAAAGACCCTCTAGATCCAATTGAATTAGCGAAAGGATATGAGAATTTTCAACCACAATGGCAGGGTGGTAACGACCTGTAGTAATGAAGCCATCAAACAAATGAGCACTTTTATCTATAAGTAGGTACTACAGATATTTTCAGAAATCTAAAACAGGTAGTTGGGACTTTATTCATAAGAAAGCCTAATATGTTTGAAATTCCAGGTATGAGTCCTGTTAAAATCCATTGGGAACTTGCTACAGGATGAACCTTTTCAAGAGTGAAGATTTGCCCTCATATTGGCATCTTTTGCTCATAGCCACTGGAGCATTTTCAGGATGCTCATACAGCATAAACATTATAATTATATGACAGAAAACATTTCATCTGTACTTTGTGACTTTTGTATTACAGGGAAGTGGGGTTTGACTGCATTTATTTTCTTGCAATCTGAAATAAGACACCTCCAAAAAGTGCAAAATCATTCAGTAACTCCTAAACATTCAAATAGCCATTCTTCCATGTTCAGGCCACATACAACTTCTTGAATATTTAACTCAGGGGTATGATATTCCATATATGATGTCTCCTATATACATATGATAGCCTTACTTCTTTTGGGATAATTTCACAAAGTATGTATTGAAATTGTGGGTTGTTGAAATTGACAAAATCAGTGATATTATGGCCTTGACCATAAAGCCAGTCAGGGTCTGCCACATAAAAGGTCATAAAATGTTAACTACAAGTCCAATTGTTCTGAAATTTAAAATACAAAATCCAAGTACAATGATAGTTTCAAGCATCCATTAAAAGTTGTAATTATGCAAACACAGAGGTCCCCTGGTGCCAAATTTTAGAACTACTGAAAACCATTCCCTTGACCATAATACCTATTCCTACATGGATTAAATTCTTTAGATGGCACATCCCATTTCCTATAGATCTAATCTTTATACCTGTGTTTCATCCTTCTGTTAGCCATTATATTGCCCATAGAGACCTATGTATTAAGCAGAATTCCAGTTAAATCCATATTTTTTTTGAGCTCACACATTTTCATCATACATAGCAATGCTTAAAGTGTTTGACATATGGATTCTACACCAGCTAAGCTTAGTAAGAAGGAGTGGGACTTTTATTTTATTTTTTCTACCATGTAAATGTCATTTCATTGGAGCCTTAGACTCATTTTCTATGACAGGGCTAAAGAGACTGACAACCCCAGTTGAATTTGCTCACATATTTTTAATATGAAGTTCAACCCACGTGTTTCGATATTAATTCCTGAACCTTTGAACTTTCTCATAAGGTGTGGGACTTTTCTTTTATACCTTGTTCATGCTTCAATTGGAGCCACATACTGGTACTCTCTCTGAAAGGGGACTGCGACACCTATGATGGGATTGGCTCTCACAATTTTGCCATTCATTGGAATGCTTAGCTGTTTTAAAATATTATTTTTAGACCCTTATAGCTTTTTTGTAACGTGGGGCACATTTTCCTATTTTCACAGTTACTGTCTTATTGGAGCTGTCCTAATATTGTCAGCGCCACCAAAATAGAAAATCTTTAACATTTTAAGAGTTGCCATGTATCATAATGAAGCTTAAACAATATCCTAATTAGATATGATGATGCTATCAATGTGTGTGCCATGGACCTTTTGCAAGGCCATAGTAAGAGATGAATTATGAAATATCTATTAAGGACAAAAAGTGGAATTACCTGAAAATAGTCTCATTGAAACCCTCCATTTATGGTCATAAGGTGAAGGCCCACCATAGGATAATGCCATTGGTTGGATAGAGGAAATGTGTAGGCTTCTTGCAAGGGGTCTACCATTCCTGCATCTTAATTAGTTTTCTGTCTACAGCCATTCGAAAGATACGGATTTCTTTGCACAGTATCGCGATTTTCCCGCGAGTATGACGCTTACGCGGCATAGCTACTATTAGTGCAGAGTTGTCCTGGAAAGGCAGATGTTGCGCTGGAGGCCATTTCTCAATGTACTACGACTGCACACAGCCACTATGATTTAAAAATGCCAAGAGTAAGCCAGGCTATCGTAGGAACTGCCCTACGACTGCTCACTATGATTAGCAGCTATGCAGTAATTACATAAGGTTTAGTAGGGCAGTCGTACTGGTGCAGACATTAGGGACTACTAGTGCATGGTACTGTTAAGACCAAATTATTAGGTTCTCACTACGATTTAAAGGACAGCAGTCATAGTCTGTTAAGAAATGGCCTCCTAAGAAAGAAGAGTGACCCTTGTTAAGAGATTGTGAGTCTCTTTTACAGGAAGATACCCCCTTTTGGCCATTGCTTGTCATGACCAGTGCTTACTCAATAAAAAAGAAAATAGTTTCTTTCTGAGGGGATTGTAACATGTGGGACTTGAGGATTACAAAAAACTTCCCATAAAAAGACAGCTGTCATCAGCCATTATTCTGTCAGTTAACTGAACACAAAGCTGGGCATCTTTAGGCCTCATGTCAGCTGAGTAGTTCCTTTTCTTACTCTGAGCTACGTGCCACTCAATGATGGAGGCATCTATGACCACATGTCCTTCCTCCGCTATATTACAATTGTGCAATCTTGCGAACTCCTGTGTTTTTATTTGATTATCTTAGCAACAGTTCCTGCATTCTAACACCATCTTGTCCCCTGTTCTTCTGAGGATCATGTGACAAGTCTATAATATACCGACTGCACACCTAAAATTAGAGTAATCTCTTAGACTATGTATCAGGCACAGAGAGGACTGGTCAAAGAAATCTCAGCCAATGTTAACTCAATTACCGTTGATAATTGGTTGATCTGAATTGATCACTATTAGATACCACTGCTGGTAAAACCCAAAATTGATTTTTGTGTCCACCAGGCCGGCCCGCCTATCATCTTCTGCTACTCTTCTCTCTCAATGTAAGGAAGAGTCAAGAGTACCATAATAAAACATTGACCCTATACCTGTCCCTGCATGTTGTAACACTTCCGTAACCAGTGTCAATCAGCACTCGCAGTGAAATAACATCAGAATAATTCATATCTAATAACAGCACAAACAGTACATTTCCTTGCTTCAAATATCAATCACATTCCTGTAACATATACCCAAACTCTTGGGTCGTCTTTGGATTAATACCATAGAAGCAGGGGTATATGGCACGGACGTGCCACTTTGTAGAGGTACTGGTCCTGTCTATTGTATGGGGTAGGGAGGATTAAGCCCACTGTATAGCAGGTCCTTTCTATCTCCTTCTTTTCTTCATCGCTTGGCTATTTATGAAAGCTTCTGATTGTTCAACCAATAAAATCTTTCAAACTCAAACTCTTTCACTTTCGATAGAAAGTCTTGCATTTATCACTGTACACTGAAATGAATTTATTCAGATTCCTGTGTACCGGCATTAACTTAAGCCCATCAAGACTTAATACTGAACCTTTGCCTTAAATGCACACGAACACAAACATGACCACACATTGAATAAATCATCCATTCTGACAACAAAAACAGACAAATACTCCCTGTAAACCATATGGACGCTTCACATGGAGATTAAAATAGTTTTTTTTTTCTGCGAGGACTTGAAATACAGGCACAGGTTTAATCACTGTAAATCAAATACTTTTTGTAAGGAGTTTGGAAAAAAACCACTTTCATAGCGATACACGTTCTGCCTTTAAAAGAGAGCGGCCTCACTGGTTGTATGAAGAGACCTTTAATTAATGAAAATTAAGAACGGTTGGGGAAGGGGGGTTTGGTTAAAGGGGGGATGGAATGTGGGAAATGGGCAAAAAGGATATGGATAAAAGGGATGATCATCGAGGGTGTATAGAATCTGTCTGACATGGATGCCATACTGAATACTGTCCACTAAATCCTTGGACGGATTAACATGGACGGAAGACTCAGGTTTCCACAAGGCCATTTTCGTTCATATACATTCAATTTTACTACTACAGTACAGCAGTATATTTCATTTGTATTTCCATGAAGGCTTTCAAAGGCTTTGGATTTTGATACGGAAGGATTATGCATTCTGTCTCAACAATGCACACATCCAAATCAGTGCATTAGTTATCCTTCATCCCATGCACCAACTGACACTCGACAAATATACAACAATAAACCATGAGGGGAGGCTCCTTGAAATATAGATCTTTCTGGGTTGCTAAGGCTGTTATGATGTACATCCAGCAGTCATGAAGCCAGACGTCGTGAGACTGAAGGGCTGTATTCAAGCATCATTCTGACCATTTGCGAGTATATCTATATAGATGAACCCTCGAGTGTCGGCATGATTCGATGGCCGTTTAGTGCTTAAATATACCATTAACTCTCTTGTCTTTATATGAAAGTGTATGATGCATACATGTATGCAGTAATGGGGCTTGTCCTTATAGGGGTTTGATAAACGACCCAAACTCACATATTGTGTACAGTCCACATCCCCTTCAATACGGTGCCACCTTGTGAATCTTGCACAATATTTTAAGCAATTACTTACATTTCATCAAGGCCTTTTTAGTAAGGCGTGTGCATGAAACCTAATCCATATGCCATTATCCACCCTGAGTTAAAAAGGGAGAGGCTTCTCAGACCTCTGTTTGATGAGGGATTGATTATATAGGGATTTAGGCTTATATCGAACCCGCGTGAGGGCACATGGTGGTTCACAGATGGGATGGAGGTGGTGTAATTGGATAAACAATGTAGACGATGGGGGATAGAAGGCAGATAATAAGAAGGGCAATGCAGGCTTTGTATCTATGTTTTGACAAGTGCATTTCTTGACAGCCTGGACGAATTCCTACACAAGGGATTGCAACTATGCACATTGCTCATATTTATCACCTCAATACGGTGAAGCCCGGAGTGTAGCATTACAGCCTTGGTTTTAAGGTGTTCTTGCCACAAGCAGCCACCTGCGCTCTCCAGCTAATTATACTGCACATAAAAACAAGGCACTCTCACCACAAATTCACAAAACCAGAGTGTGAATGCCTCCGACCTATTACTTTCTCACTTTGACTCTGTCCTTAGCCCGACATCTTCAAATTCGTATAGAGTGCTTGGTACAATTGGTTAATATTAGTGTCGATTCTGTCATTTATCCCCTCACATAAAAACAGTTGAAAGAGGGCCTTTGGAGCTACACACTAATGGGTAATATGAGATCCTAAATACCCATTGATCAATCATTTTCTGTAAGTCTATGTCGGAGGGGAATTCCGTCGAATTTGGTGCACCATAATACCCATCGATATTTAGAAACAATTAATATTAAGAGCCACGGTTCCAAAATATAGTAGTTTTATTCATGGAATAAATAAAATATACGAGGAGGACAGAATACGTTAGTTGGATCTGCATGTTTGAGCAAAGATACAAGGGACATACCAAGACGATGAGCACAAAAGTCTGGTGAAAGGAAAGAGCAACTTTGGGTCTACAATGAATAATGATAATCAAGGCATATATTTTGTGTAGGGAGGAAATGAAGTTTTGTGTGGAGTATTCACAAGGCTCAGACTTACTTTTAAATGTCAAGGCTACACTACCATTGTAAACCTAATAATATATGGCATTTTCCCAACGAGGCTATAGAAGAACCTTCCTATTTGGTTCCATTGTACAGGACACATGGTGTATTAATGATAGTTCTCCATTTGACATCACTGAATCGACATTGTGCAGGTGAGTAACTAACCACTTCTGCATTTGAGGTTTATGCTAATTATATTTGAATACGATGTAGGAATGCAGCCCCGGTGAACGCCATTAGTATAACATAAAAAACAACAAAAGGTGTGGAGAACATGAGTTGAATATAGGCGTCCATTAACACCGTATGGTGTATAGAAATTAGAGTTCCGCCCCTATGATAAGTACATATATGTACACAGGAAACAGAATATGACCTTTAGAGAGGCAGGACATGTTTCCTCTATGGAGATTCTGAGAAGATGTAGCCAGGTAAAGGAGGGAAAGGTATGTTAGCACAACAGTTTGATAGTTGAACACGTATGCAACAGTACAAAATAGAGCAAATTATAAAGCTCATGTTACCATTCTGTATGCACTGAATTTATTACCATGAAAAGGCGGTACTTATAGGTAGCCCACCCTGAACTCAAAATGAATTGTCATACCTCTGACCTCTACCCTAGCTTAATTGTGAATTCACTCAGACAATTCAGTCAGGGTCAATGTTAAAATGATTTGCTATGGGAGAAGATAAATTTAGAAAAGACATAATTATTACTGATTACACCCAAATATGATATTGCCAACTGTATTGCAAAGTATTGTGGACACACCGTCTGACAGAGATGTCCGCATGCACACGTGGCGTCTCCTAGTGGTGAGTCACGTTGGCTGTTGCTAAGCAACACGTGCCATGGAAGAAGAGTGTTGTACTGTTAGACAGAAGGAGAGAAACATGACACCAGGTTAAAAAGAAGAAAGGGAATGCAAATGAATTCTCATCTCACTTAGACAAAAGAGCATTATCTCGGCTTCTGTACAGTACGGGTTTGTATAGGGCTGGGGTAGGGTGGATGGTTCGTGACCATTACTACTGGGACGTGGCACCACCGGATGGAATCTAAACACAATCTGTTCTCAATGCATCTTCACCTTTGTTAGCATAATTAATACCATGTGCATTCAAGTATTATTTAAAAAAACTGGCTTGTAATTACAACACATAAAGTTCATCACCACCCTACAGTCGTTTTATTCCCTGAAAGTCTGCCATCACTTGGTCTCTTTTCCCTGATGGGATCAGTAATACTGAGTTCATGCAGATAAATCAATGATTACAAAGGAAGTTGCTAAAAAAAGAACACACGCTCAGAATAAACAGATCGGGTATCCACATGACACTTTCACACATGCGCACCCTCATAGCGTGCAGTGAATATCAGTCTTCCCCTTCTAATTAGGTGTTGGAAATAAATGTAATTAAGTGTCATAATGTTGATATGGATTTCTATCTCTGCCAACACTTATTCTCTTTTTTCCACATCATGAACAGATTGCAGAACTAATTATTGTCCTTCAGTTTTTTTCTTTTGCACTCAGCGTTTAGATTGGAAGCATTTGCAATCTGCCATCTCCAATGCATGTATAGCTCGTATCCTTGCACTTGGAATTATCTATAGCCTCATCCCATATTATGCCGCTGGGAAACCAACTCTCAACACAATATATGTATATCCTGCATAATATCAAGCTATACTTACAAATTGAATTGCATTGAACTGATGTACCGTTTATATCAAACTTCATATTCCAATTAAAGTTCACATTTCAATTATGCACCGTTATAAAGAACAACTAAATCAACCTGGCGACCTGCCTCTATGTTGGGGACATCATACATGTCCTAAGATACCTACAGGGGACCACTGCAGAGTCACCCCCCTTTTTTTCTTTCTTACCTTTTAACAAAATAATCAGGTCATCATCAGCTGATATCTCCAAGCAGTTCTAGTGGAAATAGCAGATGGAAGAATGACAAACGTCTAAACCAAGGGGTTATTTCACTATAAGGTACTGAAGAAGCCCATTTTGCACATCACACTGATATTAAGTGACAAAACCTCCTTAAGAATAAAGGAAAACAAGTTTCTCCTTGATAGTTTGATCAAAGAAAGAAACATGGATGGGTTCACTCAAATGTATCTACTAACTACTAAACTGGAAGGTCATAGGGAGCTTTCTCTTCATTTTTGTTGCAAATGGGAGATACAAATAATACCTTACAACATTAAAACCCTTAGAGAGAATCGAAGAGGTGATAGAACTGCCTGGTGTTCCTTGCTAAGGATTACTTTATTTTCCCCTCAGTTTTTAATATTGGTGATAATTTAAACACCCTAATGAGGCAGCACATCTGTAGTGTTGGGTATCGCTGAAAATGGCGTTTTTTTTACAGCTTCAACAAAATGGATACAATCCCTTTCGATGTGAATCTGGTAGAATTATACGCACCCGTTGATATCAACGCTAACATAATTTAATTTAGGTCTAAGATTACCATTTTAAAATAAAAGCATCGTCATACTTCAACAAGGGCCTAATAATTCAGTGTTAATTGCAAAACTGACCATATATATAGTGAGTACTATAGTGACCTAACGTAATGGATAACAAAATCAATTTTCTTGGCGATTTCTTATCGTGCATTTAACATCCCAGCTGCATATTTGCAGTCCATAATCTGCTTATTCCCCCACTTTGGTTGATACAAAGAATCTGACACCTCCATTCGGACTGCACAGAGAAGCTTTTTAAATGGATTCCAAGCGAACAAAAAGAAATCATCAGACCATTTTCACTGCCCATTATGTAATCTTCCAAATGGATAGTCCTCGCAAAAATGACACTTTTTACAGGTATTTCGTTTTTCTCTCCAGGCCATAAGGACCCTTTGACATGTGGATAGGGTTGCCGGAGTGAAAAAGAAAGAAAAGAAAAGAATGAGAATTGTCAAGTGACTCCATGTATTTGTGTATTTCTTTTCAGGTTTCAACCACAGCTTCATTACAAGACTTCACTATGACACTCTTATCGGGTTGGGGGATTTGTGTAGATGGGTGTCATGTGTAGTGGATATTTCACCTATCAATTCCCAGATAATGACACAAATGCCAATGGTCATGAAAGGCATTAATTTCCCAGAAGGACAGTGGTATTGAGTGTACAATCTGAAATTTCAGATTGCCCACCCAAATAGATATGGGAAAAAAGGTACTGAGTTGAGTTTGAGTTTGAAAAGTGTTTATTGGCCAACAATATCTTAACATAGTGAAGCTTTTACAATTATCAGCCATAGGAGGGGATCGAATCTAGTATAAAAGAGTTACACCGATACAATCGACTGATATTAAACAGGTGGTTTCCATGAACAGTCACATATCACGCAATATTCACATATACTATAGTTCAAGATAATTCTAGTACCAGTTCAGAGTCATATTAATATATCACATTAACTTACTTTTTAAACTTTTGCAGATTTTCTGCAGACTGTACATGTACCGGTAAATCATCCCAAATGATGTTACCTCTATACAATGGACTCGATCTATATAATTCTATTCTAGGTCGATTTACTCTAATTTTTATTCTATCATTGCCCCTAAGAGGTCTTACTGGGGTTATTCTATTCTCCGGTTTTTGTATATATTTATACATCATACATGCAAGTACTACTTTCCTTCTAGTTACAAGACTTTTCGCATTGCATGATAATAAAAGGTCATCAACATGTATATCCTGTGGTAGTAGAATCTTTTTACAGGCTCTCAAACAATGATTTTGTATGATATCTAAATGGTCTACTAAGGTAGCAGGTCCACTCTCCAATATATAACTACAGTATTCTAACAAAGGAATAATCATAGTGTTATAGATTTTAAGGTTTGTATCTGTATCCAGATATTTAACAATATTTCTCAGTTGTTTTAGCTTGGCAATACCCATTGAATCCATCTTTTTACTGTGTTGTTTAAAGTTTAAATCAAAATCGATTACAACACCCAGATAGTTGAAATGCTCAACACATGCCAATTTTATATTGTTCATGGTAATATCGTATTTAGTAATACGTTGCATGTTCGAATGGCACCATAGGACCTTGGTTTTTTTTTTACATTCATAGTAAGAATATTTTGTCTACACCACTTCTTAATATTATCGACATCACTCTGCATTAGTGTACTCATAATCTCAGTATTTCTACCATGCAGTACCAAAGCTACATCATCTGCATAAAGAAAGAATTCACAATTGGTTATTACTTCAGTTATACTATTTATATATATGTTGAAAAGCAAAGGGCACAATACCGTCCCCTGTGCTACCCCACAGTCCAATACCTTCTCATCTGAGGTGATGTCATTTGCTACGGTTACTTGTTTTCTATTATATAAAAAACATTCCAACCATTTTAAACAGTTATTATCACAACCAAGACACTGAAGTTTACTCATCATTATATCTAAGTTCACAGTATTAAAAGCCTTTTTTAAGTCCAGGAACAATACAAGGGAATAATCACCTCTATTTCTAGCTTCTATGAGATATTGTATTAACCCAAAAGTTGCATCTACAGTCGATCTGTTAGGTATGAAGCCGTATTGTCTATCACTAATTATATTATTATTAATATAATTCATCAACTGAGTTATGCTTCAGTTAAAGTTGCTATGCCCGCTATCAGAGTATGAAATTTGGGATTTCCCTTCAATCGCCATCTACATTCTAAACGATGTGCTAAATGCCTAATGATTATATGGAATATTTCTGCTCCAAAAAAGAAAAGCCATGTCCTGTATTTATTCCTATCCTAGCAATAAATCAGGTGGTTATGATTTACTATAGAGGGACCTTTGTGCTGTCTATTATTAGCCAGTGCTAATTCTCATGGTGATGTTGACAACACTACTCAAAGACTGTCAGACTAGCCAACAGGTGGTACTGCTGTGAGTAGGGCCATCCAGTGAAGTGCATTGAGTTATTATTAGACATATCAATTTGAGGTACTTTGTGAAAGCAGTGATTGGAACAATATATGTATAGCACAAGAGAGGCGCATTTACCAGATATTTAAACAAGTTTCCACAAATTTTCAAATCTGTCTTTTTAGCAGATATGCCAACTTTAAGTTTGGAGGTAAAAACACTGGAGAGAATGGGATGAGAAACAATAAAGAGGATGCAGTATAAGTAAAATAATTGTGAATTGGTGGATGATTGAACCTAATTTGTCTATTCACACTCCCATGTCCCATAAATTGGGATATTGTCTGTTGAAGATGCACCTAATCATAATGTGGATTGATTGCTGCCTACCTTGAGCAACAAGCATGTCACATTACTCAGTCGTCACTGCAATGTGTAACAACCTCTATTCACTGTGTTCTCTCCGCAGTCCTTGCATTTTCCCCAATTGCTACAGCTGGGAATCCGCTACTTAGTGTTATTTGAATGCAGGCCAGGAGTACCTCAATATCCATGTCTAACAATTTAGGGCCGACCCCAGCATCTTTTCTTCAAAGGCAAAGAAATTAGTGTGGGACCAGGGGGCTCCCCAAGCCTCCCATCACATAGGCGTGAGGCGCGAATATCCCTGTCATGTTTGCCCACAGCTAAATGCTAAATACAACACAGATTTCTAGGCTGCTAGTACATGGTTAAGAATATATATATATATATATATATATATATATATATATATATATATATATATTGTAATAAATGATCTCATCACAGACACATGAGTTTGGTGGGTTACTGACCTTGGAGCTATCATCACCATACATGCCTTTATTAAAAAGACAACCATAATAATTAGTTGACAATAAGCATAAGTCAGTAAAATTATAACAAGAGTAAAATTTAAAATTTACAGAATCAGAGGTACACCTGGCATGGTGTTACATGTACAGGTGATTTTGGCCAACTGATGGTTGATTCAAAGTGGCACCTTATATACTGGTGACCTGTTTACCGTGATGTCATACTATGACATCATAGATATTCCTGCACCAGGAAAGTAGTCCCCTAACTGTCGGTGGCTAATTATATACATATGTATACACGAGTGTATATAGTTCCATATTTATATATATGAAGGCAAAACACTCTGATCTTGGTCAATTTGTATCACAGTGGGCGGCCTTACTATATATATCTTTTTCTTCCATAGACAGTGGTGCCACTAGCTAGTGCCAGGAAAATGAGGGTGGATATCCATCCTCATCTTTGCAGTACTAGGTGGCACCACAGTGGCAGACAGTGATGCCACCTAGTACTACAAAATTGAGGGTGGATATCCACATGCATAGACACTAGGGCCATGCACTGTGACACAAATTGACCCAGACCAGATTGTCTTGCCTTCACCATTACACCCAACGTTAGGAACAGGAGAGGGCACTAGGTGGCAGGCTTAAAGGTAAGGCCTCTATATTTTGTGTACAGAGGAGTCCCGACACACCCCATGATTGTGGTCTGACAGTAACCTTGACTTAATAGGTTACAGAAAGTAATCTGGCTTATTTGAAGGACAATAAAATGGAGGCCGAAAACAAACCATCTATGTAAAAATCAAGGAGAGCTATCTAGTCTATGTGATTTATTAATTGGTATACCCAATATTCACCATCCAATATCATTTGCATAACAGGGGTGGACCTAAGAATGACCTACAACATATATCTTATGGAGAAGTTATTTGATGCAAGCCCCTACAAGCTAATGAGAATTTAATGTGAATATGTGGATGAACATAGGAAAAGGGACCTCTGTGAGGGGCTTCCCAGGGGTCCCCTTCCCTGGTACAAACAAACTCAAACATGTGTCTTGATTGGTGCTATTTACAGTGTGGCCAGACAACCCTCTGCACCTGTGCTATGTAGGGTAGATGCACCATGAGCCTGTTATCCAAACTACTGTACATTAAGTAGTTAAATCTTGCTGATTAAGATAAGTTACATCGTTTCAGTGGGGAATATTTATGAAAATACTTTCATATTTGTGCATACTACTTTTACAAGTCATAGCCAGGCCCATTTTCATTGTGGTTTAGGGGTCATTTGCCCCCCCCCCTTGATCTGCCCCCAAGGGTGTGGCATGTGGATGCTGCCAATTACAGGAAATCAAGCATTTCATTTTAAAGATAAAACCCCACAACACAAGTGTCAACTCAAGGTGAATCTACCCTAACCACACATAGTTGGCAGACTGCCCTTTCATGACATGATCTATTCACAGACCTTGGTGAGCTAACAACCTTGCCTACTCTTACCTGTAGTGTGGAGAACCAGTTGTTACTCAGCCTGCACTGGCCTTGTGGTGTGGTCAGACTGTCTGCAGAGACCAACTCGCAGATCACAGTTTCAGACAACATTCACACTACAAACTAGTATTCCCAAAACACCCATATCCAATATTTCACGTTCAATTTTCTCAGTTTCTAGGTAACTTGAGATAAAAAGAAAAACTGATTTGGACTATGGCTTGCATGTACAAACAGACATTCTGACATCAGAATTATTAGATGGATTCTAAAATTCCGCTCCTGTTCCTACCAACATTATGATATTCAATCAGCAGCCTAGTATTCTATGTTATTCCAGCCTGTGTTTTTGCCTCTTCTTTGCCACCTTTCCTAAACTTCCTTTATCTCTGTCTTGCACCCTGTTTCTTTAAACAATATACTCTCATTGCCTCCCCCCTTCCCTAATAATTTCCCTTTGCTAATACCACCCAGTTGTCCCCTTCTTATCTCCCTCTCCCCTAGAGTCATCCTTCTAAGGAGGTCACTGAACGATGGTAATTACCTAAGAGGAGGGGTGAGTTATAATGCTGCCTGGTCGACAAATCCGATACTGAGGCTGTCCTTTCTAGGCATAAGCACGCATTGCAAGTCTGTCCGTCCCATAGATCCCACAGAAAGTCACAGAGCAGATAACTGGTAACAATAAAGAAGCAACTAGAAATCGCACTACCTTTGCTAGATCTTTAGACCATATAACCTGAAACACGCGTATTTTTTTTGCCTAGTTAAGTCATTATTGCTGACAGTTATGTGGGGGTTTCAGGTCTCCATACCTTTACTAGGCAAGGTGAAGAGGAATATGGGAGTAGAACACAGTACATAATTAACTCCTTGATAATTCATAATTGCAAATCATGAAAATTATGAAAATGATTGGTAGGATGAGTGTCCAACGTCTGAAAGTCCCAGAGAGAGACTCCATTTATTTCAAACATCATCGTCGTCTTAATGTGCAAATGAACACAGAACGTTTCTTTTAACTCTCCTTTATCTTATTGAAAAAGGCCCAGTAATACTGTTCGAATGAACACGGATGACCTCTTTGCCTTAAACAAAATCCATTTGGTCACCCGAGGAAATCCATAGTTTCCATATACTACTCTCCTTGAAAGCTGAACATTGTAACCGTGTTTCAATCCGTCCATGTAACTTTTAATGCATTGTTAATGGCAACATTCTGATAAAGTAGATAGAGTAAACTAACATCATAGACAAAATGAGTTGTTGTAAGTCAGTTTTTAATACCAGTGTCTTTTTCTATACTTTTTGATTTTTTTGATTTTTAGTGAAAGATGAAACTATCTTGTGGCGGTGTCCTTCATAAGTGATTCCCGATGCTTTACTATTTGAGGAACTAAGTCCGGCCCTCTATATAGCCCCGCCTTGGTTGGAACAAATCATGGGCGGAAAACTCGTCTCTGGGTTGTGTAAACACAGGGGAGACCGGGGACTTTGCTGACTGTCACACCCTGTCTAAACTACTAAAGGGGACTATACTGAGAATGTGGTAGAGACTAGTTTTCCGCCCGTGGAACAAATACATACCATATCCAGATCGAACTGAACGAAAAATCCAAGAATAGGAATTATTCAGACAATTTGTACTCTTCATAATAACATCGTCCAAATGGGCAATTCTTCTCTAAACCCAGCGTTTTAATTCCATTTTCTATTTCCATGCCCTGTTGGGACACAAATTGGATATTACATGACTTGTATTGTGATCTGCAAGCAGAATTCTGCAATTAAACGGCGCTAACTCGTAAACTTTTAATGGTTACATGGTGCCTCCAGGTTCATGGTTCTTTATTGCTAACAATGAAGCATGGCCGTAGAACTAACCCTGGAGGGTGTTGAGAAAGGAATTGTATTTGAATTCTCACTGTAGCCATTTGATCTTCCAATTCTCCGCTCTTCCCCACCCTGAGAATTGACTTCCCCTGAGAATTGGTTCCTACTTGAGAAGTACACCTCAACCTTGGACCACTCCTTAACCAATCCTCTGACAAATTCCCTTTTTGCAACACACAAGGGAATCAATTCCCTGAGGTAGGTGAGTTTTGTTTTTGGAATAGCACCTCCGACAGAACCATCTCCAAATCTTTTTGCAATGGCCTCCTGTGTTGGTGCACAATGTAGATCCTTGTGTATTGACCAGTCCTTTGAGGCCAAAAACATATTTTAAGTTTCCGGTAGCATGGTCCAAAAAGTTGAGGTATTTAGGTCTTGCCAAAAAAGAAACAAGAACCAATGAATAAGATAAATAAATGTATAAACATGCATGTTTTTGTATTGCTAAATAATTTTTTATGAACTCGTTTAGATAAAACGTTCATATTTTTACAAATCGAAAAGTGTTTTTTTTTTCTCATGCATTCTATTGTGAATTGTTTGTTAATACTATGAAAGCGAGTCAGGCCATACACGTTTCCCTCAGTACTCTCACGCCTCCCCATCTCTTTTTTTCAAAAGTAGGTGGGTTGGAGAGAGATAGCGCGCTGTAATCCTCCCTTCTCCTGTCCTCTCCGAATGAATCCCTCCAAACCCCCACCCTATCAAGTCCCCAGGCCATCGTTATCATACCTGATTCCTCTTCTACCCTCATGGGAGCTGGCAGATGATTTCAGGTTGTTTCTCTGCCTCCATGACACACCACTGTAGTGCTGGCATGTGCCTAAGCAGTGATGTATAGATGCATCAGGCCGATGGATAACTATAGCCACGACTGCCGTTATGCACCTCATTTATACAGATGAAAATAATGCATTAAGGTACTGTGCAATCCTTTAAGGGTTAGTCTGTTGCAGCAGGTGTAACAGAAGCGGTGTGGTTGGTTTTATCACTTCTGTCTCAACTATCTCCCTCATTATTTCATTGCCATAGCTCCTTACACAGCAAGGGTGTTTTAATGGAGGCAGGGTCTGGAAAGATATTGCCTCATTGTTGCCATGCACGATGATAAAATACTGAAATGCTATACTATGGTACAATGATACATGGCACGAGTTTCTGCTCATAGTAGAGAACAAATGGGAGCAAAACTAATATCTCCAGAGAAATACAACATCTACAATGCTTGCACCAATGATTCTGTCAAAATGACCGTCTTGCATATGATATACTCCTTGCCGTTTGACGGTAAAAGGGAAGGCGATGTGCCCATATAGTGTGAGCTGTAGATGTAGAAACTGCAAAAGCATTGTGAATCTTCGCTTTGGGTTAGGGTGTGCTGAATTTTGACTGCTTTAAAAACCTAGTATATAGGGTAGATTAACCTAAAGACGACCGTTCCTGTGCAGGCCTTCAATGAGGGTTTTGTAGTGGGTAATATCTCTGAGAGTTTAAGGTCCTCAGACTTCCAAAAGACACTGAATGAAAGATAATTGTTTAGGCAGGCTTATTACCTGCTATATCTTGAAAATCCATGTGTATAATATATATCTAGTTTATCACCCTTACTAAGAACATTCCATTTAGTTCATTTTCACATTGAGATGACCATTTTGCACCTTGAGACGACCACTTGATACACAGCCTTTGAATGGAGCCATTTTCATTAAGCCATAATTCCAAAAAAAGAATAAGTGTCTTACATAAATATACAATATAATGTTACTGTTGATGGTGCTGTATATGAATGAAAATGTATGTTTTGCAGCAGCTAATTGGAAGGGATATTTCAGTAAAGATTATGTTCATCGTAGTTGCCATGCCTATCCAATTAGAGGTAATAATCCTAGCCCTGCATTAAAAAGGCTTTGTTTTATGATTATCTATCAATATCCACCACAGTAACCTTTTGCTTGACTTAGCATTTGTGTTCTTGATGTCATATGGTTCCTTTACGTACTACTCATAATAGGAAAACAGCAAAGTTTGAAACCCATTGAAACCCATGCATAGAGATATCATCTAGGGAATGCAATGTCCCAAGATATTATGAATATGAATCTTTTGATGTAATCTTACATAATCAGTGGTTTCTACTCAATTAAAGGCATAACTCTCTCTGTGAGTGGTGGTCGACTCAAGGTGAAATGGTGGTCATCTCAAGGTGAAATTGGTTACTATAACACCTCTATTTCAGGAATAATAGAGGTACAGGCCCATACAGTAGATGTAAAAGTGAGAAAAACAAGGTGGCAGGTGGTCAACTCAAGGTATGTGGTCGTCTTTAGGTTAACCTACCCTATGAGAAGATAACAGTTACTGTCTAACTTACCTTTATAGGTGTATAGCCTACTCCTTTTCAGACTTCGGGCAACATAATGTCTGCCCATCCCCCTTCTTCGGAAGACAATAGACACTGATTAAGACAACTAGTAGCAACCTGTCCTAAACTGCTGACACATAAATGTGTAAGAAAATGGTGGTGTTGGTGAAGACAAGAGACATTGTCAGAATGGAAAGACATATTGGAAGGTCAGCAGAATAGAGAGCCAAGTAACACAGAAGGATGGGAATAAGTTGTGGTAATGAGTTCCCAGTAATAGAGATAAATGGCGCTGAGTTGTGGTCCAGACTACCACTACCTCCCTTCTGAGCAGTCCATTATTGCTCCTGTGCCGAGCTATAGGAGCAGGTCACATCAACTTATGGAAGGTGATCTGCTCTACAGGTTGCTGTTGTAAGTATTTGCTACTCTTATGGACAGTCATTTATGCCCAAGTAGGTGCTCCGACATGCTTGACTAGGGCCCTATTTGGTCATATGGAACCGTATAGGACACACTGCAATATCTAGATAGTCCGACACGATAGATGCCAGGTATAGACAGAAAAATATGTCTAGAAATGAGGTAACCAGACCCTTGGGAATTGGAGGGAATTGGAACGACATAGTTACTGGGAAGGGGCACAGAAGGGGGAGGATGAAGGTGAGAGTGTCGGTGAGAGTACGTTATTTGGAAAGGGAGGGAAATGAAAGAAGGGTAGATGAACACACACTGGTAATTACGGGTCCTTGAATTCGGCCATTAGCACTGATAGAAGGGCGCGTGTCACACAGACTAAAAGGTTAGATTTCTATTAGGGGTAACTTAAAGTGGGTGTGGCGCAGTAACACCCATGATAATACTCAATGTGTAGCTATCTGATGAAATCAATGACCTCTCACCTCATCCCACTCCCACAACCACTTCCCAGGATGCTGTGCGCCTGAGTCACGTGCCGGAAGTCACGTGGGGCTGGCGCAGCACGTGATGAGTCACATGGTGTAGACACAACGCGGGTCTGTCTCTACATTGTAGAGGTAATAGGAATGTCCATTCACAACCATGGAGGAAGGAATCGACTGCTTCTATTCACCCAGACTCTTGTTATTTATTTTATATTTATAGAGTTCCCAATCAACCCAAGGATCATGTATGTAAGGGAGGTGATATGAGTTATAGTATGATATGGGTGTGGACCACTAAAGTTGAAATGGCGACATGGGCTATTTTAGGGTTAGTGACATGGGACATGAACAATTTCTTAAAATTGACATGGTGACATGAACAATTGCTTGAAATCGACATGGTGACATGACCATTTCTTAAAATTGACATGGGGACATGGCCAGTTTTTAAAATCGACATGTGACATGGGGGACCCCCTATCCACACCCCGTATGATGGTGTTCACACATAAAAGTGATCCCTTGCTTAGACAATTTACTATAAATAGAACTGCTCAACATGTATCTATTGGTCACATAACAGTTTTGGGGCCGGAGCTTCTGACTGAGGGACATGATGCACTAAGTCCTACGTCAGCGGCCCTTAAAGGGTAAAATGGTTAGCCGCACGGTACCAACCCTCTACCACCACTCCAGCAAGTGCTTTGGGAATAAGTTGGTGTATTGGGACATCCCCGAGCTACACAGACAAAGGGTAGAGAGAAAAAAAAAACATGCGGAACAAAAACGAGACAAGTATACAGTAAAACCCCGAGTCAAACCTATAGAACTGTCTGTATATAAGGCATAATAGAAAACATCGAATTTATCGGACATATGGGCTGATGTTTCTCCAACATTTCCCAAACCCTCGAAGTTCCACTTGGGCTCGATGTCTTCATTTCTTTCTGTAAAAGGTTGTGGACATTTGAGGGCTATAGTAATTAACTATCGGTAGTGATCGTCATTCATTATAACACAGAAATATAACCCTTCAGCCACCTGACAACACATGAATATTAATTGTAAAGTTTAAAGGTGAGATGAAGTTATCCTCCATTGCCAGGAGTGCATTATCCATCTAGATAATGCACAATGAATCAGCCAATCAGAATGCAGCATTTAGGATAATGCACTCTGGTTTCGTCCAGCAGTGTTATAACAAGAGATATATTCTATGTGAAAATGATAGTACACAGAAAAAAAAGTTCCAAGTGTTAGTCAAATATTAGTCGAATCGTCTAACTGTCGACTAACTTTCTAGCAATAGTTAGTCAAAAACGATGTCCCTGTTTTTCTTAGTCAAATATGACTAACCATTAGACAAAGTGGGTAATTTGCCTTGGCTTGCCTGATTTTGACTAGGATTCGTTGGATGTTTTGACTAAGTACACTATCTAATTTTAATTCAATTCAAATGGTGATTGTGTTAAGCTCTATGTAGGATTCACACCCCACAGATCAGAGTCTCCTCATTTAGGAAGTATTTGAAATACCTAACAACATATTCATTTAGAACCCCTGAGTCAAGTTACTCTGGGTTTGCCAAGGAAGCAAATTCACATGTGGACATTATATTTATCTAGGTTACCACAGAATAGGTGTTTCCATCTAACTTCCTATTTCATTTGACAAGGCCTCAACCTATTTGGTACATTTTACCAAGTGTAATGTTAGATTGAAATTTGAAAGCTCAAATGTATGTCGTTGCTGAAAATCATCATAATTTTAACATCCATGGAACTATTTATGGTACACATCCATCAGAAAAATCCTGTTTCAAGTCACACTGCCATCTGGTGTGTAAAGTCATCACCGTGTGTCTACCCTTAGACAAATTTACTAATGGATCTTGGTCAAAGTGACTAAGATCTCTTAGTGAAAGTGACCAAGATAAGTTAGCTTGCCTGAAACTCACAGCAGATACCCTGTTCAGGATTATGCTCAGAGAGTGAAACTCATTTGGGTAGTCAATGTGACTAAGAAAACTCAGACCTCCTTGGTCATTTGTTACTCATAAGTACTAATTAAGAATAATAAGTCACTTTGACTAAGTTTGCTTAGATACGTTTTTTTTTGTGTAGCTAGATATGTCTGGCTTGTACTATTTACTGTTCTTTCATCCTACATGAACAATAGTCAGCATGAGACAGATGTGGCATTTGACCTCTGTTGTGCACCACAACTATGAGTGTCTCGCTGTCCACATCATGTGGTTAACTTACAACTTCAAGGGATGCATGGTGCCTCTTTGGTTACATCCCTGCTCGTCATATTGCAATACGTTGGGGCAACATGTCAACCCTTTTGGGAATGTCAGAATTCTGAAAGAGTGAGTGTGTGAGTAATAGATGTTTAACGCCATTTCAACAGCTAAGGTAATATTCATGGCAGGAACTACATTACACAATTTCACAAAGGAATGTGTCGGTGCCCGCACATATATGTGCACCACACACATCCAAGGAGATAGGAAAGAGGAGATATAGACCCTTTTAAATGGGCTAGGGAGGCCCAGAATTTTGAAAGATGATGCATAAAGGCTGCCCTCATCAGAGCTGTGGATGTATATGCATCAGGAAATCCAGGGGAAATGATAACACCATGCGGCCCTGGGGGGGGGGTTAACCAGCAGGTGGGGCATGTGTCTGCTATGGCTGACCATGCTATTTTCTACACAGGCTCGGTGCTCTAACCCTGTGGGGGAGACAGTGTGAGGTAGTTTCCTAAAGGTGTGACACTTGGTGGCCAGCCATTTTATATCTATAGTTGTTGTGTGTTGTGTTGGTCTATGTTGTAGAGGGTCATATTTACTGCATTCATGCTGACAAATATTTAGGCCTTGTGATATGTGTCTTCCAGTTTAAATACAGTTTAGAAGTATGAATTAACTGTCATTCCAGATATACCTTTTAACAGCCATTAGAGACCAATACAGCCGTTGTAAATTAATTCTGATACCTTGTACGGAGCTTTGTTGTAATATAGGGAGCTTTAGTGTCGTAGATCCTGCAGGATGAATGTGATGCCCACCTGGCAAGCAGTAGGGCATCATGACGAGTCACAGCGAAAGGCAATAATGGAAGTATAAAGCCTTAAAGGGTTAAATGTCCTTTGACACTGTGTGTTTTGGACATTTGAAAATCTATTAGAAACCTTTTACCAAAATACTGAAAAATTACAACCCACACAACACCGCAATCATTAAAGGGATATTTTACAGTGCATAATAAAGTTGTTGTAAACTGTATTAAATGTCAATAGTCAGGTTGCATTAAGTGCCTATGGTGTGAGTAAGTGCAATTTAGGTAATCATGGGCCTAACACGGGCCTTAACTGAGACGTGCTGGGCCGTGCTGGAGCAACCTCATCCACCGCTGGGGACCGATTAAAACCCCTACTGATGGTGTGTGTGTGGGGGGGGGGGGTAGTAGTGCATGAAAGGTTGCAAAGTGCCTGGCAATAGTGTAAGAGTCACCACTCAACTATGGTCAGCACAGCAGTTAGATCTTACCGGCTTATTTTTCTGGATGTTTTAACATTTGATGCTTATTTTCTCCTTTTATTTGTAGACAATATCTATGAACCCTTTTTACAATACCCTGGTGTCATAGAGCCAGGTATACCAGGAATGATATGACACATCGGGAGGTACTGTTTTTTTTACTGTTAGTAGGTAATTTGACAGCGGCAATGCGACATCTCAATGCATCAAGCCGACAATTTGTGCTTGTATTAATTCCTAAGGACAGTCCAAATTTGTTCAAGCACCATTGGACTGTTATGTAAAGTCCCTAAGCCCCTTTCAATTAACAGATCTCACAATGTTCACAACATGAAATCCAGAATGCCAGAATGGATTAACATACTGGCGAACTCTAATTCCCTCTGTCCCTTTAGATTAGTGACTATAAGGGTGGTAGAGGAGGGGGGTGGTAGAGGGACTGTATGGGGACAAATTAGTTCTAAGATGATTCATTCAGTTTAAACACAGAGGGAGGAAGATGAGGGTATTGGGTTCAAGGTTTGATTAGTCCCAATAAATGTGTCATCACTTTTCCCCGGTCCCTCCCTAAATTGGCACTGACTGCATGGCTGGGGAAGGAAGGGATGGTCGGGGGGGGGGGTTAGGGATTGAGATGGAAATAGGGTGTGCATTTGGAGCAGGACTGCTTTAGGGGTTGTGCAAGTTGGAATTTGATGTAGAGGAAGATTAAGGGAAGTGGACAGTAGGCAGTAATAATGTATATATATATGTACAGATAGGTATAGATAAAAAGTCACACAGGGAAATAGAGATAGGTAGAAAGATATAATTATATTAAAATAAGATAAGAATCAAGCTGTTCAAGCCATGGGTGAATTGGTGTGTTGGCACATCTATTGGCTAATATTGGGTAGGTTGTTTTAAGTAGCTTGAAGGCGTGACGTCATAGGACACGCATTAATTAGTCCATTTGTAATTCACCATAGCAAGTTTTGGTGACAGGCAGGGGATGGCAGGGAGGTCCATGGAGTTGCAAAATGTGGGGAAAGCGCTCTGAGGTAGAAAGAAGAGGAGGTTTGATAAAATTTCACAAATTAGTATTAAACTTCTACAGTACCTGGGATGAGGTTAGTGTTACAGTGAGAATAACTGATGAGGTAAAATAGGTTCGTGAGACAGTACTTGTGATGGATCATCGTATCAAAAGGCTAATGATAATTATCTTGATGGGCATTATATTTTATTCTGCGCTTGAACTTTCCCAACTTCTCCAGTTTAAGTCATGATGGCTCTCTTTCTCTCCTTCCGGCATGCGTCATTACTCGACACTGATCTATTTCCGGTGTTGCTCGTCTTTACACCTAGCCCTATTATTTTTATCTTCCTACAAATATTCTTTTTGGGAAATCCCCTTGACTCTTCTCGTCCTCCTATAACTATCAATATACATCCTCCCAATCCCTAATCCTATACCCTGCTCCTAAATGTACACATAACTACACAATGTTTGTGATTGAGGAAGTCTATGGTAGCCATGCCACCCACATGACAATAGGCCGCACATGTGACACCTCACCTGTACACGTCCTACGTCATAAAAAACACGTCACGTCCTCAGGGTCAAACCACCAACATGCCAAGGTCAAACTGCCGACGTACCTAACGGCATGTAAGAACGTGACCAAGCACACAGTGCACGTCCATTACCCAGCGGGGCCATTGAAAAGGTGTGGTCCGCTGACCAAACCTAGACCTTTGTGAGCATTTAGGCTAAGGATTGTAATGTTTCTTCATAAATGCGGATACAATTATCATCAACTTGTCCAAATCTAAACCAGTTCGGCTTGGCACTTCATCCTCATCATGATATAAAACCAGCAGCATGTAACTCATAATTCACATATGCCCTACATGTATTTTTCTTCCTAAAACAACCGTAGGACTAGGGATATGCAAGGCAAGATACCTTCAGAAGGCCTCTATAAATCTAGACAACTGGTAACCAGGTACAGTAGTGCATAAATTATAGTCATTATTCATTAAATATTAGGGCTAACAACAATGGCCACTCTCTGCCAGTAATGTATAAAAATACTCTGGGGTGAATGCGGATATTCCTGGCAGAGGGGGGGGTTAGGGATTGAGATGGAAATAGGGTGTGCATTTGGAGCAGGACTGCTTTAGGGGTTGTGCAAGTTGGAATTTGATGTAGAGGAAGATTAAGGGAAGTGGACAGTAGGCAGTAATAATGTATATATATATGTACAGATAGGTATAGATAAAAAGTCACACAGGGAAATAGAGATAGGTAGAAAGATATAATTATATTAAAATAAGATAAGAATCAAGCTGTTCAAGCCATGGGTGAATTGGTGTGTTGGCACATCTATTGGCTAATATTGGGTAGGTTGTTTTAAGTAGCTTGAAGGCGTGACGTCATAGGACACGCATTAATTAGTCCATTTGTAATTCACCATAGCAAGTTTTGGTGACAGGCAGGGGATGGCAGGGAGGTCCATGGAGTTGCAAAATGTGGGGAAAGCGCTCTGAGGTAGAAAGAAGAGGAGGTTTGATAAAATTTCACAAATTAGTATTAAACTTCTACAGTACCTGGGATGAGGTTAGTGTTACAGTGAGAATAACTGATGAGGTAAAATAGGTTCGTGAGACAGTACTTGTGATGGATCATCGTATCAAAAGGCTAATGATAATTGTCTTGATGGGCATTATATTTTATTCTGCGCTTGAACTTTCCCAACTTCTCCAGTTTAAGTCATGATGGCTCTCTTTCTCTCCTTCCGGCATGCGTCATTACTCGACACTGATCTATTTCCGGTGTTGCTCGTCTTTACACCTAGCCCTATTATTTTTATCTTCCTACAAATATTCTTTTTGGGAAATCCCCTTGACTCTTCTCGTCCTCCTATAACTATCAATATACATCCTCCCAATCCCTAATCCTATACCCTGCTCCTAAATGTACACATAACTACACAATGTTTGTGATTGAGGAAGTCTATGGTAGCCATGCCACCCACATGACAATAGGCCGCACATGTGACACCTCACCTGTACACGTCCTACGTCATAAAAAACACGTCACGTCCTCAGGGTCAAACCACCAACATGCCAAGGTCAAACTGCCGACGTACCTAACGGCATGTAAGAACGTGACCAAGCACACAGTGCACGTCCATTACCCAGCGGGGCCATTGAAAAGGTGTGGTCCGCTGACCAAACCTAGACCTTTGTGAGCATTTAGGCTAAGGATTGTAATGTTTCTTCATAAATGCGGATACAATTATCATCAACTTGTCCAAATCTAAACCAGTTCGGCTTGGCACTTCATCCTCATCATGATATAAAACCAGCAGCATGTAACTCATAATTCACATATGCCCTACATGTATTTTTCTTCCTAAAACAACCGTAGGACTAGGGATATGCAAGGCAAGATACCTTCAGAAGGCCTCTATAAATCTAGACAACTGGTAACCAGGTACAGTAGTGCATAAATTATAGTCATTATTCATTAAATATTAGGGCTAACAACAATGGCCACTCTCTGCCAGTAATGTATAAAAATACTCTGGGGTGAATGCGGATATTCCTGGCAGAGTTTACTTCACTGAAACTTGTAATAATTGCACTGAAGACTGAGTACTTCTTTAAAAAAACAGGAAAAAAGAAGTAAGTATTCGTACTGTATAACTTCCCGAAACAGGTGGACTAAAATCAGCATTGTCAAAAGTTATATACATCCTTTTTAGGCACCAGAGCCAGTTGACAATAAAATTAAGCAAATAATGAGTTCTCGGAGGAGTCTATCTGGTCAATAGTTACGAGGAAAATCCGTAAATTCATTTTAATTTCACTAATTTGCATCAGAGGAAAATATCCAATAAGTGCTAGATCTAGTACCAGGTTTAAATGTCAGGGTCAATCAGCTTTGGTGGGATCACTGCTTTAGATCCCAGTCAGTTTGGAAGCAACCTTTATGGATCGCCAGCAATAAAGACGTGGCAATAGCCTTATCCCTGCCCAGTACTTCACACCATTGATGAGAGAAGTCTGCTTTGAGGGGCAGGGACACCAAGAGGTGAGAACAGAATATGTATACATACTTCTCCCCACAGAATTATCACTTTAGGGATAACATGATGCCTTAAGACTTTATGCCAATTTCTTACCCCAGAGAGTTAATTACAGGTCATGATGCTGCATTGGTGCATCATGCTGACCCTCAAATAGTTCATCAACCCAGTGTCAGCATGATCACTGATGATGCAGAGATGTAGACAAGTTGTTTAAGACCTCCAAACACGCCTCATTTCCATCGACTATCAAACTGATTTAACTTAACCCTTTAAGGGTTAGTAGTCAGGCATGAGTTGATGGGACAAGGGGGAGACATAACCCTAGATAATGGCCCTTATCACAGGCCCTTTTGCACCCTACACCCCCAAGCCTTATTCATGACTTCTCCCTCAGTCGCCATATCTGTCCTGCTCTTATGGGGTGAATGGACGCCGTTGCCATGGTGACGTGATGGGTTGTCATGGTGGCAGATATAGATATTCAGAATAGCATGATGTCTGGTAGTTGTGTTTCTCTGTGACCCTAGTGGTAAGTTCAATTCTGAACTTACCGCTAGTATGTATAAAGTAGTATTAATTGCCATAGAACATGTGGACCTACTAATTAGTCTCTAGCAGGGCAGAAAATGAATTACCATGTCTAGGCCGAGGATAATCTACATAAATCTGTATATATGAATAATCCGATTGGATAGGTAGCATGTTGCGGTGGTCTACACTTCCTGGAATGTAATCAGCAGTGTGCTGACTGTCAGTTTGCTAAGATCACAGTGGGGACACCTATGAGCGTAATTCGAATTACGTACATAGATCCAGTCAACAGGTGAAATTGGTGCATATTTGTTTAATTGAAATTACAATCACAGTACTACAAGCAATGTTCAATGCACCTTCAAATTTAAAAAAAACTCCCATTACATAAGTTCACAGAAAAAAAGAAGTTTAATCAAGCAGTACATTTCCCTGTAGAGAACTTGCAGATGATCAGGAAAGTCCAGGATGGCTTAGTTATACTTGAAAACAAAGGAGCTGAAATGGGTGAAAGATGAAGTGATGGAGAAAGATGACACCAACACCATCACTGAATGTAGTACAAATGATGAAATAACTTAAATCTTTCACAGGGTTTTAAGTGTGATGAAGGATATTGGTTGACAAAAAGACTTTATTTCTACTGTTACAGAACTAGCAAATGGTGATCTAGGCCCCAAAACATATCGCTACATCTGCTGTTGGACATTATAAGGGAGATTATTACTTGCTCAGACCACCAATAATGTCGGTTTCAACAAAATCACCATGGACTTTTGGTCTGTTTATATAAGCTATTCAACCGCTTCTTCTGAGGTCATATGGCTAACAGTTTCAACTCAAGGAATGATCGTGAACAGATTAGGAACTTTGAGGGGTATTATAGGGTGAAGGCCAATGCAATATGGTTCAGCATGAAGAGGTACATGCAAATAAGTAATGGCTAGGGGGTTTGTGGCCATACCACTCCAACCTGGGATACAGGTGACTAAAGTTAACCCTTTGAAAACTCCTGATGTATTATTGTGTTAATCCCATTGGTCAGCATCATGATCCAATGAAGTGCTGGGACTTCATTGTAGCACCATGCTGAGCCCCCATGTAGTATATCTTTTGCTCTACTAAGCTTATATATTAATTAAATTCTAATGAACGATTTTAATCAACAAAATCAAAAATCAACCACAGATTTTTGAGAAATTGTCTTCTGTGTGGGAATTACTCTCATACTCTATCTGTTAGTGAGAATTATGCATGTACATGATGACATGTGTCTGTTTTCCTTCCCTGAGGAAGGATGGCCTGGATTTATAGTGGCAGGGGATTTACTATTCTCACATAGTGGCAGGGGATTTACTATTCTCACCATTCTCACACCTTTGAAATAGAAATATGCTATTTTAAAGCTAGAACATTGGAGTTGTACTGACATAATTTTCCAGAATTACCCACGTAGTATGACTAGAGTGCAAACTGAATTACGCTCATACTTTAGAAACTTCTCCGCCTTCTCAGATAAAATCCTTAGCATTTGGCACCTTAAATGATGGACCCATTGATAAGTCTAACTTTTATGCATATGTGGATGTAATGGGAACTCCTTTAATGCCTAAGTAGGTTAATTCAGACCCCTTTCCTTAATATAGCAATTCAGATCTACGTACGTAATTCGAATTGCACTCATAGGTGTCCCCACTGTGAAGATGGCCAACCTGGTAAAAAAGCGTTGCCATTTTACAGGGAATTTCCTCAGTCAGAATATACTTTATTTGATGTGAAAGCTATAATTATATATGGCATGATATGGCACCCCAGCATCATAGCCACTACATTGTCTATAATATAATTTTACCTAATCCACATGATCTGAGCGTTTCTCATGATCACGTGAGTTATGATTTTTAGAGGGCACATTTATGCACAAAATATTTACCATGACCATATCTCCTCCCTTACCATCATTACCATATTTTTACAATATATCCTGCCAAAACGTTCCAGGTACCTGTCTACTTTTGCGAATCAAATTTTAGACACTACTTTTCTTATTTCCTTTACTGCCACGGCAAATTCCTTCTCCAATGGGCTGCAGCTGCTTCCTTTTCCCCACTATATGCTCCTTTTGACATTCTCCTCTCTAATTTCATCCTACACCTTCTATATAAATAGACAAATTGAACAAAGTGCTCCGCTGTGTGTGCAGCGCTGTTTACCTCGGTATTATTGGCAAATGATAGCTAAGGAGCGTCCGTATTCCACCCAGCACTATCTGACAACAGATACATTGAATTTTCAAATAGCATGAGCACTGCCATATACTTTCCATCTTAAGTTCAGATTGTCAGGTTTTCCTAAATCCAACAGTGGCGGATCCAGGATTCGGAAAAGGAGGGGGCACGTCCCAAAAGAAGGGGTGTACCCCCTATTTTTGAGCAAGCGTTAGGGTCCAAAATAAGCAAATAAACTATTAAGTACTGAAAATGGAGGGGGCGGCCCCCCCAACTAAATCATGTCTGTAAGGAGGCTTTTCAGGATGAAACACCATAAAGGGATTTCATTCAGAGTAGTGGAAAATTCCGTTTATGTTAACGGTCACCACGATGAACACTATGTCGCTATTACTTACCGTCATTCTTTTAGGACATCCATACGCCATTGCATAAATAGATTAATGGAAGATAGGTTTGTGTCTATCTACCTGGCGTTATTAGTTGCTGTATACCTGCATTTAAAGGACTCCTTTATATTAAGTCTGGAGGATTCTGCAGGTGCAACATACTTCAATCTATGATAGAAACTTCCTGATATACAACATGCATAGTCTTATATATGGATGAGTATCAAATTTGGATGATTAATAATATTGTTCTTTTTGTTTGGGGAAAAGGATCATGTTTGATACGTATTTATAGGTATAGTAGCTATAGACCACAGAACATACTACCTATAATCCCTACAATGTCTAATATGACCCAAACCTCTGTACGCAGGGACCGAACATAACATTTTTTTGTTGTAATTCCTATAATCAAAGAAAGATCAATAGGGAATCAAGTGACTTAAAATCCCTTCTTCAGAGGCAGAGAATATACAAAATTACAACTACAACTAAATTGTAGCGGGGTATCGTAAGATATGTTTTGTGAACAACAGCCACTTATGCAATTATAACTCAATCTCAATGGTTTATAATTCATTCCGCCAGCTAGCTATATATAGCTGAAAGTATAAAATCATGCCCCAAGATCCAATGGCTCCCTCGATGCATCATTTCCACATAATACAGAGCTATGTAAGGCTTTGGCAAAGGGGACCTTGCCAAAGTGTTCTCTATAAAAGAAAGATGCTAGGATATGTGAAAAAGAACCAAGTTGCCAAGAAGAGAGGGAAGATGTTTGTTTGCCCTGTCCTCAGTATGCAAAGCTCTTCTGACGGTAGCCGGGCTTCCCTAGCCCACTTAAAAGGGTCTATTTCTCCTCTTTCCTATCCCCTCGGGTGTGTGTGGTGCACATATGCGTGGGCACCTACACACTCCTCTGTGAAATTGTGTAATATTGTTCTCGCCATGGATATATGACCTTAGGTGTCGAAATGGCGTTAAACATCTATTACTTACTCACTCTGACAGTAGCCATTACCTCCTACCTAATCCTGCCTGGCCAAAGAAATATGGTCCAGCCTATTGTGGACAGAGTTCCATGGTTGGTAGATCCTGGGCAACAGTGCAGTAACCACAGTGATATTTCAACTCTCCCCACCATAAGAGCGTGCATTGCGTGGTATCTATTTATTTTCTCTTGGTAAAGGGTGTCTTTTAATCTGAAACATAGATCGACCGAAAAAAATAAGCCCTACCTGCATGTCTCGCTCCAGGGCCATTCCAATTCAAGCACAGAATTTAAAAAATAAAAAGATGATGGATGGCTAAACCATGGACGTTATCACGGGCCTTGCAATAGCCTTACATCTCCTATAGTCTCCACTAATAGTTTTCTTTCCCAGTGAGGAAGAGAAAAAATGTATGGTGTAAAGAAGAAAGGGGTACATTTACTTGGAAAGTCGGCTATAATGAGCATGAATTCAAACGTCAAATTATGCCTCTTGATTCGCTAAATAAAAGATTATTGTCGACCTACCGTTCTGATGGACTGAAACTTCTTTTTTAACACTTTCAGGGTTAGGAAGTGCCCTTTGGTCATTGTGAGGTACACATGCATCCTGTATTATATCCCATGTATATTATATCAGCATACCTCCAATAACTGTTTCTTGCTAAACCCGAATGATTAGAACGATGTACATGTAGTGCTAGTTAGACACATTAAGACTGCATCATGACAACAAAGGGGAAAAAGCCTGAATACATGATACTGCCCTTAATGTTTAATTTAGAATTTGTAAATAGTAACAACAGCCAGACAGTGGCTATCCCCATACTTCATTGAATTGCTGTTTTACACATTATAAAAATTATATAAAAGATGGCAGCTTACAAAGCAGTACCCCTTACATTGCTATATCCGGCAGTAAGCCTTGGCCCTCTCCTGTATCCTCTATGAGACCTCATATCTATTGTGGCTGACTGCTGTGGCTCCCAGGAGGGATTCACACTCTATGCCCTGCATGGGATCATATACACTGCCTAGACTACAGTCTATACCTCATGTAGAGCTAAGGTCATTGCAATGAATTTCGGATATGTTTGTTAAATGGGAAGGGCTGATGTCCCTGAATACTGAGCAGTGATGTTAAGGAGTGTTAAGGATGGGATTGCTATGCCCCGTTTCGCCTATAATGATAAAAACGGGTCCACATAGGAAGTTATTTCTTTCAGAATTTCTATTCTGTGTTTAATAGAAATCCTTAACCCCTTAAGTGCTGTATAGGTTTTCAATGCATTATGTCCCTTCGGTAGCGTGATGCTTGAATGCAGACCTAGCAAACAGGCTCTCCACTGTTGCATTGGGGAAGAGATGAGATCATTGGCTTTAAAGGGCACTTAACGAACTACAAAATCATCTAGTCACCACTGAGAGTACAACCAGGGAGTCCATCTTATGGACCCGGCCCAAGTGAAGAATCTGATTTTCATTATCACGAGTGGTGCCTTACAACTGCAAGGTTTGTACCTGAGAGACGGGGGATTGAACGTCTACACCTTATTCAAAGCTATAGATGCAAAGCGATAGATGAAAAATTAATAACTCTCATTCAAGACTAGGTGATTGGTGTCAAAATGATAAAATGAAATCTAATGACAAAGGATACCATAATCACACAAGACACGATCATAGCTTATAACTTCATGTACTTTCTTAAAATTCCCTTGCACTGCTAAATGTTAATATCCATATGTCCAGTTATGGGCCGTGCGATGTGGGGAGGGGGGGGGGGTTATCTCACGGGGGTGTAACGTGTGAGGCATTTTCTTTTTATCTAATTATTTCCATGCTTCTGTTACCTTAGGTCTGGACAGATTCTAGTTAAGGTTATTGCACATATTGGCATTATTGGTCATCTGGCCCCTGGCCTTGAGTGAAATAGCGCCAGTCTGACTGGAGTGTCTGTTGGCCTGATGGCTGACTGCTGACATGGCGGTGCTTAGACTGACCAGTCATTATAGAGCTCTTCCTAGGTTGAATAAAGTGCTGGTTCCACAGGCGTAAGTCGGCCAGATTAGCGCTAATTTTTTCCATACACTTGATATATTATAAATAATCACATTAGGGCTATTCCAACTAATTGCATATCTGTGGAACCATCGCTTCAGAGGAGAATAGTAGTTGGGCATGAATAGCGTTTGTTCTTGTAAAAGTATTTACAAAATAAAGCGAAACTATAGCTAACACGCTTGAATGATAGGATAACCAGAGGATTTTACATTTCTGTCACTCATTTAGTACTAAAAGCCAGATGTAGTTCTTAGGCGGTTCGATGACTATTATAATTGCATGGGTCCTGAGTGTTTGGACAGCAAAGTATTGGGCTAAAGATTCTGAGGACGTGGATGTGAATCCTGTCAAAGGCACAGGGAACTTTGAGAGAAACGAATCCTGTGCTATATTACCAGGTCCTAGGGGTGTATATATACAAATATTACACAACATGAGGTCGATCGCCTTCGCAAGAGAAAATAGAAGATGGGTGTTTTCACTATAAAGTATTATAACCCATGTGTAAGGTGTACGACAGAGAATCATATAGAGCATATAGACGTTATATATATATATATATATATATATATATATATATATATATATATATATATATACTGCTTTAATTCTTCCACAATAACAAAAGCTACCTGAATGGCCGATATCTATTCTCTGGAGGCGTTGAGGAATACTTGCATGCCATAGGGGGGTGTCCTAGAGATAATGTCCTGGGGGGGGTGTCATGTCCAAGGGGGTGAGGTATTCTCCTAGAATCGGCAGCCACATCCAGTTTGTTGGGAAGAGGCTAGTGTTCATGGGTGTGTCTTAAAGAACATACACACCCATGATATACCTATTTCACGGTTTCACCAAGGATTGAAGAGTGTGAGAGACTGTCGCCAAGCAGAGGCAATCCTAGGCATAGTAGTAGTAAGAGGGACTGAAGGCTCTAGTCCCAACTCTCCTTTGCCACCCGTGAAGGGCCTAGGATCAAAGAGGGGTACCTCAGTAACCAGCTCTTGTCCCAAGTCTCCTTTGTCCACCTGGGGTGCCAATGCACAGGTAGAAAATTGGGGGAACCAGCACAGGTTCACCCTCTGACCTTACATATAGAAGTAAACAGGAAGCCTCACCGGAAGCGGGACTGACCTCGTGACCTATTTGTAGACGTCAAATTGCCAGATTCCATGAGTAGAACATGCCATATATATGTAAGAGAAGTCAAATTTAAGAGTCACGTTGAGTGTATGTAACTTAATATCATCCAGAATCCCACCTCCACCTTTGGAAAATGGGCGTTCATAGAAAGTTAGTGTCATTGTGCAGTGTTACTGTAGTTACTATTTGCCGCTGGTCCTCCAGGGCAGAGGCTATGCCTCAGTAGTACAGATTGAACCTCTGCTGGAGGACGACGGCAGTCAATTTCTTCCTGCTCCTGAGCCAGATAAGTAGCTTAACCTGCATAACAGGAGTCACAGCATTGTTGGAAGTTACTTTGGCATTTCTCACACTTGATTCATCATGAACACATCGTGTGTTAGGTAGGTATACCACTGTATTCCTTCATTCATTTAAATAGTCAGGCCTACATCATTTATTTATCTATTACTTATAATCTCTTGTCAGAGATTATTATCCAGGATTGGCCCCCTTTTCACCTTACACATAGGATTTGGTAAAGCAGTTGTATGAACTAATGAAAGCCCTTATGTATGTTTTGTCAGATGGTACGAATCCTGACAATCCAAGGACTATGCTTTTGTATATCTTTAAGCTTTATTGAAACAGGTCCCAGATGATATTATCGGCTAATATTCAAGATTATCTACCCTATACCAGTTTGCTGATTACCCTCATCCTTACATCGTCTGGCCAAGCTGAGGGAGCAAATTCTCTGGAAAAAGTCTTCCTGACAAAGTGACATGTATACCCATGTCAACTTGATTTGACACAGAGAGCACATGTCATTGGGACATGTGCACATATGTCACCATGACAACTGTAGCTCACAGTAATCCTGATGATTTGACATGCCTTAAAATGCCACGTCATCTGTGAGTTGACTAGGGTCATGGCCATGTCAAAGGCACTTGACATGTGATGGTTTGACATACATAATTGTTCTAGGATATTCCATAAGATGGGGCAAACAACCATTTTGGTACCAGGATTAATCACTACCAAGAAGTACTATCAACACTTGAGACAGTTGATGTATCTGTGTCATTTTGTTTTCATGAAGAATAGATCACTAAGGTCTGTAAATACTATCAATGAATGGTAGTGAATTCTATTTCATTGTTAAATTTGCATTCGTTATTGAATATCAAAATAGACACCCACCATCCTGAATACTTTAACTGGAGAGGTTAGACAGCTTATGTGTGGGTCAGTGAAAATACCAAAGGACTGTATTCTGACCCACAATCTATAATCTCAATATCTACAGTACAGGGAGACATATGGCATTGCCATGCACCTCCATGCCCTTGTCTTATGGACTGCATAGAGGTCCTCAGTCAAGTAGAAGTTCTGTAGATAGGAAAAAGTGCCTTAGTGTTGCAGGCCTGTGGGACTATGATATCCCCTGCCTTCTATTATAGGCCTGCCTTGATTGAACCATTGGTACATAGCGATTGACTGCTCTTTACCCTATATAATTGTCTCACAGTATTACCTAGCACTCAGGTGAATGGATCAGAAAAATGTGAAGTGTCTTCATTAGGCATGCCAGGTGAAGTTGATGAACCAAATATGAGAGCGTCAACCTTATTCGACATGCCTTCATACATGTCATGTGGGAGACAAATTGTGACCTGTGCAGTATGCGTCAAAGCGATCAGTGTTCTTCTCTCAGTGAAGAAACAGAGTAAGGCATCTTTCAATATTTGAAATAGGTCCCAGAATTTAGATTGAACACACGCTCTGAGGCTCTAAGAAATAACTGTTGAATCTATCCGGCACCCTCGTTGAAGAGAGAACCACCATGATTCTAATGCAGTGTAGTTCTAACAATGAAGGACCAGGCACCAGAACAGTAAAGCATTATGTTATAAGGAATCTCTGTAAAATAATGGTGAACTCTATGCCCCAGAGTTGCTGGAGAACTGCCATTAATTTAATGGCATTGCACTATGACTACCATCAGTTATTTGTTAACTTGATATATTCAGTGTTTCTATGTTAAGACACAAAGGTGCCATATTTGATTTGAGGGGTAGCCTTGAGCAATGGGTTATGGCAACACTTTGATCAAGCGTCAACTTCAATAGAATGATATTGGAGCTGATCCCTGGTTCTCCACACTTGGAATGTGTATACCTTTAACTAATGAATTGTATGAATACATAGATCTATGATACACCATGTATGGTAATTGAAGATAGTGTGATTATAATCGATTATACCTTATCCCCCCACAGAGTGCTGGTGTGACCAGGGCCAACCCTTCCAGGGTAAGTTAAAAGGATGAAGTCACATCTGCAGACATTTCGGATAGGTAACACTTATTTGCAATCTGTAATTCATTGGGTGTAAAAAGATCAAAAGACAGCAGCACACCCAATGGAAACAGCAGCTAAGAAATGGACCAATTACGTGGAAGAAAATGACGTTGATTTAATAAAACCATCCCTAAAACAATGTATTGACTTCCTAGTACACGTGTTCGATACAAATGTGGGATATAGTACCGTCAATACCACACGGTCATGTCATGTTTTATCTGGCTGGAAGGCACGCCTCTAGGGGAACACCCAGATATTTCTAGGTTCCCTAAAGGGGTTAGAGTAGAAAGACCCCCAGGAGAAGCATATGAGACCATTTGGGATCCCATGCAGATATTAAACCACATGACCAGCTGGGGTTGGATAGCAGACCTGACACTGGATAAACTGACCAGGAGGACCATGGTATTGTTCTTATTGGCAACAGGCCAGAGACTACAAGGACTCTATGCTCTGTTTAGAAAATATATCACCTTTGGGGATAATACTGTGCGCATTAAGTATTCTCAAAAACTGAAATCAAACGATCCTAAGACAAACCCTCTCATCCTTAGGTTTGATAATTTTGAGGATGAGAGACTGTGTGTCTATACACACCTACAGGTATACATGAACAAAGATGAAACACAGGCAGCATATCCTCAGGTATTTGGAACCATCAAACAAATGGTAAAAAGGGCAAGTCCTTACAGAGCCGGGCATTGGCTCTGATTTTCACAGTGACAGAACCTATCTCTGTAATTCGGATTAGGGTGTTTCAAGATGGCTGTAGGTCACTTTGTAAACAAAATGAAAGTATGTAAAATAGTATATATAGAAGCAGTGCAAGGGGTAGACCTTACATCCACAGTAGACTATGAGACAGTCATTTTATCTATAACTATGGGTCAGTCATTTTATCAGCCACATGCTATGTTTTTTTTGTGTGGCAGGCTTTGCAAGTTTTGGCTGGTATCACTGTAATTCAGTTGGTAGTTAAAATGTGGTATCCCTGTAATTCATGACAAGCATCACTGTAATTCTGGAGTATCATGTCAGATGGATGCCATGTACAGTGTCCAAATAAATGAGAAATGTATGTATGAGAAATTAGAAGTCATCTGTCTCTATTGGTTCCAACAACCCATTCCCAGGTAACAAAAGCTCAACCATGTGGTCATGTATCACTGTACTTCCCACTCACAAATAGTGTATCACTGTAGTTCTGTATAGTTTGTTGGATATCCTCATGTCAGTGAACTAACATTCTTGTACTTGTGTGTAGGATGGTGTGTTGTCACCTTGTAACTACATGAGATACTAGAGAAAGTTAGAAAGAAATCAGGCATTCTGCAAGGTCAGAATAATTTACAGTGATAAACACAAGCAGAATTACAGTGATGCACTAACACAGAATTACAGTGATACCTGAAAATTTCAATAACAGGATTACAGTAATACCACTTTCTGAATTACGGTGATAGCGGCGGTTTTTTAAAAAGGCAATTCTTGCATAAACTAGTATGTATCAAGTAGATCTAAGTGTTGGGTCTTCAGCATTAATGTCAATACTTCAATCTGTCCAAAGTAGATGCTTCAAATAGCCACAGATATCTTACAATTCAATAGAGAAAATATGAGGTCGACTCAACTGCCACCATCTTGAAACACCGTAATTCAAAATACAGTGATAGGTTTCGTCACTGTGACTTTGGTCCCTATAGCTCAAGACATGCAGCAACAAATGCTGCAGCCAGACATAACGTCCCTCTTAATGATATCATGGCGTCTGCCGAGTGGAGTAGAGAACACACCTTCGCCAGGTTCTATAACAGACCCCTGGCGGAGGACAGATTGCCCCAAGTCACAAATTTCAAATTAATCTACAGGGCCTCATATGACCAATGGCATCTCACTGTAGTAGGTCTATGGTTGAAATAGTATGACTTTCAACACCTGCCTCACTAGCACAGAAAGGAGAACAAAGGACTCACAATCATGAGGTACCTGGTTCAAATCCCATCAAGGAGCAATAAGGAAACTGAAACCAGGAATGCACAAACTATTTATGGATTACTTAGACTGCCATAAGAAGTTGAATATTCGACTATCTGAAATCCTTGTGTGTATGAAGTAATGGGCTTTTGTCATACCGTGCCCTTAATTTCTACATTTCTTTAAAGTGTTTATCAAACCACTCATGTGTCGGGCTTAATACACCCTACAGCTGAGAAGTTTAATAAGTTCTACAAATGCAAGGCTATGTGACCATTGCAATTTAGACTGTTTGTAACCCCTATGTAAGCCCTATTATGCAGTGCTGATTAGTCCCTCATTAAGTGGGTTGTGCCCACTAGGTAGTGTTGCTGGACTCACTCTGAAGGTAGAATCCAGCAAAGTGTGACCCTATGTATTGGGATACTCTGGCAGTGCATGACACCCTTGGTAAGAAAGACTGCTGCAATGTGCAATGGAGCCTGTTCAGGTAGGGTCCAGCATTGCCTGACCCTCTTCATAGAGATACTCAGGCAATGTCCTATTCTCCTCTATTATGTTACCCAAGTTGACCCTGAACCTGAGACTCATGTACTGTGAGAGTATGGCAGTAGAGAGGGTACAGCGGGGCCATAAACAATCAAGAGTAGAGTGCTTGAGTATGCCTACACCCCAGACTCACCCTAAGTATCAAAATATACTCATTTTGGCGACATTTGCTTGAAGCTCTCTCTCTGTATGGGTGATGTAAAGTTGGGGGTTGTCAGCATATTTTGGCAGTTAGTGATATTGAAAAATCCTTTTTGTAACTTGCCCTAGTTCAGCTAAGGACAGGCCATTTCTCACACATTGATACATACACATTTATTGAAGAAGTGTATAAATCTCTATTTCAGATACTTTACTATATGTTGGCCCTTGAAGCATAGACTCAGGTTTACCCGGAAGAAGACTATTGTAATTATAGTTACAAACTAGGTTATAGCCGGAGTGCAGCTTATCCCACATGGTCAGTTCCCTCTAGTTGCTGCATGATCTAGCAGATGTAGATTTCAACACTAAATGAAAAGGATATAAAATATCTTCTGTTATGCTATGTGGCAATTATCAAATTTCAGGTGAACATGAAATATAAACCTCCATTGTTGACCATGTCCAAATTGATGTAAGGGGTGCACATTCATTACAAACTCTGCCCAATTATGCATTCTTCAATGACAACCCACCTCCTTGTTATCAAAATATTGTACTGGTACTACTGATCATACCATTCTTAGAGTGATCTATGAAACCATAAGATTTAGCCTGTAATGTCTGTTATAAATAAAGCAGGTTATGACACACTATCAAGAGTACATGTGTCATGGAGGAGAAAACCTAAGCTCTTGGATCATCCAGATTTGTGATGAAATGTTCTACATTGGATTTTAACTGCCAATCCTATGCTTTAACTACATCTCTGTTGTATCAAGCCTTGTCACCAGCATCAAGAGATCAAGACAGATGACAGGGGAGTCAAGGTATTTTTTTCCGGTCATGTTGCATTTTTGCTAACACCTAACATTATTTTACAGGCAGTTCTGTGAGAAAATCCCTCGTGATAAAATGAGAGATTACCCATTCTGTAGAAGGAGGGAAGAGCTGTTCAGAGAACTATACACAGCCAAAAATAACTTTCTTATTTTAAGAAATTATTTCTCATTCTAAGTAAAATTAACTTAAAACAAGTTTGTCCGCCAGGTAACAAAATTTTACTTGAAATCTTGATATGTCCAGCTTACTTGAATTAAGAAATACAATCTTAAGATATAAATTCTTGAATCAAGTAATTTATTCTCAAATCAGGATTCAATTTTCTTGAATATTTCTTAAAAGAAGTAGATAATTCTCATGGAAGAGGATTATTTCAAGATAAACTTACTCATACTTTTTCTTAATATAAGCTATATTTTCTCATTTCCAGTATTTCAAAAAACATTAATTTCCTTGTTTGTAAAGTGGATATAATTTTTATCTATTATGGAAATGCTTTAGATCGAATAGAAGGTTATCAGTATAGGTGACTCAGTGACAGAGGTTCATCAGATTACATGCAGCTCTTTGAAGCCACATTTTCTTAAGTGAATAAAACCTTTATTCACAGTCTTTGACTTAATGAAAGGCTGTGGCACATCCCACCCTTATATTATCATATCATCTACGCAAAAGGTGTTTAGCTTCCTTTATGCCTTGAATTTCCCTCAATCAACTATCAGACCAATGGACCTGATACTAAATTAATTCCAAATAAGTTTCCTTCAGTTTTCACTTTATCTTCCCACATCTAATATTTTAGGACCGAGTTTAAGCTAGGAATTTGTAATTTGTACTGCAAATAATTCACCATAATAGGTAGTGCTGGCACCTAGTGGCAGACTACATAATTTCCTCATTTTAAGAAAATAATACTTATCTGGCATGTTAGAAAATATTCCTTGCTCAATTTCTAACAAGATCTTAGTTCTACCTTTTACTAGATGTAAGAAAACACTTCTAGTTTAATAAATCTCATATTAAGAAATTAGACTTTCTTGTTTTAAGATATAAGATAAATAATGTTACCTGGTGGACAAAACTACCAATTTTGAGAAATTTTCTTAAGAAAAATAATCTTGAAAACTCAAATCAAGAAGGCAGCTCAAGATTTGTTCTAAACTTGATTTTTCTTAAAGACAAGATGACTGATGAATCTTATAACCAGAATTTTTCTCATAACTAGAAAAGATTTCTTATATCAAGTTTATTTTCTTGGATAAGAAAATTATTTTTAGCTGTGTATAAGTTAGATCCCCATCCCACCCCAGAAATATCCAGGAACCAGTATTCAATGAATAAAATTCATGAAATAACCCACACTGCATCTTCTACACTGAAAATTTTGTGCCATACAGAACATTCAAAGCTGATTCTGCCTGCATGTGTACAGCCACTCAGGAAGGATACTGTGTTAGTAGTAACCAATGCGTGGATTGTCTTTATAGATATGAACAGTTCTTGGAAAATCTAATTGGGGTATGGGAACTTTGGTGTATATAATCCAGCATCATTTTGGTACCATACCACATATTAGCTCCTGGAGGGTTGCCCTCTAATTAATCACATAAAATGACAGCTCATTTTCAAGTTTTGACTTCCTGTGCCTGATATAATGGGGATAGAGCAACTTAGATGGTTGTATCGTAACTGGGAAGTCACTACACTACTTTGTGATATTTCTTGCATCGCAATAGAAATATTTAATAGAATATATTAAGGGAAGGGCATGTAGCAGCTACCTATCGTTATTATTAATACATGAAAGTCGAATGTAAGGGTACAGTGTATAGCTTTATCCTAGTCTTTAAAAAACAAAATAACAAACAAGTGGCCTATAGTAACCAGCTGCAACCTACTCCTGTAGTTCTTTTTTCAAATCTTATCATAAACATTTTATTCATCCAAGGATTTAGTTCAACTAAATGAATGGTTTACTGGTTATGATTGTAGAAGGTTCCGCACAGCCGTCAGAGAGATTCTGTGCTCTTGCTGGAGAAAACAATCAGCAGAAAGTCCAGATCCAGACAATCAAAATACCAGAGAGGAAATCCCAGCTGGAACATCGGAAAATCAGGTCTGAATCCCGGGGCTGAATACAGTAAACACCATTGCAACCATTGCAACCTGCCGTTGATGCAATGTGTAGTGAGGCCTAATGGACAGACCCTATATAATTATATTCAAGCCTTCTCCGGTCAATCCTTTAGATACAACTATCAGTATGCAGATCTCACACTCTAAATTATCTCTCTTCGTGATTGTCTCTAAATCTCTTTGTGTCTGGCTCAGTATACATACATGACTTCAGATAAGGTGTCAGAATTAAGCTATGTATGCCATTTACACCAACCTCCTTTGTTGTTAGCGAGTAAGGTGATGTTCTGGTTCGATATAATATTATGTTGTAATTTTTACATACAATGGGATGTATCCAATGATATATTGAGAAATTAAATCCATACTGGGTAGAGGCATTATCAGTTATCTAGTTTTCCCTTTATCTTTCAAATCCTACTTAAAAATATCGTTACACCCTTCTAGAGGATGAGTGACCTTATGTTATTTAATAAACTCTGAAGTACGAGCCTATGGTTAATTAGAATCTATCCTGACTGACAACTCCTTCAGAAACTATACCCTGGTCCATATTTCCGGATGTGGAGCTTCTAGGAATTAATGAAGACATTTTCAGTTTGAAGTGAATTTTATTGCCCGGGATTGGGTAATAATGTCTTAGTGAACTGAAATAAAACACCTTTAGAGCATTTATGAGTCAGTTCTAATTCAAATTTCATATCAACAGTTGCAGGTGAAAATATGATTTTAGCAACCCACCAATATTGATCATGTCTTGAAATCCGAGTTACTGAGATCAGTAGGATACTTCATCTACATATTCTAACTCGTTTGACCTATGGGAGCTATGAGGGGTTAGCTAGAAGGCCCTATTAAATTTTTATAAGTTCCTTTGATTCCGATAGACCCCAGACAGTACAAAGAAGGACGATTTATATTTTTGAATACATTTTACTCTTTAAACTGTAACTCCTTCACTTGTATATTCTAATGGTGGGAGATGGACAGAGCTATCCACACTGTAAAAAATAACTGCAGGATCTACTAGAGATCCTCGTAAAAATGAACAGTGAACCCCCGTAATTGTAAAGGAGTGGATCAGTGTAGGTTTTACAAGAAGCCCTAGGTGGCAGCACGGTGGTACATAAATATACAAGGGAATCTCTGTGGAAATAACGACAGATCTCTGGCAACCTTGGGACATGGATTCCGTCATCGTCTTGACGACGTTTTCTTACAATGCAATCTGCCAAGGATGATCTAATCTACAAAGGATATATGGGTGGTAGTATGAATTTAGCCACCAGCAAAATACCGCATGCAACCATAAACGTCTAATCCATTTTAAAACAAGACTTTTACCACATTTCATTCTCTTATCAACACTACTTCCAGAGCCATCAATCATAATACAAAGGAATCCCATCTCTCATCTTCTGCTCTTATCAACCAAGCAGACTGTAACAAAAGCCTCAAATGATGAACAACAAATCAATACTCATTAATACTGTCTGGCTGAGAATTATAATCAAAGTATTCACTTGGAACTATGTTCTGAACATCTCACTTCACTTTGATCACCAGTCCTTACAGATAACCACAAGGTGAGATGTTCGTTTGTATCCATCTTTGATTCAAGATAAGAAACCCAAATCCCCTGATTTCAATTCTACAGAAGATTCCTGAAATACCTTTACTAATTTTCATTTTAATGACAGATGTCTGATTATGCAAAATTTCATTCTGTAAATGGTTCATGTCACATTAAAGCATTATGCCCGTTTATCATCATAATGCACTCCACAGAAGCATTCATTGATAGACCGGTCCCTTGCATTTATGCATCATGATGGCAAACAGAGACAATGTATTAAATCATTATTTGACCCTTGGACACTGAGATGGCTCAGTCGCTTGCTAAATGCCATACCCTCACATGTTCAGTTTTTGCCCATAACCACCTACCTTTGTCATCACTCAGGACCCATAGAATCAAAATGTAGGTCAAATTCCTTACCTGAAAAGAAAGAAGAAAGGAACAATTATTCAATGGTGGAATTCAATACTTTCACATTCACATCTTTTGTAATGATCAAAAAAGAGAACAATACTACCAAATGCCACCCCCTCCCCCTTGCCCTTTACCTCTGTCAGCCTTGTCATTAGGAAACGTCTGTACTTTTCTGATTCCTCTTCTCTCTTGGGTGTTAAGGACAAATGCTGAAACCTTTATGGCCCATCATTCATGTAGATGCGGGAGGGGGTGAGACAGAAACTCCCATTGAACAAGGTCTTAACAAGGGACAAATTATTTGTAAATGAAATTCCTTAAGTATTCATAACATGCAGAGCCATTTTAATAGTTCATGACGCAGAGGAATCCTCCACGCATGAGGATTTCCCAAAATCTGAAAAAAATAATCATTATTGCTTCCATCCATGGTAAAATAGCTGAAAGAATAGACGACATAAATCTTGATGCCAGGGCCCATGGTTTCTCTTGGGAGTGTGGCGGTGGCAAACCCCGCCATGAGGAATATACAATATTTCACAGCAGATCTTAAAGAGCACCTAAATTAAACACATTGAGCTCAGAGTATCAAATAATTGGAAATTCTATTTAGTATGGCTTAGAAGTAGGCATATGAATGCTTTCTAGAAGGTTAACCGTTCTTTCTATCATGGTCTGGTTTGGAAGGTAAATATGAACATCCAGGCAGTATTATTTAGGAGAGAACTAGCGACTGATAATGATTGCTCTTTTTTTGTGTGTTTGATACACAAGGAAGCCATCAGTCACAATGTCACTAATTAACAAGATGAATGATGGGTGGGTTGAGGTACCGTTTATCACTGAGGTATAATGAGAGATCCTGCCTCCACGTCACAAACCTTATCCTGCTCATGTTACCTATAACTAGAGCTGGACCAGAGCAGCATGGCATCTACATCTCTTACTAAAACATCTATACTGAACGTCTGAAGCATGTATAACATTTGCAGCGCAGTACAAGCAGGTGGTAGTAGTGGACGATGATGGATAGTATGGGGGTGAAGGGAGATGGGAGGGGTTTTTGCTGGAGTTGCTGACTGTATCTGACAGGTCTATAATTGAACTACGTGTTCTTGCCTGTTGCTGGTCCTCTTCTTCAGATGCACACAGAAAGCCACTATCTAGATCTAATGCTTAAAGGGATTCACCCCTTCTAAGGTTACCTATGACCATGCTTAAAGAGGCTGTGCCAGGGCTGTCAATCCGTTCCAGCATATTGGGAGCCACACTTATATTTATGCATTTCTTTCTTATACATGCGCACCCTGTGGTAATCATTTCCACTGTAAGCAACACACTAAGGAACCATTTTATATGAATAATTACAATTGAGAGTGTGCAACGAATTATCTTTTCCAACTTTGTTTTGGATGTTTCTTCTCATTGTTGGAACAACCTCTCACCTTATATAACCAATATGGCAAATACATGTATGATAACAGAAGTGGAATATATGGTAACAGAAGTAAGATAAAAGTAAAGTATATGAACACAGCCATAAGGCATGTTCCCGTGATAAGAACACATCCCAGTAGTGGCATTATAGAGCAGTGATGCAGATGGGACCTGATATAATCAGTAGCTTTTTATTGTCTGTAATGAAATTGTTGTGGGAATTATTCCGTAGTCCCACACTGATGACTTTTATCAAATCGCCTTGATGAGTGAACCCTCACGGGGGCTAGCAGAAAGTCACACAGATTCAACTCACAACCTTTGTAAAATCAGTGATGAATCGCCATGATGAGTGAACCCTCCCGGGGGATAGCAAAAGGTCACACAGATTCAACTCACGACTTTTGTTAAATCAGTGATAAATCGCCATGATGAGTGAACCCTCACAGCGGTTGGCGAAAGATCACACAGATTCAACTCACAACTTTTGTAAAATCGGCGATGGTACCAGGGTAACTCCTAATGAAGTTATCCTAGTACTTGCTATTGTAAACAACCTGAGTTACAACCTAATACAAATCTAAAACCTCATTATACCATTGTTCTAGAAAATTTCAGGCTACAGTTATTAGTTCGAATGATTGTGCATGTTGTACACCACATCTTATATCTTAGCATTACCCAAATCAGTAGAAATACTGTGTAATCTCCCCTTTTAGTTTACTATACAACATAATATCTATAGGTTCCACCATGTTGGTTTGGGTAACTGCCAGTTACCCTAGAACCTCTGCACTGTGTTTTGGGGATTTCCTACCGTACCCCCATCAGTGCCCATATGATTCATAAGAGAAATAACGGCCAAAACCTTTTCCTGGCTCTAGAAGGAGTCAGTGAGAGCCAGGAGATGATGATGATAGTGTGGACGGGGTAGGGGAGTTAAAAAAGGGATGATAGAACAGCCTGAGGACCTCGCGGTGGGAAATAGAACTAATTATGACTGCCTCACCATCGAATGATGTTAATGTCACACTTCCCTGCTCAGCACCTGAAAAAGGTGGATGTGTAGCAATCTATATGCAAGTAGTCCTAATCATCAAGATATGCAGGCTACCATCTTGTCCTTATCATGCAGGCTTCTGGAAAGCATTGATAAAGCTGGAACATGAGTTAAAATAAGAATTTTAGGTACTTGCTAGACTAAATGCCACTTCTATGACAGGATTCATGATAATCCTTATATTTAATCCAATACTTCCATGATGGAAAAAGACAATAGTGCAGAGAAGGCTTGTAATGCTGTTGGGCCGAGTATATGGGTGTCATCCTGAAGTGAATCTTGAAAATGGCCTCTCGTGGAGTAAGAAATGAAAAAGAGGAACAAATCTTTGCTCGTTCTATGCTGGTTATGTGATAAGGATCGATCAGAGAGGAGTAGGCAAGGCTGCGTTGCCCTTATACAACAAATATTGGCTGAGTGCTTTGCAGCGTATTGGAATATTATAATCTTTCTACCGAATATAAAGACAAAACATCTGCATGTGAGTTGAAATGAGCCTCTTCTGCTATCAATTACTACATTTGAGATATTTTTCATGAGTACATCAACCTACGATATCTAACTTAAAAAAGGAAAATTAAACACTTTGCCTAGTGTCTTCCTTCGCAAAGTGAGCATTGGATGACAATAAAGAATGACATAATATGCGTGATTGGTTATAATGAAGACAGACAAGACAGATCATTAGATGCGAAGAAACAAGCATGGTCAATCATTATCGTTAATTTCCAACTGAAGGCCAATGCATTCGGATGCATTGTTAAATGCTGCAGTCTTGTTAAATTCTTTATAATGATACATGTACATGTAATTTTCTTGATGTATGCATTAATCATACTAGGTATCAAATACCCACACTCAAAATGGCCTTCAAATGATTCAAACAACGTGTGACATAGGTACTACACATGTGAACCAAACACTTGCTTGTCCTCTTTATAATCTAAACTCCTTTTAGAACATTTATCAGAATCCATTAGAGCTACTAAATCACCATTCATGCATCCCATTACTGGTGCTGTACCTCAGACCTCATCCCATTAAACCAACAGAATTGGATTATCTTACAGAAGTGCCTATATCAGTTGTAAATTGAGGCCTTCACTTTCTACAGTTGGTGCTATTAAGCTCTTTAATATCCTTGAAATAACATATGACTTAATGTTCCTCTTCTTTCATTTCATCTTGGGAACCATGGAATATATGACTACCCCATCTAGAGGTTTAACCCTGAAGCTCCATATATAACATCATCAATGAGATAACCCACCACCATAGCCAATGACAGCGTCCAAAAATTACCATAAATCATAAAAACCATGAAAAATACACAGGCTCACTCGGATTGCGCATGCACGAGGCTTATCTCACGTAGCCTCATGCATGTAATGGGATAACCCTCTCAGTCAAGCTCAATCCGAGCATTTGCCTAGGCTATAGTACTACATTGATATATGAGGTGAGAGAATACAACTGCGATGCTTATAATAGTGTAGTGGTCAGTGGAAAATGTCATGGAGAAACTGGGACTCGAACCCAGGACCCTCCAACTTCGAAGCGGAAGCTCTACCCCTGAGCTACTTCCCCTGGCCTGACATTCTCCACCTTCCAACTACCCTGGATCGGTATGGTATACATAGGGGGAGTGACACAACCAAGTGAACAGTCCCTCTGAAGGCTCTGCGCACCCGACGGGGGAACGAACCCCTACAATAGTTTACTTCCCTCTTTTCCCCTTCTCTGCATAATCCCATCTTAATGCACTATTATTCTATGTAGCACACCCTTTCGATCATATAGTTACTAAAATACAAAGCCTGATTTGACAGGCTTACTTAGCCTGCTTGACGAAAGGTATTTATTGTAGTTATAAGGTCCTGTTCTCCCTCAGAAGGACAGCACTGAATTTGACTGTGCCTAATTTGGAATGTACTACATTAGCTTCTCTTTGTTATAAAAAACACACAGAGCTTGATTTGTGGCAATTTTGAGCGGAGTGATGTGAAATGCAATATGCAGACCCCAGGAATGCAGTGTGTGTGTGTGTGTGTGTGTGTGTGTGTGTGTGTGTGTGTGTGTGTATGTGTGTGTGGGTGGGTGGGTGGGGTGCATCAATTTTATATGTGTATTTTATTTGAGAAGGGTATCTGGAGAAAGTGGCAAGGACTAGTAGAAAGGAAGTAGATGGAGACTGCAAGGTGAGAATAAAAGAGAAGAGCAGTATGGAAACATCAAAAACAAACATATTTTGGAAATATTAAGTTGAAGGGCATGAGGCGACAGGTACAGCGTATATGCTAAAGAGAAATGAAAGGGGGTGTATGGGTTGTGTGCAAAGGACAAAGGCGTGAAAAAGGTATGGGCATGACGAAGGAGTGGCCTTTGAGAATTCCTCGACAGCAAATGAGATGAAATGTTAGATGACATCTGGAGGTTGTCTGACTGAACATCTTTTATGTTTACTTCTAACCTTCTACTGTAGGATGGTTGCCTCTAATAGCTTGCAAAAGGTTAGGTGAGTGCATGCACTTAGCTCATACTTAGCATACTTTAGCTCATGCATTTTAAACTTTGGCTCCACCAGAGCCAATTTACTTCCGAATTTGAACTGGGAGAAAATCGGCAACACGCCTTAAAACCTTTAAAGAATAGTGGAGGCTCCACTACGCGATTTTTTGGCACATTCTCACTTACTGCTATCCCTATAGTGCCTAAGCTATAGGGTGTTGACATTCCTATATTGTAAACACGAGATTCAAAAATGTAAACATGAGATTTCAGGGGTCATTTCATGGGTGATCTCTCTCCTTGTGTGCCATATTTACAAACTAACCTGTACCTGCATAGACTCTGTGATTGGGTGGGAGTTCAATATATAAACATCAACACAGCAAAATATAAATAACAACACAGCAGTCACACAGATTACAGGGTCTTGCACTGTAAAAATCAAATCTGTCTGATATTGAGTTGCAGAGACTCCCCAATGTGAAAGTCTGCAGTGTTTACCTAACATCAGCTTGATTTAGTGGAATAAAAACATCTCGTTGACAACACAAGCATGCTTGAGATTGCACACAATCACATCCCCAGATAAACAAATAGCTCCCTCAATATACACATTATACCTTGTAATGGTAACAAATACTACTCTTTAACCCAAATTTGTCTCCCATTTTCTGAGGATTGTGTAGTGGAGCCTCACCTCATCATTAAAATGTTGTCATGGATTCTTTTTCAAATCGGCCTCACCTTTTCAATTCTCTCTGATTAATGCATCTGCTATCTGTGTTTTAATGTTCTCTTATCAGATTGGGTAGGCAGATGACGTGCAGACACCAATATTACAATTAACATGGAAATCATAATGCCTTTTCTTCAATGGAGGATCGTGATATGCTCCTGGCTAATAGTGTTGGATCTTTAATATTGACTTGAGTCGTGTGTCCCTCGATGCTACCATATTAAACTACCAATCCCTCCCATTTGCATGTTCACTTCTGATGTGGCCTAATCTCACAATTTGCATGTCTGAGCTGCTGAGTACACAGTTCACATCCAATACCAACTTGAAGGATGAGAAAAGCATAGTAGCCATTGAATATGAAAGTCCTTTCATATCTCAAGATAGTTATGCATCATTCAGCACAATGGCCTATACTACTGACAATGACCTATACTACTGAGGGTACAGAGGTCTTGAAACAAACAATTGCGCCTTGATTGTGTAGTATCATAATGAATTTCCAAACTAAATTCTCTGTGTGCCATCATAATCAAAATCTCTAGATCTATAGTGCCAACTCCACTGAGATGCATGAGCATGTGTGCGTCAAAAAAATACATTGGGGTCTATGGCATTTTTTAATGCATACACACTCATGCGTCCTAGTGGATTTGACCCATATGCCATGAATAGGGACCTGCCCTGTTGAAGCCCCAGAAGGTAAAAAAAGCAGCACCTTAATTTATGAAGAAAGTTCTGTAGGCTCTGAGATCTGTAAATTCCTATTGGATCACCATGGCTGAAACCAGGTTCATGTTTATCTCTCACCATCCCTTTCCCTTATACATGCATATAGAATTATAAAACCACATATGCACAACATATCAAACAATTAAGTTTTTCCTATGGTTCGTAATTGATCATTCTAATTATTCAATATGCAGTGGTAGAAAATCCAATATCATTCTGCGTGTAACAAAACCTAATCTTTTGCACGGCTACGTTTTCCCATTTGCAAAATGATAGTGATTGTCTAAATTGATTCCAACATGAACCATAAATGCTAGGCACCTTGGGGTGTGCCCCGGTAGGGAGCACAAAGCTAAAACGTCTCCTAGGATATGGTGCAATATTGTTTAAAACAAAAGTGGCTGTTTTTTTTTAATTGTGTTGCTAGGGGGGCATGGCAGAGGGAGGGAGATAGGTCCGGGAGATAGGAGGATAATGAAGTGGCAGGTAAAGAGGGGGAAAGCATCATGTAGGGGTGTGACTATAGTGGGTGGTAGGGCATATGACACTCAGCTAACATGATATAATGTCATGATGTAGCACGTCGTTGCATGTTATCCTTTTTGAGAGCTTGCTGAATACAGTGTGATCACCACAGTAATATACTGAAGAACGTTTCTGATATTTTTAGACCATCAAAGTTACGAAGCAATTTGCTAATTGTAAAGTTCTAAAAAAGCTTTTAACAAAATATCTGACTGTGTTTCCCTTTGAAGACAGTCTCATGGGATCTAGCTTCATCTAGACTGCTTGAAATTATAGTACGTGTTTAAAGTTTTTATGGAGGTGTACTGAGGTAGGTTACAAAGGAAGAGGGGGTGGGTACTGAGGAATGGAGAAGGGAGACTTTGTCAAAGTAACCACTCACCTCCGTAATCAATGTTTATACATAATAGAGCTGGCAGAGCGCAGCACCATCCCTTTACTGTCTCACTCTTCTATAGCATATGGATAACACTTACACAGACTCAAACTGGTAACCAGTCCATGCCCGTGGCTAAACCTATGGGACTGCTGTATTTCGCTGTTTCCACCATGAAATAAATACTTATTGCTGTTGTCATTATTGTTTTGCTGGTGGTGGTGATGATAAAATGAACCAGATAAGACCGATAGTGTTAATAGCGTGTTGGTAGCCCCCGGCGGCCCTTTACAGCACTGCACCATTTGGGGAATAGCATCCTTTTAATGGATGGCGGGGGAAATGCAGATTCTGCCTGCAGGCATAACTGTGCATTGATTTCTATTGCCTATGACCCCAATTTATGATTGCCTTTTCATCCACCCCCTCTTTAATTTGCATTTCCTGAGTGTATTCCTGTGTTCTTTCTGAATACCTCCCCGTCAAGAAATTTGGAATTCTCTTCTTTTATTCATTATTTTCCTAGTTTGCATATCAATTCAACGATACATGAAATAAATTAATAGCCTATAAGATCCACATAAATGACTCATGAGCAGGAAAAGTGGAAATGGTTCCAGATATGGAAAATACACAATAAAGTATCGATATTGCTCCACTTTTACTTTTTCAACAGGCAGAAATAAATATCCTTAACCAGGAGCGTTATAAATATACAAATTTAGGCACATAGTACCCCACATTTAGAAAGTTAATCGACCCTTAATACCATAGAATATTGAAGATTTCCTTGAATACCACACTGTTCCTTTGCAATAATTTTCTCTCTTGATAGACATAGAGAGAGAAACAACAGAAAAAGTCGAATATTTATCAAGAAATTATGTCCATGTCAACATTCATGTAGCGTCAACATTCATATAGCATGATCAAAAATGTGTTTCTCCTGTTTCTGTGGCGTTTCTTCTTTTGGAAATGAGAAGATAATCCAAACCAGACGGGGGCGGTTGTTAATTCCATCTATAAGCATGATAATTATATGCTCTCTCTATGTATGTGAAATATCAAACACATAACAAAAAGCTTTGCTTTCCGTCCAATGCAATACACTGCAATTGGCCGATTATTGTCGATAAGCATCTCATTCATATTACTTCTCCTTTTCATACCAATGTTACCGCCAGTAATTGCGGTATTACAGAGAAATAGGCCTATTGAACCCCTCTTATTTTGATATCAATTTCATCTCAATTCATTGAAATCCAGTTATGAATCCTTTCTTCCCCTTACCATCTTTCCATTAGAATAACAACACAACTGGGTCCCCACGGAACAAACAGCAGCCATTCTGAACACACAGTCATAACATTCACCATAAATTGTCCTATCTGTACCTTATGCTGTCACGATAATAGAGAAAGAGCTTTTCAAAATTGACTTTCCATCATGGGTGACAGTCCATAGCAGCTGTCTCACTGTTTGAGTGAAAGAAGAAAAATCTGCAGCTCGCTTTGTATTGAAATTGCCGTCATTGATCAATCTTGCTCCGCAAAACTCAATTAATTCAACCAACTTACATTTCAGAGAAAAAATATAACAAAAGCAGAATTTTTAGTTTATCAACAGAATAGATTATAAGCTTGCTGACATTAAAATGGTAGGTGATCCATCAAGCAATATTTTGACATCATTGATCGTGACAAAGGTTTTCAAGGGAAGAAATAAATGAAAGACAAAATAAAAACTTCCAATATTTGCTCTGAAAGAGGAATATGGGCGGGTGAAATGGCCGACATGCTATTCACAATGCCAGTGGCCATTTTTCTCCCCCTAGGAATACAAATGATATTCGGCCCCATTGATCAGAATTCTGATTGGCTCCTTCCCGGCTTCCGCTTGCTGACTTCCTGTTCCGCCGGAAGTGCCACCATGTTGGACGCTGAGGCTGCTTGGAATGGGTGATTGACGTGAACAAATGCATGCTGGGAAGGATGTCCGTGGCAGCCACAAGTAGGGGTCTGCACTAAGGTTGTAGAATCGGGACGAGGCAGAAAGGTCATGTGACCAGTAGATATTTCCTAAATGCGTATTTATAATGTGAGCTAACATTCGATCATTGTAAATAACTGGCTGATGGAGAAAGTTTATTAGACGGGCATATATCACATCATTGTTATGAGCCTTTATATCTTTGGTAATTATTTTGAATGTCTCCCTCTTACTAAAGGGCACTTTTCATTATCATTTGCTGCAGACAAAACAATGCATGTACATTGTGGGAATGCATGATTGTGGCATTTGTCATAAAAATGTCTTCATTATTACTGTAGCATATGCATCAAAATGTATACAAAGGGACCTGAGCAAACTGACATTTGAAGAGGGAACTGGGAAGTAGATTAGCTGGAAATAATGGAAATGCTAGAAAAGACGTAGCCAAGGACCCAATGTCCACCCTTCCCCTCATACTACTAGCAAATTTCTGGCTGGCGGGTGAGCTAGTGAGATATGTTTAAGGCCTCTTTGACAGCTAAGGTCATACTCATCGCGAGAAAACTATGTTAGCTAATTTCACAGATGGATTCATGTGTGTGCACCAGACACATTAAGGGGAGAGAAAACAAGAGCTTAATACCCTTTAAGGTAATATAATACAGTTGTGCTGGGCCCCTGAAACAGTAAATTAATAGGATGGTACAAAACACATGTATTAAGCTTACAGGGCAGACATTGGGCTCAGCCGTCGTTTAGGTCACAACCTTTACCTGCAATCAAGGGGATAAACTGATATCAATAACATCAACCAGCCTTTAGCTACAAGGTCCGCTTCCATTGCATTTGGCAGTCTTGACTTCTTGCAGCCATCAGTTGCCCTGATCTTCCACTATTTCTCATTGACTGCCCACCCTGGGGCACATATTGTAACACAACAGTAACAGCCACATCCACAACAGGCCACCCACTCCCCTCCCCCCCCCCCCGCCCACCTTCTCCCATAAACCCTACAGGCGTCGTGTTGCAAGCTTCAACCAGTCATCCAGGCACTGTACATTGATCCACCACCAAACTAGAGCCAGACACAGGAGATAATAAATCAGGCGTACCATGATACATGCATAGAGGTATCGAAGGAAAATATAGTGTCACTTCACATAGCAGAGCATAGGAAGCTGGGCCATGGACAAGAATAGAAAGGAGACTGGTGTGGTAGTACATGGACACATATCTGGCTCATGAATACGTTAGTTCCCAATAGTATAGTAGGTCCATGCCCCAAGATGAGGATTTGTTCAAGCGGTCACTGACTTCTCTTTTGTCCAATCGACTACAATGTAAAGGTTATTGACCTGCTATGTTATGGATGGGCTGGTTGTGGAGTAAATTTCTCAACTAAAATCTCCTACGTCTGAGTGTTAATATTATGTTTCATGTTTCACATATTAAAAGGCTGCATCAGCAGTGTCCAACCTACCAGTATCTTCGCCATGAGTTGAGAGTCCATTTCTCAGTATTTTGGGGCATGAGAAGACATACTTACATACAAGACTTCAACCGGAAACCTTTATTTTTCTGACCAAGATTTTTGTATCATGTTGGTCCTTTTGGAGTTCATCTTACAGGGTCAGCATGATGCACCACTGATAAGGTATTCGGCAGGGTTGCATTAATGCATGACACCCAAATGGCATTAAGAGCAAAATTGGTCTTCACATCGATCGTCCCTAAAGGGCTAATCAAACCTCTCTATGGAACTTGCCTATCCTGATCACTGTAATCCCTGTCCCTTGTGCATTAATCAAGAAACATAGCCTCCCTTTTAAAGGGAGAGAATCCTGGTGCCACTGGGACCTTGTCTTACAATACCAATATGACACAACAGATGTCTCTGTAGCATAGTGGGTGGGACCTCAGCCAAAGCTGTGTGGGAGGGGGCAGAACCATCTGATATTTTGTAACTGAGGTCAATGATGAATGGAGGCACACAGAGCCTTACCCACATCTGCAACATACACAGCTAAACACTGCAAGCTATATTTAGAAAGTCAGACCATATGCCCCACACTGAACAGAACCTTTTGTTGAGCCCTTAATAATGTGAGGATGACTAGTGGTATGTACACAGAAGGGTATATCTGAGAGATAGTAACATTCTTCATCACCAACTTTTGGAGTGGTCATGTTTGAACATCAGTATTAGGGGAGGGTTTAGGGTATGGCCTGCAGTTGATACCTATCACAGATCTCACATATTCAAAGTGATAGAGGTAAAGTCTAAAAGGAGAGAATGGCAAGCAAACCTTTGAGCAGATTAATTAGAGTTTAACCCTTTAGCCCTTAAAACAGCCAAAAACAGCTGTTTTTGTTTGATACTGTTTGGTCAGAGAGTAAAAATCTTGTTATCATCTGCATTTTATAAAGGTTTAAAATGTGATGAAGTTTGTGAAAAAGGGTCAATTTTTGGGCATATTTTTAAGCGAATGAAACAGTACTTTATGCTTTTCTTTAGAGCCAAAAGGATTGGTGAAAGCCAGGAAAGGTGTGTACAAGTGGATAAAGGCTAAGGTTATGAGGGAGGAGACTCAGTAAGAGGCTTTGATGTGAATACCTCAATAACTATAGAAAATATATCCAGCCCTAATAATGACCACTCCCAAGAAATCAGTTGGTAGAATGAGGTTAGATTTTGCCTCCAAGCTACACAGACCCCTGGCTATATATAGCATGCATGTGTGTGTGCCCATGGGTGTCAGTGGGATAGTCTTTGCAAGTGAGAGCTGTGCTAAATATCCACTTGCACATACAATAGAACTTTGTAATATGGAGCATTTTAGGTTCATACAACTTCCTCCCTACAGTCAAAGTGTTTTTATGGAAGAGATTAGGCTAAGTAGCCCACTAAATACAATGTCAGCTTAAAACAGAACAGGCTAGGACAAGGAAATCTGGTGCCTATTAGCAATACCTCCTAATAATAAAAGCTTCTATTGAGGAGGTTTCACTGTACCTTTGGTGAATGCATTATAAGAAAATGGACTCACAGGGTACCTGGAAGTTAAAGCAACTAAGAAACATTGTTAAATACCTGGATGTGGATACCAGCCTTAAAATATATAAGACTATGATAGTCCCATTGTTAGAATATTGTAGTTACATATTGGAAAGTGGACCGGTTACCTTAATTAGATCACTTAGACACTATACAAAACCATTGTCTAAGAGCATGTAAAAAGATAAGACAACCACGAGACATCCATGTTAATGATTTATTGGTATCATGTAAGGTCAAAACTCTGGCAAATAGAAGAAAACAGGTGCTTGCTTGTATAATGTATAGACATATACAGTTACTTGAGAATAGAATAATCCCAGCAAGACCTCTTAGGGGTAATGATAAAATAAAAATCAAGGTAAAGCGACCTAGAATTGAGCTATATAGATTAAGCCCTCTATACAGAGGCAGTATTATCTGGGACCAACTACCGATACATGTACAGTCGGTAGATAATCTACAAAAGTTCAAGAAACACCTATGTGATATAATGATATGACCCTAGCGTATCGATCCAAAGATGTGAATTATGTTGTAATATAATATATATGTGACTATCCTTGGTATGTGACTGTTCATGGAAACCCACCTGTCTTACACTAAATGTAATTATACAAACTTACTATATGAATATATCCTCTTTATTCTGGCTGATAATTGTAAAAGCTTCAATACGTTAAGATATTGTTGGCCAATAAACTTGTTCAAACTCAACTCAGCTGACCAAGACCTCATCTGGCAGTTCATGACCAGTGCCACCACCTGGCTAAATATAGCTGACTTGAACTTTGAAGGTCACCCTGATCCCTTAACATCACAACATCCCTGGTGGCAGCTACATATATCCTGGTGCTGCACTGCTAACTTACAAATATTGGCTATGAATAAAGTATGTCAGGGGGTCACTCATTGGTTTTCTATGCAGAAGCAAACCCTCTGATTCAGTGGCATTGTTATGGGTGAAAGACTTTGAGAAAGAATTTGGGACCCGTTTTTTTGTGGAAAAGTACCAAATAACACTTATCAAGGGGGACCCACTACATGCTATTAACACAGAAGTGTTATTCAGAATTATCATCTATGGACATATTACACTATATGTAGGCCTGAGAATCCCATGCTGCTGCACACAAATGGATGGCCCAGACTGAAGTTTGATCTGTATATTGTAAAGTTTGCATCTCAGGTAAAAGATACATATGATATATGTTCCAGAATTGGGCAAACAACACTCCTTTTCAGGGCCCCTGTAGGGGTCATGCCCAGGGCCCATATTGGGTCCAGATAGGACCCCTTTCCCTTGAAGTCATGTTTGCACATGGTATCCAAATATGCAGGAGTGCCCCCCCCCTCAGGAAAAGTGTGTCCAAGGCCTGATCTTAGGAAACTACCTTACCCCAACCAGTGCCACCACCCTGCTAAATATAGCATACTCCACACTAATCTCTCTCCCCAACCCATGGCTCTCCACATATCATTGAGTTGAGTGACATATTATAGCCAGGTCCTATTATGATAAGCAGCAAGCTGTGGGTCAGTTTTTATACATTCAGCCATAGCGAACTTCCCCCTTTAAGCAAAGCCTACCTTGCGATCGGCTATCTGTCCCAATCTACCCTCCCAGTTTGACCTAAGACCCCGATGGCCATTGGGGAGACCACACTGCTTTATCAATTCACCACCAGCGGCATCATGTAATGAAGACAACTAGCTATAGACTGATATGAAAGGCTCACTTCATTGAGAGATTTATATTTTAAAACCATGCCACAGCAGTCTCTATCTCTCTATTAAAGGGTTTATACTGAGAACACCATCTTAATAACAGGCTATACGCCATGCAGTTTTTCTCTTATTTTAGAGCTCACCGGAAATGATTAAGGGAAGATAATTCTCTCATTTGTAGATTTAGGTTTTCAATGAAAGCTTTCGATTCTAATGATTAGAGAAAGATCATGATGACAATGCAGGTTTAACAGTATTCCCGATTAACGATATCCTGATTAAGTCACCCATTCCTGCTGCATAGACCTATAGAGCCCCCTCCCTACCACCACCTCGCTGCCCTCAGTTTCCCCTCATATCATTTTTGCCATGAATGGGGAGGAAGCCGGGAGCCACGTGTGCACAAAGACCTGATAGCCACACTTAATCTGCAGCCTCTTGACTGTGGAGAGCCTAGATGGTGATTTGTAATGCCTTGGGCTGGAACCTGGCCTGTTTGGGGTCGGCACGTGTGCAGCTGCTGTGCGTGTGTGAGTGTGTTGGGGGAGGGAACAAGAGAGGTTGATAGGAGCCTCGGTGACCCTTATAAGAGCAGTACGAATACTAGAGATCATATCTTTTTAGAGCCTAATTTAACTATCTATTACTATAAATGTAATTATGCACCAATGACTCCCGAACACTGCATTGGTAGACATGTCCACAGACCTTGCAGGATCGGCAGGAGCCATATTGATGCGGGCCATGCAGTGATGGAGGGTGTATAAAAGAAACAATATGGCTAAATTCAAGCAGCACAACAGATGAGCACAATATATCCAGGGGTTCTGCTCTGGTTACACACCAGTGCTCCATTTATGCCTCAAGAATGGTCCTGTAAAGATCCGATCAGCATGGTGCACCAATGCAGCACTGACAGGTCCACTTGCCACCACTGCAGGTGCCTACCCATAGTTACTCTGGTGCCCTGAGGTATAAACCCTCAGGAAACCACCATACAGGAAGCAGTATAGGAAGCAGAAAGGTCTGGTGGGAGAACACTAATTTCATTCCCACTATGGGCACTTTCGCGCGACCCAACCTGGTTAACCGGGTGACTTGATCTGGTACATCCGGGGTGTAGCTGTGGTGTACGCCCGATGGGTACAGCCAGTCGACCGGGCACGCGAAAATGCCCCATGCCTCACTCATAAGTAGGCAGGAACTGGAAATACTGCTCACTCTTCAAGCATAGGTTTTATTTTTCTAGTCTGAAACATAGGGTTGAAGAGTGCCAAGTTCAGGGACATTGTAGCAGTCACTAGTGCCTATATATGGCACTAGGTACGAGTGTAACCCATAGTGTGTCATAATAATTATGAAGGCGCAGCCTTCACATCATGAAACACACAGGTAAGTATCTGTAGGTTCTTCATCGTGTAGAAGAATCAACTGACAATTCAAACAAAGGGCGTAGTCACATTCATAACCCTCAGGCCACCTTAATGATGTATCAAAACTGGCACTGTATCAAATGTCAGCAGTATCATTGTGCACTTTGTAGTAATGACATATATAGACTGAACGTGTACATACTGGTGTCCGTTTCACTTGTATCACGCCGCGATATGTCAATAAAGAGTCCTGAAGGCATTACCTCTGTGGTATGTACTATAAGCAACTGTATAATTGCGTTACTTTATTTGATTTGGTGTATGATATTAAGAAAGGATATCTGGAGGGTATTTCTTAACATGCTACGACTACCCCTATTTCAAATCGTAGTGGTTAGCCTTAATATAGATGAATACTTTGAAAATAAAGTAAGATATTACTAAGTTGATGAAAAAATGTAATGCATGACAAAATTACATTTTAGGTAATGGCTGCTTGACCCTATTAGACCGCGGCCCTTTACATGTAACCTGGAAACCTTGGTCGTCTCGCAGAGCGTATACTCAGTAGTGTAGGTACAAACACGGGCAGCTTGTCAGCCTACTTTACATGAAGCCCATTCAGCTAATTACTTCCCGCATTTCCCACCTGAGACTCCCACCCTGTGCACCTACAAAACAGACAGAAGTGTGACATGCAGCACACACTTTAACATCACAAGATCTAGCTGTCTCCTCCCGCTCACCAGTGCTCACAAGGTGTTGCTACTGCATGTACGCCATAATTCAAAATGGTTGGAAAACAATCGGGTCGTGAAAAGATGAATTCTTGAATCTGACAACAGGGCCTTTAAACTTTACACCCCCTCTGGGAAATGTTATTGTGTCCCAAGTGTGTTCTCACATAATATTCAAGTTCATGGGAAGCTGCCTGTGCCTTTAGTTGTTTGTTGTGAGGCGTTTAGGAAAGGAAAATAAAAGATAAGGGAAGAGATCATATTTCTAGACGATCCTTTCACAGAGGCTTAATGCGTTATGGTAGAAGCCTAAGCCATTAGGGTAAAAAGGACTTTCAAAGGATCGGCAGGCATTTCCAGTGCCTACATGATCCTAGTCTAATGTTCTATGGGCAATTCCCTCAAACAGAAAACCTATATAGCATGTGATAGGCCCCAAATCTAATGTATCAGTTTATCTAAATGACTGCATATTGTCAATTTGATATGTCCTTTTATCATGATAATGATATGAATACAACCCTAGGAGATCTTTAGATCTTTAGTTCCTGTCTCATGTTGGGGTTCATGTACTATGAATACATCATGGTCATCACAGTTCATAACACATGTACAGTATAATCAGTATATATGACACTTGGAGGATTAAACTAACTTCAAGCCAAGAGGTATTTGGCGTGTGATTGTTGCCGTATACCATCTCATGAGTCTTATGAAGAATTTTGACCTAATATCCTCACAACACAGCGTTACAACTCTATGTGCCAAGTCTACATATTCTGGAATAATAACCTGGTTCCACAATTGGACAGTTGTGTGCACACAATCAGTATACCATCTATGGTCACCAGTGTCAGTGTGGTGATACTGTCACCACCATTTAACAATAAAAATAACACAAAGCCCCAACAGCATTGTCTTCTACTGTAAGGGTAAGGTCCTTATAGGCTTAGGCTAGCAGGGTATAGGGTAGTTTAACCTAAAGACGTCCATTCCGGTGCATGTCTTCCATGACAGCAGCACCTGGTAAGGGTGACAGGTGGACGACTCAAGGTATATGGACGTCTTTAGGTTAACTATAGCAGTGGCGGATCCAGGGGATGGCCTGGGGGGGCGCATGTGCCTTGAAACCCGTGCCTATAGGAAATGATGCCCGGAACCCCGGCCTTGCCCCCCTAGACCAAATTTTCCTGGCTATGCCCCCTCCCCTAGATCACCCCTTCTGGATCCGCCCCTGCCTACCCTACAGTAGAATGGTTGTGTAGGAAGTGTATCTACGTGAATTGGTCTACAGGATCTCAATGTATTCTTTTTTTCATTTTTTGTTCCATTTTTCTGCTGGGGAGTGGGTTATGCCATGCAGAAGTTCAGTTTCTCTCACTTACAGAATGGCGATGCTACCTTATGGTCACCCCTTACGATCCAGCGACTGAGCCTGGCAATTGAAGTGATAAAGCTAGACCCTTAGAATAAATTCTACTTTGATGGTTCTGTTATCAACCTACCCACACATAGCACTGCCCATAAATTCTATATTTAAATAGGACCAGTACAGAATTAATCAAGAGCACGCTGTGGAGAGATAAATTGGAATTTCCTCTTGGAGAAGAAATGTGAAGTCATAAATCATTTTCACAACGAGGTCCACAGGGAGGGCGGTTTGCATATTTCATTTTCTGTTTTCAGGGCATTGGTATTGGCTACCCATCAACGCCAATGAGAAATACTATGGCAAGGCTTGAGGATATCACTGAATAAATGGAAAATCATAAATCAATGGGAATCATATTGTGCTTGAATGCAGCATCATACCAATTAATGGACATGATGCAGTATAATATTCATAAAAATTTAATGGTTTCTAACTGGCCAATTTTCGATGCTCCAATTGTATACCTCTTGTGCGATTGAAGAGGCGGAATATCAGGGTATTCGTATGTGGTACAGAGAGGACATTTAGGTGTCAGAAGGAGGAGAAGTGAAGAAACGGAGAAGTCCAGAAAGCCATCCATGTGATAATAACACCCCCGGTAATGACACAGCTACCACCATGGCTGTTTTATGTCAGCAATGTTTACCAACACTCACGGAGTCACAGGGGGCCGGCCTCCTGCAGTCACTGAGTCACTCCCTTCCCCCAGGCCCCAACTCCTACCCACCACTATCTGCTCGCTCAGTCCCTGCTCCTACCCTCTCATGAGGAATCCTAAGGCTGCAGGATGCCTCGTTTTCCATTGTTTCAATGATGCACTTATAATAAAGAAGTGCACTCTTGAAGGCCCTTTAGGCGTGTATCAACCCTGCAGGGTCAGCACGATGCATTGATCCAGCACAGGGGAGTCAATGGCCTGGATTATATGGCAGCAAATAGGTGTGGTGGATTAAAGCACTATGCGGCATTTAGGGGTTAAGAGTTGGAAGAGTGAGTCCCTGGCAGCTGATTCAGTCACATGGGATTGAGCAATAGGGACTGGGTTTGGAGGAGTCTACTATTAGGGTAGAGGAGACAGTAGCATGTAATGCTGTAGAAGGGATGATATTAGGGAGTGGTCATTATTTATCAACAGGGGGGTGGTGGGTTTTCGTGCCGACGCGCGGAAATTTTTTACGCCCCCCCCTCGACGGCAGTCAAAATTTTTTGCGCCCCCCCCCCCCCCGCGCCAGAGGCGTGGAGAGTTTTCGCGCCCCTCTTTGATCTATAGTAGCGCGCAGGCTTTTTTGCTATAAAGAGGGTGAATTTTTTTAGCCCCCCCCTCAAGAGGGGTCAAAATTTTTTTAGCCCCCCCCCTCGGGAGGGGTCTGAAAATTTTACGCCCCCCCCTCAAACCCACCCTCCCCCCCTGTTGATAAATAATGACCACTCCCTTATGTCAGGAAGGGGATAGAAGGGACGGAGAGAGAAATGGTGTTGGTTGGAAGGGGGAGGCCGTAATGGAAGTGAGGACGTCGGAGGAGAAGAAAGCAGAGGGAAAGATTTTGGGCCTTTTAGGGAGCAGAACAAAAAGAGAGGGATAGAGACTGGCATGTAATGTAGAGGGGTAGAGGTGAGGGACGGGGGGGGGTGAGAAGGAGATCAGTGTTGACTACAGAGGCTGCAAGGAGCCCGAAGGATAAGAGTGAAAAGCATCCAAGTTTCTATTTTCTAAATGCCATGTACCATCTCTAAATTTGGGATAGACATGGGGTAGGGGAAAAGAAACATCCCAAGATCGATCCTCATGAATTATAAAAGAAAAATGATAAAAGGAATGCTTACCTTATTATGTTAATCCTGTCGTACATATATGCCAAGCCAGGTAATAATATCCATGCATGCACAGACTCAAACAGTTGATATCACTCTCCTTATCCTTATTCACACGCCAGGAACCAGCAGCACCACGAGACAAAAAGCAGACGACAATTAACTCTTAAGCATCCTTTCCCTGTGAAATCACTCCAATGTGTAACCTATTGTTGGTTAAAGACTCCAGCCTGTAATAACAGTGGGTTAAATCACGGTGCTGGTGACATTTATGGTAAATATCCATAAGGGCAGTTGGACTGAGGTAGCTCCACACACTGTTCTGTCTGGGAACAGAGTGACTGGGGAGGGCTCGCTGCATGGGAAAGTGTGCCCGTGTGCGGGTGAGGGGGGGGGGGGGTGAAGACAGGCTGACAGGCTGGCTGATGCTGCAGCAATGCCAGCTCTATGCAATGGACTCGTGCTGCCACCTGCTGTTACATTTTGTAAGCTGAATAATACTTACATGGAGAGAAGGTCATTGTTTGTTATAACATGGCTGGGTGAGGTTATGGTGCATTATCCTCAATGCTGCATCCTGATCGGCTGATTGACTGTACATTATGTAAATGGGTAATGCACACCCAGTACAGGGGGTTTTACTTCACCTTTAGACTTTACAATTGGTGTTCCTGTGTTATCAGATGGCTGATGTGTGATTTTTCTGAGCTATAACTGACATAAGGCATGGGGTATGGCCATGGGAGTGCTCTAGACTGTATTGAGATGTCGAGGGGCCTTATGTGTCCATGCAGAGACGTTTTAATACAGTCTAGAGCACTCCCACGGCCATGCCCCATGTCTTATACCCCAATCAATTCATCACAGAGAAAGCCAATTCTAGAGTGTTATGCTTGACTGCATAAGTGGACCCAGTGGCGTGGGTTCTTAAAGTGCCTACCCTATAGCGTGAGTTACAGATGTAAATTTCATCTATATATAGGCCTCTGCGGGCAAACAAATTAATGTACTGAATTGACCTTTGGGTGAGGTGGCTATGACTCACTTACCTGAAAAAAATACATGCATCGGAATTCTATCTTAGTATCCTATTCCTCAGGTAAAACCATTTAATTCACTTACCAATAAGACAAATAGAATGTATAGGGATATTTTTATTCAACATTGCCCTATCTAATGCATTCTAATATTTTGAGGAGCTCCTACTCATGCTGTAGTCACCTGCCCACGTGTTAGTAATGTTTGCCTGCAGCTAACCACCATGTGACGTAGCAGAGGCCTGACATTCGAGGCGTTCGGGCAGCGGTTTTCTAACGATGCATTATGGGTAGGGGTGACCTCGAACGCTAACTACCCCACCTCAGCTGGTTCCCTCCACCCCCTTCCAGCCCAGCCAGGTCTGGCTAGGTACCAGTCCCTAACTATGCTTGGGAGGGTAGTAAGTTGACTCAGGGATCAACATTGACCCACATGGGGCAGACCAATAGGGGGTGGCCTTACAAACCAGCATTGATCCCTCGGCCGTAATCCGAACGCCTCGTGTAACTCACGATATTTGGTGGCTTGCAGGTCTCTAGCCCTGCATTTCAATCATACCTGTATAAACCATGATAATGAATTTTCATTTCAGTTTGTATGTCAACGGGATGATGTCAAACGTGGTGCAAAGCACCATGGTGGTCCTTTGCAGAAGAAACTCTGATGAAAGTGAACACTGATAATTGATATTTTTAAATTTGCTTTGCAGAACCTGAAATCTCGCTCTATACCCTCACTGGTTATAGTCCTTCACTTCTAAATGCCCACATAAGTTGATTCTACATAAAACTTGATTGAGCAATTAGGTATAAGCCATAGAGCTACTCATCCATTAAGCAGGGTAATTGGCCCCTGACATGTACTACATATTATGGTTTAGACACTGTATACCCACAACATAGTTATCCCTGGGCAAGCCAGACGTCATTATGGTCAGGTAGTGCTGAGATACTATGAAGCTAGTGTCCTGCTATATGCCACATAGGGCCCCTGTATATATATATATATATATATATATATATATATATATATATATATATATATATATATATATATATATACATATATATATATATACACACACAGATATATATATATATATATATATATATATATATATATATATATATATATATATCTGCAGCTAACCACCAAACAGTATATTTTTCAGTATATTTATAGCAGACAAGGTTTCAAATGAATGCAGGCATAACAAGGCCTACCTTGTGGGTGTAGGCTTAAATATGTTTTGATTAGGCATCTTATTTTAATTCTGAGGAGCATGTATGATGTTAAGGATGAATTCTGTTAATCGCAGATCTCTTCTAACCCCATCTGTGTCTGGTACACACAGGAGAGAAATAATTTATATAGCCAAATTACAAACATTCTAGCCATGTGTCCTTTATTAGTTATGGGTGTTCCCTAGGTCGCATGATTTCTTATGTATGACTTAATCAGAAAGAGGAAGAATTAACCCAATGTCTACTTAATATCAACACAGAATGGTACGCCAATTACAATCCTTTTCATCGAGCCTCGGCGATGGTCGCAGGGATTCAGAGGTTGATATTTGGAGATGCAAAATCGATGTTCTAGTGGCTCACCCTGGTGATAAATGCAGTATTTTTTCGCTCCACAGCCACATGGTGGCCCCCTAGTGTGAAGGACACGAGTCTTACCTCCCAGTAGTAGTATAGGAAAAATACAACTGGGATCTTACCCCATATTTCTCTCAGGAATTTCTCAGTAGGCCTACTCTTTGTTTTCCTCACGTGTTCTTTGAAGATTCTCTTTTCATCAAACTGTATTCACAGTGCAGTTAAGCTTATTTTACGCTAGGTCAATGATTATGGTCATATGAGTATGGTATTGCTGGTATATCTATGTTGTATCCCCTTCCCTCCTTAATAGACACGAAGTGATACTGTCTCTTTGATGCACACTGGCAACATTTATTGACAACACAACAATCTAACATAAAATATAACATCTCTCTCTGTCCAAAAATACCTCGCACCATATGACAGATAGTGTACCTCCGGTAGTCACCTGTCCTTTGGGTCAATAAACAATTTTGATGATATTTTATTCCACTTTACATGTGTATATACCATTTTTGTATTTGATCTAACAGTGCCTTATGTCAATGATATAATGTGAACACTACATGATAATCAACAGTCATCCAGTTGGAGGTATTCCATAATATAATCTGTACCTGCATGACCGGTAGTTTGTAACCTTCCTCCTGTGGGGCGAATCAATGTTAACCCATTTAGGAGGGGGGGGGGTGCAAAAAAATACTACTTTGGATCCTTTAATGTTTGTTGAAAATTCAGATACTATTATGTCCCATTCATCATTCCTTTATCTCAATTTCGTAGCAGCAGACATCCTCCATAATATGATTCTGTTACAGGCAGTCTATTCTTTCTATCAAGAATGATGTGATTGAAAATGAAATGAAAAATCATACTCTGGATTCTCGTTTCATGCGGGGATTATTACCTTAGCTTCATTCAACCAAGGACGTTTCTACCCTCATATGTCTAGGGGAAAATAGGTGTGCACATAGCTTTTACTAGGTAACAATTGCCCTAGGTCACTTTAAACAAAAACACGTGGCATGACTATGGGCCTAGTACTAAAATATAATGTGCATAGGCCTATATCCCGATGTCTGTAATGTTGGACGTAAACAAACCACGTTCTGATATAATCATAATACACTTTCATTTATACGTGAACTACATAGATCTACACATCAACACAATGATTACCCATTAAGTCATAAGAGACTAGGGTTTGGGATGTTTGGCCCTGGGCTACTTTATGTTTTAGCGAAGTACTCTTTGTTTCCATACTGTATCTATGGAAGCAGCCCTGGGTGCGATTACCTCACCGGCTTTATTTACATATTAAACACATACCTATACAAGTATAATTTCTCACCAGCACTGGACTGATGCATTACGATGGAAAATGCTGCTTTGAGACATCCTACTAGCCATGGGTAAATACATCTTGTACAATCATCAATTTTCATCCATTTAACATATATGAGTATGATTAATATTGCTTCTTTTGTAGATTCATGTGATTTCTAATTTTTAGTCAGACCAAAACAAAAGGTGCACTCCAGTTCACATGGCCTGAAGGCCTATGGCAGGTAGGTACCAACCATGTCTATTTTTCCTTTTAAATTAACCTTTCTACCTTGTCCTGAAAGGGAAACCATGGGTCGGCCCTGCATTAATTGCTAAGCTAAGTCATGTAGCTCAAAACACGCCAATTCCTCTGGCCTCGGCAACGGTATTGGGTGCAGATATTCATCTATTTTATATGTATTTTTGGATACATCGTTTGCTGAGAATAATTCCCCATTCTCCCATCTCTTCCATATTGAGGAAATAAGAACCCTCTGAGAACCTATTTTGCCGTGAAAAATATATATTCCTTTTCTACATACTATATATGAAAATATCCACAGTATGACCTTTCCAAATACATAGATAATGGATTGACAAAAGCCAATCTAGACATCGAATCTACGCATGATGCAGACTTATTCACAAGACGCTAGCATCTCCGTCATTGATAATGTCTTGGGATGTGTTGGCTCCACCATTAACCCTTTAAGAACGACACAAGACCTGAGGTCCTTATAATTGGTTTGGTGTTCCCATGTATATTTAAACTCACCCTTGATTCATTTATGTTTCACAATGTTACCTCAGACATAAATGTTAACTCGATGGGCGTCTATCGTGCATGAATGCCGAACCGAAAAGGTATCTTATTATGATTCACATTAATTTTGTATCGTGCTGACACATCGTCCATTCAAGTATTTCTTTAACCAAAAGAGGGTTAATGAGAAACCTACATCTTCAATTCACCCATCCATCCTTTTTTTTCAATATACCATTATACAACACTTCCTATATATGATATACACATCAATAATTACGTCCCTTATTCTAATTGCACATAGCATTGTACCGGGGACCAATTCAAGTGTGGGGACACTATATATTCCTATTTAGTATCTCAGAATACATTTCACACGTATCCATACATAGTCCTAAACTAATGTGATTTATGACACCTGGATAATGTTTTTTTTTATTCCAATAACTTCACCCTAGATCTTGATATATCTCTTTAGCATAGGGGTTCAAAGCCACAACATAGACACTTCTTTATCCCATTTACATCAAGGACTTATATCACATAAATTAGCCTTTCTAACATATGATAGCCCATTCCATACCATTATGAATACATATTATATCCATGATATCACATTTCACTTGGCATTACATCGATGAATTCTACTTTACAATATGAATCTCACATATATATATATATATATATATATATATATATATATATATATATATATATATATATATATATATCAGGTCTACAACACGGGGGAGCCTAATATATACAGGTGTTAATACACATTTGTGAGGTCCTCAGTATTATACCAGTCTCTATGGACCCAGCAATCGTGGTTATTTGACTCAACCTGTTCTCCTTCTCTTGAATTTGACCTGGCATTAGTGTTTGCCACAACGGGACATTAGAGGCTATAGATATGTTCCAGGTTTGATTTTCCCAAGACCTGGGAAGGTAAATGGACTTTTATACAATAGCATTAAACTTGAAATACTGCCATTGAACCACTATCAAAATGTCTAATTATTGAAGGATGTCACAAAGCCATACAGTATTAACATAGAATTGGCTGTGAGTAGTCCCCAGCCTATCATTTAGGCCGCAAGATTCAATCAATATGGAATAATACCTTTCTCTCTCTGTTATGCATGAAGTGCGCATGCACGCATTTGCCTCCAGGCGGCTCTGTCGTAGGCGAGCTCTGTGGCATCCTCTATTGTCAGGTTTAGTGAATTAAGGTCTTTTTCCTTTGAAGAAGACAAAGAATATCAAAACCACAGAAAGAAAATCAGACAGTTATTTTCTGACTAGATAAGATTCACATTTCAAACAAAGGCTTTTGGGACATTGCCGTTATCTAGAGACACTCAATTTCACCTCTCTGTGTGAATTGGGACTTGTTTCATTTTATTTCGCATCAGTCAGCTTCAATGGCTCCATTAGACCATTGCCTAACGTGTTTTTTCGAACACCATTTTAACTGTCTAAAGCTGCACTCGTTGACAGACCCCTTCCATTTTGATGAAGGTGATACTAGGGTGTTTTGTAATGAAATTGCACTCCTTTTTGTCCTGTCGCCTACCCTGGATGATGAAGTACATCACCAGGAATGGATCTACATGGAACATCATGATATTGGTTGAATTATAAGCAAGTTAATACAGATTTTGAGTAATACTACTTTCACCAAGGACTTGGCTTATCTAAACAATGACATTTATACTGTAAATACCTACTTTGACATTATCATATTGAATCTCTCATTTCTTACCCATGGCTACTTCATCTGATTTACAAATGATAACCGGGTCACACTATTATGGGAAATTATTAGGTGATGGGTGCAGTTCAGTCACTTGATAGTGGTCTGGTGCTTGTACCATGCTGGCACTGTCTGCACTCCTGCCCCTATGGACCTACAGTTAAGGAAAGGTAAAAGCAGGCCTCAACCTCCTATCAGACCTGTCTACATCTGGCCCATATCTGAGGGAACTAGTATTTGCTCTTAGTGTCGTACAATTCATCTCTCACCGTGTTCCCAATAATCCCCCACACATATAAAAATATCCGCACATCATTTCTAAATCTAGTCAATGGTTCAGATAAACTACCATTTAGCTACAGTTTGCTCTTTGATACATGTTGCACATTTAGACATTCAGTTCAGTGCCTAGACTCTATATGGCATAGATACTGACTGACGTCAGCTGTAGTGCATTTAGATGGCACCATTGCACTTTCCAGTAGGCATTATTAAACTGGAACCATGCGGTAAGTCTATACCCTTTGCTCCTTTGCCAGTAGATCCCTCCTTGGGCTTCAGAGTAGTAGAATGGTTTGTCCTCTATAGATCCTTTGAAAAATATAATCCACGTTACGACATCACCAGTTGCTAATTATATCTATAGATCTCACCTAGGTGATCTCCTTGTCGAGTCTTGGGGCAATGACGGCTTATATAGGCTTGAAGCAATAGGAGGCAGATTAGATTATAGGAAGGCTCTGTCCTCGATACAGTGGCTCTCTTTGTTGGGAAGCTGGGATTTGGGCGTAATGGACATTCGCACCTGGGCAGCACAGCACATCCTCTTGCATTTACTGCATCCTGGATATCTGAAATTCCAGTACAGTAGCAATGTCAGCATTGTCTCTGCTATACCGGAAAGGTCAGTTTCATGCCCTTTGAGTACTGGACTGCTCACCTCAGTGCTGTAGGCCTTTGAATTTTGATACTAGCATCCTCCATATACTAGTCACATCATATTCCTTACACACATCAATGTTAAGCATGGATTTGTCATGTATAATTCTATTCAGGTGAGTCCAGTTCTGATTCTCGTCCATCCCGATTTAGTCCACGAATGTGGACATACTGGACGCTTTTCTCGCTGTATGGGACAGGTTCAGCTTTTGCTCCACACCATGGTCGTGCAAATATACCCTCCACTTCCTCCAAGCTCAGTCCCTTGGTTTCTGGCAGCAGGAATGCAAGCCATACCACTCCTATGAGAGCCAAGCCAGCATATAACCAGAATGTACCTACAAAGGAGCAAGTAACATGGGATTAGTATAATTGTCCAACAAATACAATATAGCACGGTTTGTTGTGTTCCTTCTCTATAATCTGAAGGTTATCAACTTTTAAATACAATTTACCATCTGTCCCAGTTAGTCCAATGTGGCGGCCTTTGATGTTACCTTCTTTATTTAACAATGTGGGTGGAGGGATAACATTGTTTTGGCCTCCACCCCATGGAGTGGCCGAAACCTTTGTCTTGAGTCGTACAGTTCTCAATAAAAAGCTTTTAAATTTCAGCACGAGTCAATGATAAAAACCCAGCCCTTACACAAAAAACCCAGATAATGACATGCAGAGAAAACTAAAACTGAAAAGTACCCTATTCATAGAGAGTAGGCTTACAACATTCACAGTATAGGAAAATCGGAGCCCACCGTCAGAAAAAAATGGGTTGAATAATTTTGCATCTTATCTGCACCTTTACATAGAAGGCAACTCTGGGACTTATATGATGTTCCTACAACTCCATAAGGACAAGGATGGAAACATTGTGATGGGGACCCATACATCAAATTCTACTGCATATGTGAACTTGCTCCTCCATCTTTTAAAAGGAAAAGATGTCCCTGATCTGCGTTATATCTATATACCTCGAGTCAAAGTACTCATATGTCATTTTGAAAGGATGATGTGACAGATTCTCTGAGCTTGCATTATTGATGAATGTCTGGGAGCTCTAACCTTTGGCACCACTTACATATTATTCACTTTCATCCCCAAATCTGATACAGGCGTTAAGGGACTCCCCATCCTGTCAACTCAGTAATTTTAAAGGATGACAAATGACATGTTACATATGTATTGAGGCATAACAACGCAGCACTACCACAGTTGGTTATCTAGCCTAAAAGGATTTTATTGAAAAACAAGAACAAAACAAGAATTGTATACAGTAAATTGCCATTATAAAGAAAGGGCCTTACCATATCTGGTGATACTTTCTGTTAGTGACAAGAAGGACATGGAGACTGCTAGGCTGAACATCCAGTTTGTAAATGTAGCTACCGAGTTCCCTGTACTGCGCGCCCACAGCGGGTAGATCTCAGAATTAATGGTCCATGGCATAGGACCCATACCTAGAGGGTTAAACATGTTAGATCTTACAACAAAATAGCATCACCCACATAATTATATGCTGCTGAAACAAGTAGAAAGAAGAAATAGACGTTTAAAGATTGCTCACAACAAATCTGCAAATATAGGGGGTGTGGATGGGGGTCCCCCATGTCACATGTCAATTTTAAGAAATGGTTATGTCACATGTCACTTAAATCCTCATGTGCCATGTCACCTCTAAGAACCTCTCATGTCACATGTCGATTTTAAGAAATGGTTATGTCACATGTCACTTAAATCCCCATGTCCCATGTCACCTCTAAGAACCTCTCATGTCACATGTCGATTTTAAGAAATTGCCATGTCACCATGTCAAATTTAGTGGTCCACACCCATAATATAGGGTCGACTTGGTGTTAAGTTTATGTATTCGATGTAGCAGGGGTGTAAGTTCCAGAGTCTGTGAGTAAAACCTACCTGGGGCAAAGAAGAGCAGGTAGAAGACAAGCCCCATCATAGGCATCCATGAGAAGGGTGTGGGGCAGTAGTCATAGGCCCAGGAGAGGCCTCCCTCCAGATGGGTAGAGTTACAGCGCCCCCAGGTGGATGACAGTGGGTCGTTATAGTCTGACTGCAGACAGGAGGCGTTATAGGGACCTAGCGTGGCATTGTCATGGTAGCAGTAGCCACAGTACAGGTCCATCATGCACGCATTGCATGTCCTTAATGGGAAGAAGCACATGCATAGATTAGTGCGAATAATCAGGTGAGGAGGTCTAAAGGGGGGTGCCATGACATTTTTTTTTTTCAACTGCTATGTTTAGTTAACAAAACACATATTTTGATATTAATTGTCTTCTTGATATCATGATAATGATGATTCATTGCTACCCAGTAACTTGCAAGCCTTGTATATGCACGAGAAAAAAGATTCCTACAATTTCCCTGTTTTTGGAATGGTTATCAATACAGACTGAAATAGGACAGGATACTCAATGTTTAGTGAATGTGCGCAAGTAATAGCATGGCGACACTGTATCAAAGGTAAGCAAAGACACAAGGTGTAAGGTAGTCGGTTGCTAACACAAAACTAATTCAAAGTTATGTAAAAAAGAGAGAAATAATTTGCAATCAGAGGATAGATGAAACTCACTTATAAGTGTCACACTGACTTTGCTCAGCCCCCAGTTCGTGCAGATTGACCTCTGGGGAATTGAGTGCTCCTAACATGAAGCCCAGACCAAGCCAGGCCAAACTTACAACAGCACCTGGAAATTAGGAATAGTGTGGTGAGTTAAAGCCCTTTATTTATTGTTATTATTAAGTAGTGTACATACACTGTAAGAAATAACTGTACTAGACTGTGAACCATCACCAGTGTAATGCAGTGAAACAGTGTAGTTTCTACAATGAAGCCCCAGCAGTTACACATTGTGGTACAAGGAACCTCTGTGAAAAAAAAATGAAGAAATCCTTGTCCCAAGTTGCCAGAGATTTCTTTTACAGAAAAGGTAAATGCCCTCTGCATTATGTGGAGCATCCGTAGCAGATACACTATTTCACTATTTCTTGGTGGCGTTATTTCAACGGTGTGGTATGTAGGCAGCATGGCAGCCTTGAACTGGTAATTTCATAGTATTACAAACTTTCAAATGTAAATGAGTAATAGTGATTTAACGCTATTTTGACAGTAAGGATCGTATCTACTGCGAGAAAACTTAATCCCATGTCAGTTGATGAATGAATGTGTTGGTTCCCGCCCTTATGTGCACCAGACGCACAGAGGGGATATAGAATATGAAAATCCCTGACAAAGACCTTAAATTGAGATGGGCCAGCTAGAAAGCGCGTTTGCTCATTGCGCTTTAGTGCTATATTATGTAGTTTGGTTCCCACAAAGGTTTATTAGGTCTCTATAGTAATGCAAAACCACATGTTAGAAATTTCTCCTATCATTTTGGTTGCCGTGGCAACTGTCGTTACCCATCATTCACACACTATAGCGACAAAGTACAATTTACTTTTAAGGAAAAGTCTGTCCTTAAGATTCTACAGAGCAACATGAGAGGGAGCGACAGTAACATGAGCAATATGGGAGATGACAGTCTAATGGGACGGGGGTAGAACTGAACATGAGAGGCTCAATGGCTAAGATCGCATAACCCTTTAAGGATTACCATATGGCTTTAAGCTTAATATATCATGTCCATTATTGATCAGATTTATTTTTATAAATGGTGGGAAGTCGCCTTCTGAAACTAATAACATGGATCCAGATTGGTAGGGTTATCGATGTAAGCAGGTCGGGATATGGTGGAGAACATAAACTGACTCGTGGGAGAGAATGGAGTATAGACTAAATTGAGACAAATAAAGACAGGAATGAATAAACAAATGGTTAAGAATGAACTATTAAACAAATAGATGATTAGATGAATAAAGAAAGAATGGGAACTGAAAGAAAAGGGGAGAAAGAAAGCACACAATAGTGGGGCTGAACAAGAAAGGTGCACAGAAAAAAGGGAATGTGCGAAAGGCCGATGACAGGATGGAGGTAAAGAACGAAGTATAAGGTACACAGAGGGTACTGAGGAAGTCTACCTGATTAGACGCGAGGACAGTAAAGAAAATCCTGGGCCTCCCCATGAGGCATGTATGGTAAAAAATTATTAATCATCTTTAGTAGGGGGAAAAGATGAAGGAGGTAGAACTAGAGAACTAAGTACAACAATGTACAGAGAACTGGTGGTGGGAGGTCAGATAGGGCTGTGGAAGTTATTAGGGAATGTCTCAAAGGCTCTCATCATGCCTGGTGGGTTATTAACACTCCCATGGTGTACCAAGATAACAGTTTTCCAGAACAAAGTTAATACAGTCTTTGCCAGACATGGCAAAAAAGGCAGACTGAAAATAGAAACATTTTTGAGGGGAGGAGCCAACTGAACTGTGATAAATAATATGGCCCTGAAAAGTGCTGATGGCTAATGAGGATGATGGGAGGAAACAGTCAGTCAACAAAAAAAGTACAAATTTACATCAGAAGTAAGCTACATAGGGTTGAGCAGTAACCAGTTTTTATGTATCTTTGCCATTGCCAACTGCAGAACGAGTTTACAGTTATGATACACATGCACAAGTTTAAGTCCATGCGATGTGAGTCTAAAACAGGAGCGAACATACATAAAAGATTTGAGAATGTATTTTGGATAAAGGTACATTCTTCTATAACTAGAAATATGAGGACAACCAGGTTAGTATTTTAAATAATGACAATAATGCCCACGTCATTTACCTTTTTGTGCCCAGAATTATTTGAAGATTTTACATTATTTCACAATTGTATCACATTATTGATAAGAAAATGTGTTATTTTGATCTTTTTTTTTATATATGGGCTCTGCATTGTATTTTCTGAATATTTATAACTTAATAATGACTTTCAGTCAAGGATGTGCCATTTCTGGTTAGGTCTGGTAACCATAGTTACCAAAACATTCCATTTGTTGTCATTTGTTAGTATTTGGTCTCTATTAGGCTATATTTTTGTCCATATTCCCTGCAAACCTGAGCCTTACAGCACATTCAAAGCTGATTTTCCCTGCAAGTGTACTGCACTAAGGAAACATATTATGTTAGTACCAATTGTTGCATGGCTTGTTTTTATGGATATAAACAGTTCTGGTAAAACCTAATTAGAGTATGGAGAATTGGGTGCATATGATCCAAGATCCTTTTGGTATCATGTCAGATATTAGCTGACTCAATAGAATCACATAAAATGACAGCTCATTTTCAAGTTTTGACTCCCTGTGCTGAATATAGTAGAGATAGAGCAAAATGGATGGTTGTATCATAATCAGGAGGTCAGGACCATTCTGAAGAGGGTCTAACTTCGCAGATAGGATCAGTAGAAGTTTGTGAATGACAATTTCCCACAAGATTAAAGAATACACAAATGCCTAAAAACGATGTTATTATTTCAGCTAATTGCTGTTTAATAAGGGAGTAAATATATAATTCAATGTTAATTTAAGTACCAAATGGTGCAGTGGTTTCACCATCCCACCTTTGACCCCAATAATGTATGCACAGGTAGGTGTCATGGTCCAGTGACCAGGGGTCTGATTGGCCCATACAACTGTAGAGGTGAGTGCCATGGTCCAGTGCACACACAAGGGTACTAAGACCCAGTACATCCTAAGACTGTGCATGGTATCAGAATCTTAATACAGACTAAAATCAGACTGTTGTACTATGATCTTGGTGTGTCCCAACAAAATATTCCTGTCCCCAATCTGATTATAATTATACAGGTAGTCCATGTCCAACAATACACCTGCCAATCATGCACCCTTATTTACACCCATCACCCCCTCCACCTCAATGGTCTACTTGTCTCTTCTACACAAATGTTTGTTAACCAAACTGGAGTTTTAAAATCACCCCGTGAAACCCCAATCTAGTGGAGTTCAAGTGAGTTACTTATTAGAATTTGCGGAAAGACGTAGCCTGCAGGCGCTTATTTGAGACACTGGAAAAAACCTTATGGCACTTACAGTATACTGGCAGTTATTTGAAAATTGTCTTCAATGCTTAAGCTTGATTTCAATACCCCCTAACACTCCAGCTATTATTCATGACTGGAGCTTATTTCAGATCCCAGTGCTTATTTCTTTTTGGGCCACTGCACCCTCAAAACCTCCACAGTACCAGAGTAGTGTGAATGTAGTGAAACTCAGAGTATGGTCTCCCCTTTATGTAGAACATGGAGACCCTTAATAACTGCTTGTAAGTCTCTCCCAGTCTGTCTCCAAAATATGGCTGACACAAATCGATCCATCAAGTCCTTTCTAGACAGGCTCTCAGCAGGTTGTTCTATCATCACAGTGCAGAAGGTACTAGGGTAACTGGCAGTTACCCCATCGAATGCAAAGGGCCAAATACAAACAAATGTAAACACATTCCCTAGTATGTATGCTGTTAGTACACTATTCTACTTCATAATAATAATATTGCAGAATGTTAGCTAGGGCATGGATACTTATGGAGACATGCCCTGGAGTTACTTGATTACTTGGATTACATAGAAATCGGTAAAGACTAAAAGTTGTGTACTAGGGTAACTCCTAATCAAGTTACCCTAGTACTGACAAATCCAAAACCTCTCTACACTACTGTTCTAGACAATGTCAACCTACAGTTATTAGTTCGGATAATTGTGCATGTTGTACACCTCATTTAAACAGCTTAGCATTACTCAAATCAGTAGAAATACTGTGTAATATCCCCTTTTAGCTCACTATACTGCATATAGTATTCGTCATGTTGGATAGGGTAACTGACCAGTTACCATAGTACCTTGTGCACAGTGATCTTTACTTCTTCCTTGTTTCTGGCATAACAGAAGGCCTGGTTTTTGTGGCGGCGATCCATTTACATACATCTTATATTTTTGTCCTCAGTTGTGGAAGCTACTATATATCAGAATAGGTGCTCAAATTAATCCCATGAAGGGCCGTATAATCTTTAGTGTGAATCTACTCTACATGGGTGCTTTGGAGTATCAGGTCAACCATTGGATGCATCTGTAGGGTGGTCTTCATATCTGAGTGCAGCCGTGGTGGATTACTAGAAAAGGTTACATCCATGCTTTATCCTGACGACCAATGGGCTTGATGGATAAAGGCACTTTGCAGCCGTCGATGGGTTAAGGCTGTTGTTACTGATTGTATTTACCATGGGAATCATATATCATACACAAATAGTTGATGGCGGCAGTCAGTGTGGGCACAACTGTATAACCCTATTACTGCCTGCGTGCATAGATGTGCAGATCCCACCAACCTGTTTTTGGTAGTGTTGTATGGTATCAGCTGGTAAGACTAACCCATTTTTATAATAACATCCATCTTGACGTCAACCAAGTAAGATGATATCAAGACCAGGGAAGTTCCATTACAGACTTCAGTATTTTGGGGAGTACCAGCCTTATTTGAGCACTGGTACTTAATTAGTGAAATCTGGCGTTTGCTATTTCTGTGATGTGCATAATCATATATGTGCATAGTTTACTTGGTGAGAGTGGGGGGTTCTAATTGGTACAATGGATATCTGTAACAGGGGAACACATTATGCATTCAAATATTGATTAACATCCTCACATGTATGAATACAACTCACTTTTATCTTTTTAGTTCTTTTTAGACTTAGAAAGTAGAGGGAAAATTTCAACTGGTATATAGAGGAAACTAAAGCAATAAAGAATACACTCCTCCACCAGAGGAAAACAACCGAACAACAACAAAAATAATGTTGATACCACAGTATTTTTCTCACTCTATTTCTTCTGTTCTGGACAAACTGCTGAGATATGTATTTTGGATGAGTCATCTTCAGGAAAAAAACCCAGTATATTTTACTCGTTTTTGATTTATCGCCACACCGGCTGTTTTATTAAATGGTAAACATCTTATGAAAACAGAATATATTATTTTTTGTCTGTATAAAAGCTTACCTAATAAGCTGGTGATGGCGAGTGGCCGTCGTCCAATTTTCTCTACAAGGTAGACGCCAACAAATGTAAAGACAAAGTTGACAGCGGCGGTGACAGCCGAGAGCCAGATGGCGCTCTCTTCGCTCTTCACACCAGACATTCTGATAATGGTGGCACTGTAGTACCTGTAGGGGAAAATGAATATAAGATTCTTTGCATAGATAATATAGGGAAATTAGGCATTGCTGAGCCCTGAAGTATAGGGCTTGTATTACCGTTTTTCATGAAAGTATAATGAGCAGGAATTATCAGTGCAACCCACAGCTCCCCAAACAGGATGTTACACGCAGAGGCCTGCATGATTGCACCACTGTTTTATACACATTTCGCTGACATGAGCCTACTTTTTAATCTAAGTCTGACGTCAGTGGATATTAATGCATGCAGGGGAGGTACCTGTCAGTTCTGTATTGTTAGAAATGCTTCACCATAATTCAGAGGAATATGAAAAGACATATGACGTATATAAAGAGGCGGTCCATTGATAATAGGCCCTACTTGACTAGGCCCTACTCCACCGATTAAACCATTTGACATTTTAAATAGATTGCAACGACAGTTGGCATGGGTGTGCCGACCAAATTCACCCACCTAAATATATCTGAACCCAACAAACATATATTTTATAGAGACTCCATGTATTCCATAGAATTGCAGCCATTAAGGGACGAAATGAATTACAACCCAATTATCCAAGTAGGGATAGAGGACTGCAAGGGTTGTAACTACATACATTCCATTGAAGCCCCTCTGTCAAGCTTTGATGTTAGCTCTCTAATTAAAACACTAGCCACAGGTTCCCATTCAATTATCTAGTTCCATTATCTCAGCTTCATGCGGAGCATGGGGATTTTGTAAGAGCTGTTGGCACTAGGGAGGCGATTAATGGTGAGCATGGTAATCAAATGTGCAAAGTGGTGTAATCGTTTAGAATTGGTATTCCAGAAACTATTAAGACCACTCAAGGTGGATTTAGTCTACCCATGCTGCTGATTCTACTCCTCGATTGTCAAGAAAGTATTGCTGTTTCACCACAAAATGGCAGAAGGGTTCAGGGGTTCATTCAACCCCATTATGAAGATGGCTCTTGGATAATACCACTTTGCACCAGTGCATAGCACGTGTGGGGCTCTTATCCCTCAAATGGCTCTTAACCCTCAAACAGGTTTCTGTTTGAGGGCTAAGAGCAACCACAGGATCTTATCCCTCAAACCTGTTTGAGGGTTAAGAGCTGTTTGAGGGATAGGAGCCCCACAACCCGCAGATCTGCTCACCAATACTGTATTGGTGCATCACCGCGATCCATTTTTTGTGTATCAAGGCCAAATGATCACCGTGATGCATATTTGCAACTCAGGTGAGTTACGTGACAGGGCTATAATTGTGAGAACTACATATTCATGCAGCATAAAGACAATAATGATTTAAACTTTTGAATCCCAAACAAGACGGATAGGCCCAAAATATGCTCCAATAAAGCTGAATTGGACAAAAAAAAGTCAAAGGGTTATACTGCCAACAATAATGTGAGCAAGTAAGGAGAATGGAGAGCCCATGCGCTGTTTCTTGGGTGTCTTTTATGCTTGCCTACAAAGAGATGCACTATGTAGTCTTTATGTATTCAGTTACTTACATGACTGTGTTGATGCCAGCCAGCTGTTGGAATATTTGTAGACTACAGCCTATGATAAGTGCTCTCCTAACTGCTGGAGTGCACACCATCTGCCATATGATAGGGGTGTGACCTGGGAAAATGGTTGAGAGGACAATAAATTTGCAGCTTTGATTTACCTCCAAACATATCAGAGTTGGATCACATACTCAGAAATGTATAGTCATTGACACAATATTCAGGGTTCATATAGGTGAGTAGTAATAGATTGAAAAATTAGAATTCCGGACCACATTTTGTGTCTCACTTTGAAATCAATTTGGGGGAGATTATAAAAAACATAGGACACATCCCAGTATTTGTGGGGACGACTGCTACATCAATATCAGGAGGGAATCCAAACTTCATGTGAATCTTATATCGAACATCATGCAGAACTGAGGAATGCCTACCAAGGCCGGTGTGAGTAGTATACTAGGTTGTAAGATTGAATCAGGTACTGCATAGTAACCTTTAACATATATAAGTTTTCTGAGAAGACTCTAATGCATGGTGGTTCTAATATAGTTAGAGCCTTCAAGTTATTTAAGCTATAATCAAATAGATTTTCGCTGGTTAGAATTGATACAATCACTTACTTCTGGCCTCGTTCTCGACCTCAGCCTCCTCACAGCTATGCCGTATTTTGTAGAATTCATCCTCAATGTCATCATCTCCCCGGATCCGCTGCAGGACCTGTATGTAAAATAGTCAAGCCATTTTGAGAAATTGCGAAGGCTACATAATTTAAGTCAAAGATTAAATCACGCTGTAGATTGTTCCACGGCTTATTATTCTTCCCATCGACGCTTCCATGTTTACAATAGATTCTTCCCTGCATCAGTGAAACATGTTCTCCCTCATCATATCGGCCATGAAAGGAGTTGGTTGATGTGGGTTGATGGGTTGATGGGTTGATAGTGCTGGCGAGTTACTCGCAAACCCTATGTACAAAACACATATTGTACAGACAGATGAGCCTGGACCTGAAGTTATTATAATGTAGTTCTTAAAAGGCAAGAGGTATAGTATGCAACTAACCCCTGCCCTATGTGTATTCGTTATAGCCTAGCCTGCCCCAATGCTAAGTCTATGCATTGAATGTGCTTCCTTTAGACGTCATTGATATATATATATATATATATATATATATATATATATATATATATATATATATATATATATATATGGACTCCATTTCTTATTACTTATATGAAGATGCCAGTGCTGGCAATTTAGATTTGATAGGTTTTATCCTGTGCATTTCATGCTCTTCACAAGAAGACCCTTACATTTCTTGAGTGTAGATCTACGAGCAGGATTGAACAAGGAGCCATGTACAGTTATCCATGTATATCATTTTGAGGCAGCCACTGAGATACTTTTATAAATCTTCTATAATAGGGCCTCATAAGCAGCCCAGGGTTAAGGCTCATGATGTGTGAAGCCACTGAGGACCCCTTGGTCAGACGGGCCACAACGCTGGGAGCATTCCACTAAAATTAACCTAAATACAACTTAGCTGGGGAGCCAGCCAGCTCAAATGTTGATATTTCAAAATCTCCTGGTGTTGAGAGCAACAAAAGATATGAGACATGGATATGGGTAATTTGATAGTGTAGATTCCGAATCTAGGTGTGTACTCCTATATCTAGATCTAGGTCGGAACAAGGTCAAAACTAAGGTCAAATGTCATAATTTGGTCTGAAAATGGATATAGACAGGATGTACCTATTCTATCACAAATGCCCATATTTCACAGATAAGGGCTATTCACATTATAAGGGCATATTTACATATATGGACCATCATTAGGGAGATTGTGGTTGACCTTGTTTGGAATTAAGGTCATTTCACCCAAGGTCAAACATAGAAAATTGTATATAAATAGTAAAGTATTTGCTAACAGTTTGTGTAGCTCAGGGATTTATGTGTAAATATGCATGACTTTACATCTGCAATGAAGTCTACATAGTAACCTTTGATAACTGAGAGAAATAGATAGTTTGGACACATAATTTATTTGATAATTCCACCTATTGCTGTAATTGATATGAAATACAAAATCTCAAATTTTTCTTTTGCTGAACTCTGAGGTCTTAGATTCTCATTGATGACACTTACCTTTAAGTCTAGAAATCAATTATGACATATTGCTTCAATTCTGTTTTGATTTATGACCTTGAGTAAGGTCAAGGTCACATGTGACCAAAGGGAAGTATTATTGTAACAGGGAGCTCTAATGACCACACTACTGAATAAAAGGAGTGGATAATATGGCATGATATATTGAAACTAAAGGGGGATCAACTTCTTTATGACATATTTAATGTCATTCAGACATAATTGTAGGCATTGTGACAGCTACACATGGTAGTATTTGAGATTCATGATTAGTAAATGACCACACAGACTGGTACAGGCAAAAAAAGGTACATGATGTGAGTTTTTCTAACAATATCAGGGTAGGAATGGACATGATAATTCTGATGCCATGTTGCAAATATAATATTTAATTATTTCAAGGCTTCATATCATGTTATATACTGAAATCCTTAGAGTTGCATCATTTTATCATATATCATTCATTGCCATAAACCTTAACTATATTGTGTTCTATAGACATTCATTAAATGGTAAGTACTACTTATATACTGTACCAGAGTTATACATAGCACCACTAGCACATGCACTCATTGTATATGCGTACATGCTGAGTCCTGTCTGTGGACACATCAGCATACACCAGCTTTCGCCTCAGACCTATACACCAAGACTCTGTAGCATACAATATGTTGGAATAAATATACCTTTACTGCCAACTGATATGAAGTCTTGTCCCATGGATCATCACCTGTGATCTTTTGGCATTTGTGAGAGAATAGGTACATCTTGTTTATATCTATTTTCAGACCAAATTGTGACCTTTGACCTTAATGTTGACCTTGTTCCGACCTAGATATGGAAATACGCACCCCAGATTCGGAATCAGTACCCTCAATTTACCCTAAACCAACCTCTAAACCTTCTGCTGCTTTCAACACCAGGTCGTCTGCCTCATTTCATACTGGCTCCCCAACTATCTTAAAGTCACCCTTTCTTGCTGCATGGGTCTATTGATTGCCGAAACAACGTTTACATATTTAATGAATGATTTAACATTTGTATCCTGAATGGATTTTTCTTATGGATGCAGATGGGGATGCCCCGTCCCACGATACTACAAGCCGATTTGGAACTTTGCCCAAACAATTTAATCATATTCTGTAAAATGAAAAAGAAAGGAGTGAAAAAATAAAGCAATGAGCTTGAATCCTATCCCAACCTGAGCTGCCAAAAGCCATACGACCCACATTAATCATTTGTGCGTGATGACTTTCTGCCGCTGGCATTGGAGAGTTCTGGGGGCGCCATGAGGCCGGGGTAGAATCCATGCATATTCATGTTTTATAGGAAAGAGGAAGGTCATGTTCAAGTATTTAAACATTCTGAGCTGGGATTTGACGTGAGAACCGCCCTTTCTGATTATGCACAACCATTAAGTTATGGGGTCCTAAGCTCCAACAGCAGGGAATGCAGTGGAGAATAAGATGGGAGGGAGAGAGAGAGAGAGACGGAGGGTTTACGTGTAATCCCACTTCATTAAGGAAAAGGTCCCAGTGACACCTTGTGACCATGCATGCAATAGTTGAAAGAAGCTAAACTACCTCCCATAAGAAACAGTTTGAATAGTCATAATGTATTATTATCATCACTATAAATCACCTCTTTTTTATACCTACACTGCAAAAATGGTGTTTAGATCCTTAACACAATTCTAAACATATTCTTGCAACGTTTTTGTGATCACATTAATTTCCTAACAATGTGCTTAGCTCAAGTGTTTAGAGATCTAGGTGTTTAGGTTTAAAAATATTTTGTTTAGATATGAAATTTTATGCTTAGATGTTTACGATTTTTTGTGTTAAGATGTCTAAGTGATTTGGTAGGACTTTAGGGTTTGCAGACATGCATGTATTAAAAAGAGTGAAGGAATATCTTTTGTTAGTTTTCTCATTTACTGGAGGACATCAGCAGGTATTTACATGACAAAGTCTCCCAAGATGTCAGCTGCAGCCATTTACACATATATGTACACACTGCATTCGAATGAGAGACTTGAGAAAGTACAACAGTTTGGTAGGAGGGGCATTGCTTTATCCTTTACAAAATAACATGAATTAGGTGTCAGTCATGGATCTTATTGATTATGTTATGGTAATGATGGTGGTGCAAGTTAGATTTAGTCAATTTTCTATTGCTGTTTCTATTTTCATGATATACAGTGAAATGACACTATGACAAACAAGGGTTTTGGGGACATTGGTCACAACAATTGCATATAAATGTGTGCAGACAGTCCATTCAAAGGTAGTGCTGCTACCTGGTGTGATTTGACATCCAAGTATCTAAACATATAAACGTTTAAATCTAAACACCTAGAATTTAACTGTTTAAACTCTAAACATCTAAACATGTTTAGCAAATATGTTTAGGTATTTAAAATAAAAGTGTTCATTTACTAAATGTGTAGTCGATGAGACACCTAACTGACATGTTCATTTAGGTTTAAAACATGTTTAGACCTAAACATGTTTAAAATCTAAACACCGTTTTTGCAGTGTACATGTCTGAAACAGATCCTTTATTATACCTAGTATTGTGTACAGTGTGAACACAAAAAGGAACAAGAGATTGTGTGAGAGGTGAATGGTGTACAGAGCGATTTGACTGAAGGCTATTTGCTTCTGCACAATTTATAATGATTTATACCATTCCTTTTGGCCTGGTATTATCAAGATAATTCACCATCCTTATCTGATGTCCAAGTCGGATCTGCCGGTGTAACTTTTTACAGATCCATTACTTAAGTGAACATTTCTGAAGTTGGACCTCTCCTAAAATAGTGACTCACACGTGCTTATCCAGTCCAATTCACCAAACTTCGTGGCCTTGACTGACTTGTTCGATGCAATTCGCTGGTGCAGAACTAAATTTTGTCATAAATCACGGTACTAATATTTTACTGACCCATCTCCTGTAGCCTTCCACCTAAAACAGGTGGCCTCTTTGCCATTTGGCCATCCCCACTCATCAAACCGGTCCACCTAGCCATTTCTACGATGGCTTCATAAGTGTCATGCTGACTGTTGCGAAAGGCGCGATGCTGAAATCCCTTTCTTTATGGCAGCAAAATGTCTGTGTGAAATGAATTGAGCATAAAAAAGGTACAGTAAAGATCTAATAGGTCGCCCTTTGTCACTTCTGCTCGTGTCACCCTAGTGGAGTCAAGGTTTTTCATTTGGTGTCCTGGTGGTTGTGGGTGTCCCTGCGACTAATCAAATACAGGTTTGATCTTTCATTGCTATTAGAGCATAATGGTCGTGAGAATTTCTACCCATTAGAAGACATTATAGGACAAGTATCATGAAGTTTTGAATCCAAGGTGATGGGTGTCATGGATCTAGGTCTCTGCAGCTGCTGGTTGTGTGAATGTGGGCAAACACAGGTCTGTCATTATACTCCTCCTACATACCAATACACCTCTGCTCAATGCCAAATGTTGATACAGCAGACTCTGGTAGAATGCCACTACATACATCTCGGTATATTTACTACCTGGGAATATATCTGCACACGTGTACCTTGTTGTTTGTTGCCAGGTGCAACAGGCTGTGCGATTAGAATTGGATGACCAAGCTCGGTTTTTAAAGTACACCTGAGTGTTTTACCACTCTGTGCATTTCCAAATCCTAATCTGACGTAGACAGCGTAGTGTTTCATGATGTTCAACTTGTGTACTGAGGAGAGTGTTTCTATACAAAGGCCATCAGGAGTTGCAAAGTAATTATATAATCAAAATAAGGGCATGCCCTATGTTACTACCAGAACCCCTCCAGCAGCCCCTGGGAAGGTTCCATCTGGGCAGCACAGTCGGGGATCGTTTTGAGCACTCTGAAAAGGAAGCTGGAGTTTGAATTAAAGGCATTGCCCCTGCCGCCCAGGAACCAGCAAACAGTTGTAGGGTTGGACACTGGGGGCTATGGCACAACCACAGGGGCATGTTCTGTGAGGCAAATGCCTATAGCCAACTGTTATCTAGGGGGTCATCGTGCCGTTATAAATAGGCCCTTTATATGAAAAATTGCCATCAGATCACCTGATAGCAGTTGGTATCCATTGGTTAAAGCTTATACGTCTGAAAAAGACATTGCTCTTTTATTATAAGCCCTATATATTATCCAGCAGATGAGATCTGGGAGAATAAGCCACTTGCTTTGCTTAGCAATGGTTTGCTGCTTTCCAATTTCCGAATCGGTCCGTCCTTCTACACATGACCAACACAGTGGAACATTTCTACAATCTCTGAGATACTGTCACTAAAATGGCGTGCTAACTATATCACGTCCTGTGATATCCATCAATGAAACAAATATGGGTACAAATACTTTTTATTGTGGCACATTCTTTACTTCTGGCATCTTACCAAGAAGCTTCGATAGACTATCCTTGATCTTACTGTCACGGGTCACTGTGAGTAGCTACCGGGTGTATGGATTAGCAGAAAATTAATGTTGCTATAGTTAAAAGAAGTATAGCAGCTTTACCGTTCTACTCCAGCTCTCTTAGGCCAGATGTGACCTTCAGCAGTTGTAACCAGAGGTGTTGATCCTGAAGGCTCTCTGACTGTATAGGGGTGCATCTCTCTGCTATGCATCTGTCAGGTACTGATGACTACTCTGTGTGTGTGTGTGTGTGTGTGTGTGTGTGTGTGTATATATATATATATATATATATATATATATATATATATATATATATATTTATTTATATATCTGGGATAATGCTAGGGCTTTAAATCTATTAACCAATTTGGCGATTTTATTGATATTTGGATTAGTCAAATTATGTATCAATTAGCCAAACCTTTTTGGTATATAAAAAAAAATGAATTAATGTAATATGTGATTTTTTCTTTCCTTACTCCCTCCTGAGACTCAAGGTTAAAAAAGAAAAAAAAATCATCGAAAAAATCTACCAATGGTACAGGTATAGAAACCAGAACAGTGGCAATTTTAACCAGAACTTTTCTTTACCTGAGTCAGTGCGTGAGTTTGAAAATAGGGAAAAACATGCGTTTTTGGTTAGAAAAAGGATCATTCAAGTGCCTAAATGTTCTTTCAGGTTTTGTTTTGGGAAGAATTTTTTAGTGTTCCCAGTACGCAGGCCCCCCCCCCACCAAAAAGAATATCCACCAGGGAATGAAAAAGAATTTTGAAACTTTACAAAAATGAAAAGGGGGGTGCTTATTTTGGCTCTGGGATGTAGCTGGATGGGCAGATGGATTTATCGCAAGCAAGTCAAAGTGAATTCGCAAAGAGGGAAAGAAATCAGTAAATGAGAGGATCCACAGACTGTGGAGGATTTGAGGGAGGACTGAAGGCATACAGACATATTTTCCTTCATAACTTTAGTTCTATAGGAATTCTTTCACTGTTTGAAAGCCCAAAGCAGTCCTGTAGCCATGATTAGCCAATTTGGCGAATTCAGAAGTGATAGCATGAGCCTAATTGGGGTTCTGATTCGCCATTGGCGATTTGGCGAATGGCTAGCTATATATATATATATATATATATATATATATATATATATATATATATATATATATATGCAGCTGACATATTATGTAAATGTTTATGAATTATGAAATCCCAATATATGTTTCTATAGTGAAACCTGAAAAAATTGGGGCGATGCATCCCACACATCCCTACGCGGCTCTGGGCGGCTCTGCCACCACAGGTAAAATGAGATCTATGTACCAAGGGACTCCATACAACAAAGGAATGAAATGAAGGTTTCCGTGGTGAGTGAATGCATGCCCCCCCCCCCACTTCAGGTGCCTCCTGGGAACAGGTCATTATACAAATGAAGTGAGGTCCAGTTTCCACTTTAATGATTGTGGTGTTGGAGAGCTATAATCTCACCATTCTGCATTAACGTGTAACAGAAAGTCAACATGGAATAATATGGAATAAAACACCTTTTCCTTCTATCAGACAGGGTGTTTTAATTATTACGGGTCGATATTCAGTTCGAATCAGATGACTTTTCTCCACTGCCCTGATGTTCAGTCAGATGACCATTGCCAGAAGCTTCAAACCAAATCGCCATAACTGGCATCGCATCCATGGTATCAGGAACGAAAATGCTTTTTGACTGATTACCCACCCATCTTCCTTTTAGTACATCCCATCAGGCCCCACCCTGGGGACACATATCTACTGATCCGCCGTTCAGTTAAACGTCTTAGGTTCTCCACACCTCACACCAGAGCAGAACAGCTTACTGCTGGAAGTCATAATACTCACATGATTCCCCATCAAGCAATCAGCATCCATATGACAGGCATCATCTGTCATTGCTGCCAGAGTCTGAGGGCACACACATGGTGCCCCCTGGCCCTGACGTGACGTATTAGGAGGAGAGGGGGGGTCTGCGAGTCTGAATCTGAGGTGGCAGACATGTGAAGGCAGGTTGGTTGGCCAGTTGGGCAGGCTGGGGTGGTAGGTAACTCTCTCAGCACAGCCTCTGTCATCCTTAACCTTAGTCTCTGCCAGGATTCCCAATGTTTCTAGGGTAGGGCTTCATAGATACAAGGGAGTGCTCATTTTTGACAACATGGGGGGGGGGTGCGATAGATCTTCGTGTGGATGCCCCCAACCCCATTTATAATGTCGTCTCCATTGAATCATACCTGTGTCACTCACTTCACATCTACAGTGAAGGTGAGTAGAATCTACGTACCAAAAGCCTCAAAAGGTCATCCACAGCTGGTCCAAGAGTCAACTCTAATTCACAAACTACAACGTAGGATTACACGAGTTCTATTCAAGTTTCAGTTTATTGTGTAAACTTGTTGCTTATCAGGTTCAATAGCTTACTAATGTTATAATTGATTCGATGTTGAAATTGACTTGCGCCCAATGGAGGTGGATGGAATTTAGGTTTTCCAGCAAGAATTTTCAGTGAGCTAGAATTATTGTTAACCTCTTATTAGAGAGGTTGCAGCAGAGGCTGCAGGTGTATCAGTATGGGAGGCTGCTAAATCTGGCATCTCTGGTGACGCCATCTACCGAGACGCACGTCATTATGCAAATGAGGCCGGAACCAATCTCCACCTGGCGGTGGTGTTGTGATACTCTTGGCACCAGGAGGTGTTGTATATTCATAGCATAATGGGATATACATGGGATATCACCTACCAGGTGGGGGTTGGTTGGTGCCAAGAGAAATGGGTTGGTGTTGGTGGACTGAATATAACCTTCAGAGACAGCACTCCTTATACAGAGAGCAGATTCAAAGATGTCACCATTCTTTTTAATGCAGATTCAGAATGTATGGATGTTTGTTCGGAGATATTATTCTCTTGGGAAAAGGTCTGGAGCCATGATTATGAATCTTGTTACATCCATTGGAATTCTCTAAGACCTTTTCCATACAGTTTGTCCATTCGTTTTGTGCTAAAATCCCCCCATAATCCACTAATTATAAAGATTGACTTACCATTCTGGCTTCGTCCTCATTGCCCTTTGTTATAAGCCATCTGGGACTTTCTGGCATGAAGATGAAGCCGATGAACTGTATAAATGCCGGCACTGCCCCAAGTCCTAGCATGTACCTGAAGAAACAAATGTGAATAATGATTAACAGCTGTCCAGTATAGATAGCAAAGAGCATCATAGAATCCTTTCTGAATTGACGAATGAGCGATTCATGCCGATACTATGCTACAATTTAACATGTCACTGTTTTGAGGCGAAAACCAATTTATATTTGCAATATAAGAAGCTTTTTTCTCTGATTTAGTATCGCACATTGCTCATGTTCTGCCCTGATATATCAACTTCAAGCTTACCCAATGCATCGCTATTGCTATTGCTATTGCCTTATCATTCTCCCATTCTCTGGCTGAGAGGATAAGGGGCTGGGCAGAGACAAAGAGATTTAAAACCTATAGTGCCGGCTAGACCAACTTAGGAAAACAATCAGTAGAAGCCACCTCATGATGTTCAATAAGTAACACTGTACAACAGCCGAAAAAAAGGAAACCAAACATACCAATTATACCTAAATTGAGGCTGCTGAATCTCAAAATGAGGTTAAAAAATGCCTATTGGCTCTCAATTTTGAGATATCCATAGGGTGCCATATTATGCTGAAAATCACCTCCGAGGACAATGATTTCACTATGTTTACCTATATATGACATGATCTGCGAAAAAGGCCCTTAGTGCAGGGTGCATTAAGGTCCCTATTCCCAGTACATGTCACATATTATAGTGTAGTCCAAACATGTACAAGAACTTTCTTATGTCATTCCTAGCATTTGTCTGGGTATTATCAATAGCTTTGACACTTGTGCAAATCATCTTTCACCCAAAAGTGGCTCCTAGGCCTCTATCATTCCGAGCATCTGAACCAGTTTTATGGAATATTATGTGTTCGGTATTAGCTTAGTATGTTAACTTACTTGAAACATTGACTTCTGGATCATTTAGAGCATCCAACCATGATTTATGGTGAGTAAGGCTGCATCTAAAGATCAGGATTATCCATAATCATGAAATTAAAGTGAGGGTAATTTGATATTATAAACAAAAATAGGCTACATAGTAAATGGAAGTCATTGCTTGCCCTCAGTGCAGTCATAACAAGATTTCTGGGAAACAAGAGGGCTGAGGACTGTAGAGTGTGTGGATACACTGCTGCCACATATCAGAAACTCAAATGCAAGATGTCCTTGAAGATCCACAATCTGGCCTCCTATCCTTTAAAAAAAAAACCTGTGGCTCGGTAAGTGACATACATGGGGAGTGATTCTAACAGGACTGCTTAGAGATGGAAAAAATGCTTCCAAAGATCGTGGTTACCTTTTCTTCTAGCAGGCTAGTAATGGGGTCTGATGTGGGATGAGCCCAAACATTGTGTACAAGAGACAGGCAAGGCAGTCCCGAACAAGTATCGTCTAGGTAACATTTCGAGCATAATTACTACTTTTACTGCATATTACTGAGTCAAAAGATGAATAATTCATTAGATATGGGTTCCTAAATGGCAATCACAAATAAATAAACCAGATTTGATGTGAAATCTGGTTTTTGTACAGTTTGCACTAATAATCAATTTGGCTTCTGAGGATAAAAATGGGTAATTCTAGGTATTATTGAGAGCCCCCAGTAAAAAATGGATGTTATTTTTGAATTCCCCATGTCAAAATACATAGGAATAAGTGGGTTTCATCTCCGTTTTTTTCGAAAAGTGAAATTTTGTTGTACAATATAATGAAACAGAAACAGTCAACTGTGAGTTGTGTCACTTGGGTATTGTGACCATAGAACGTGAGATTCTCTTACTGTGAAAGGTATACTTAAGGGTAGAATGAGATTAGAGAGGATTTAATCAGCTTTAAATTCCTACAGCTAGTTCAAGCTACTATACTTGATAGATGAAAATGGAAATTATTAAGTCAAATGTGTTCGATGCAGGATGTACACTGCAAAAAGCTGCCATTGGAATACAGTGATTCTCTAGCTAGTGCAATTGGGCAAAACCCTCACCATTACTCTTCTTTGACAGTGGAACTATTAGTTACCACCTTAAATAAGAAAAAAGAAATGAGGGCATAATACTCGCCGCCGCTGTCTGGTGAATTTCCTGGGAAAATAGCTCAATTTCCACTCGATGAGATCTAGTTATGGATATCCTATCACAGTCTATATAGCAAACATTTGTATAAGAGACAGGTAGGCCGTTTCAATGATATGATGCTGGAGAGAGGGGTTGATAGGCAGACTAATTTATTCTCAGGCATATGGCCTGCATATCCCAGCATGGAATCAGATCGCCAGCCAATGCCATACTCATGTCTCTTTTATGGAATCAAATTCAAACCGCGTAATACTTCATTTCCAGGTGGATTGACGCATAGGGAGACATTGAAAATGCCCGCACTGGGATGTAGGCTAACACTGCGTAACTGATTCATGCTTCATCACTAGTCTCTATCACTACACTCTCTGCTGGCATAAAAGGTTTCCAAGAGCAGAACATCTTTCACCATTTTCTACATTTGCTTTTAAAGGATGTTCCTAGTTTGGCCAAGGATTCCTGCTGGACACGTTTACAACAAAAGAAACCACCATTTTTATAGGAGTACATAAAAAACATTCGTGTCAGTCATCTTCAAGCAATGAGTTTTTCCTTACCCTTTCACATGGACTGAAACACTCCACTTTTCCGGACGTGAAAACATCCAGTGCATACAAACCTGCACGATTTATCCAAAATAATGAAAGGGCCTTTTATCTTTCCATCTGATAGTATTATGGTTTTCGTTCTTTGTTTTGCTCTGCCTATTCCAAGCCATATTTGAACGTTTGCACCAGGTGAAACTCACCATTCAAAAAGGAAAAACAGGAATCATTGTCTCAGAGAAGATTAATTAATTGACTCCCTACCATGGCCACCAAGGCCTTAAAAATCCTATTGGAATAATTAGAAGTGTACCCTCTTTGAAATGCGATGAAAATCTGGAAGATCCTAAACTAGTTAGTGGTGACAACTTTAGGTCCTCAGGTTGACAATACCTAAAACAACTACCTTAGGTGGTCAAAATGATGACTTTAGGTCGTCAACCTGACGACCTAAGTCGTCAGTATGACAATACTGACAGTACAGAGTCATCATACTGATGACTTAGGTCATCAGGTTGACGACCTGAAGTCGGCATTTTGACCACCTAAGATAGTTGTTTTAGGTATTGTCAACCTGAGGACCTAAAGTCGTCACCACTGACTAGTTTTGGATCTTCCAGGTTTTCAGTGTGTAAACTGCTTATGCAGCTGCCTCCGTGTGTTGTAGACAAAGACCCTCTATGGCCCTTGACTGTATTGTTCGTCCGAATTCACTGTCAGTTTTACCCTTTCACTCTGAGTAGACTAACACTTATTCCCCAACCCTTAGGCCGTATACAGTCAAACATAACACAACAAGATCCATATCTGGACATATTTTCTAATCTTAAGTGAAGGCGTGACTATATGAACTCATATATGGCAAGCTTACTTTGTTTCCACTTTGAAATTCTTTCCCCACGACTCAACTTGCCTGACTCAGAGGCGGAGGCCAATGGTAAAAAAGGGAGTGAAATAAAAACTGGAATAAAACAGGTAGTTAGGTTGGCACTTCTTGCAGGGTCTACATCATTAAGGCTGATGGTTTGGTGCAGTCCCGAATAGAGGCCAACACTGATTGGCCTGCTGAATGGAGTGAAGGCCCTGGGACATGGACAGCTGTGTATGGAGTTACTCAAGGTTTGTCTGTTCCTACTGACCACAACAGTGACCACTATAGTATAGTATAGTATAGTATCGGTGACACAATATAAATGACAATGGCTGGCTGCAGAGGAAAAGGGACTATGAGTAAAGTTAATCTCAGATAGAGTATAACATAAAAAAAAAATAAACAAAAGGATTGAACAGACAGACTTCGTTTATTGGTAGAGCTCAAGTTCAGTTACTAAGGCTCTTCCCTTCATGAGTGAATAAAGTGAAGACTGACAACTATCTGAAGTTTAATACTGCTCGGTTTAACCAAATTGTTCCATCCTTAAACGACAAATAACTATGATCATCATTCTTTCCCAAAATATCTAAAATTTATGAACATATCTCAATAAAACAACATGAGATAAATGTAAAGGTCCGTTCAGACCAATTTTCATGAACCTTTACCATTCAACTACCAACTGAGACCCCTGAAATAAAAGCATTTAATCATCATAGGGAAAACGAGGAATGTATGAGGGAAATATCTCCCCGGCTGGTATCTTGCCCACGACAGCACAGGTGTCAGGTCACGTACCTAGTGAGCGATAATGAGGACATCCACCTGTCAGATGGCAATCTATATGGGGGACTTTCTGGTAAAGGGTATGTGGGGTGACAGGTAGTGGTATAGTGCAAGTGGAGATGATTTAGGTACTGCGATAGAGAAAAATACACAGATGAGTCCAGGTACCATTTAACTTACTGCAGGAGAAGGAAAAGCAGCAAATGGCAGTACTTGGTGGGGTGAGGACCCTAGACATGGAATTACTGATTGATTGTACTTCATGAACTACAATAGGTGAACCATACACATATCCTAAGTATTACTCAAATTTGAGAAAATGACGTACGTAATGAATCGTTGGTAGGCTTAAGTTAAGTTAAGGTATACCAACATGTCTAGTCGGTTAGTCAGGGCCAATTTATCCTAGCCCCCACACAATTAGTAATCAGTAAGGTTCAATGAAAAAAAAAAAGGTTGTATGTGTTCCACTAAGCCACTGTTAGAGACTCTCACAAATTCGCTGCTTATTGTCTTTAGCAATGAGACATGAGTATAGACTGCCCACAATGTTGTCTATGGTTCGCTGGAGGCCTCATAATGCATGGCCGTTCCCAGAGAACATGGCCAAGCATGGGATTATTGAGTTGGGGTGGATGCCGGTGGGTCTCTGGTTTGGGTAATTGAGGTCATTTCTCATCTTACATTGAACCATTCATAAGGAGCTTCCCTGGAGCCATCTGTAAGGAACTATTTCTCTTTTTCCTACCATGGGATCATTGTTCAAACAGTAGATGGACCACTATAATTGCAATGCAGTGAATCAGTGTTGTTTTTTATGATGAAGCCCCAAGTAGTAGTAGTAGTAGTAAGCAGTATAGTAAAAAGAATGTTACAAGGAATCTGAGTAGAGATAATGCTGAAAGCTCTGTCGAAAAAATGCTGGATAACTGCCGTTAATTTGAGGGCATGTTCTTTTACAAAAAAAGAGCTATTCATCTTTCAGAGGCATACACCTCATGATAAGAGAGCCATAATTGCTAACCAATGCCCAACTACACCTGGGACCTTAACCAGGTGTTCTTTTGACTAACCTGACCCCTACTGACCTCTCAGTGTTCACCTTGTCATTGGAGTGTTGACCCTTAACCCCTCTAATGGATGGAGTGGACGGGTGATGGAACTGCCACTTAGTGGGTGAAAGGTGAAGTGTCTGATGTGAAACCACTCAAACAAGGTCAGTTCAGCTGCATAGATTATGTGTAAAAATGGCTGCTCTACAGAAACTTGAATTCTTATGCATCACATACACAATATTACAAGGGAGATTTTAGTTAGATTAGACCTGATATTCTTTTTTGGCACAAAGGGGTCAAATGATAGTTTCCTGACTGTGCAGGAATCCCCTCAAGATAAGACAGCTTCCTTTTACTCACAGGCTCTTTGCAATGCTCCAAATACATAGTTGTAACTATTGTAGAAGAGATGGATTAGGGCTAGTCCTTTTTGTATGCAACAATACATGTTATCGCTTCATTCTAGGTTACCCATTGACTAAATTGCACCAATAATCACACCAAATAGGTTTGAATTGTAGGCACATACCACTGCAGTAAGGATGTCTACGAGACAGTGATAGGGGGGTAGATCTGTGAGAATGTAAGCTTATGGTATCCCCTTCATTTGCTTCATTAGTACATCAACACATCTTGTGATAAAGTAATGGTGTTTACCTGTACAAAAGAGAAACTAGAGAATACAAATGTCACTTTGTCTATAAATGACAATATAATACTTGAGGCTGTTTTGTCATACAACTAGCTTGGGGTAACATTGGACCCTTGCTTTAAATATTAACCAGAAACAACAGGGCAGGGCATACATGCACATATCAAGATTTATCTAACGATTTTGGCTTGGACAGTGCTTTTTTGGTCATAACCCCAGTCCATTATCAGGCCATAACCCTACTCTAACACCTTCTGAACTTCTTCAAGAAGCAGTTGGTTAGAATCTGGACATGTTAATAAATAATTGGAGAAGTATAGAAAGTCAACCTCACCACACATTTCCAGTTAAAACCATTCAGGGTTCTATGGGATTCATTCCCCGGCCGCTGTGGCAATAGACAGACTCAGTATCCACTACACCAAGCCGAACGGTACCAGAAGCCAATGTATAAGAAGTATTTGAATAAACTGTCCAGCATACCTGATGTTTGAACACCTCGTTAGCATAGAATCCAATGGTGCCATGTTGAGTTATTTACAGGGAAATGATTTTTCATATCGATACGTATCTGCACCCGCCATTGCGGCATGGTGACCTTTGACCACGTAAGTGTGTCACATGCCTACTTCCGGCCTAATTCTGCAGTATCAACATGGCTTGGCTTGGCTTTTTGCTTCAATTTATAAAGAATCTGTTGGTATTTGGCTACTATTATTAGCCAGAATGGCAATGAAAGATGGCGAGAATAACCTTACATTCTATTTAGTGGAACATATTTAGGTTAGAAGCTTAATATCATAACATTTCTATGTAACAACTTGATTATCCACATGCCGGGGCCCTGCGGCAAAGAGGCCCCAGAATATGGACAAGAAAGCACAGGACGACTTCTGCTGACAACATGGCGAACACGGAATTTCTATCGCTTGGCCTAACAAAATCTCTTCTCCTGTATTTATTAAGGGGTTATAAGAAATTAATAGAAAATGGAGAAAAATGTTAGATAAACGCTTTAATTGAGTTATTATAAAGCACTCATGGTTTATGGCTTTAATATTCCAACCCCCACTTCACGGGTTGTGGAATATAGAAGCCATAAATGCACTTGTGCTTTAAATTTATTTTGCACACGAAACACAAAACGCTTAAACACGAAACACAAAAACATGAAAAGACCAAACATCCAAACATGAAACATGGAAACACACTAACAGGAAACACAAAGTGTGAAACATCGAAACAGGAAAACATGAAAAGACCAAACATCCAAACATGAAACATGGAAACACACAAACACGAAACACAAAGTGTAAAAGGTTAAAACAGACAAACAGTGAAACATGAAAAGACCAAACATACAAACACTAAACACAGAGTGTGAAAGGTCAAAATAGACAAACAGTGAAACATCAAAAGATGAAACATCCAAACACACAAACACAAAATACGAAATGTCAAAACAGAAAAACATGAAAAGACAAAACATCCAACCATGAAACAACCAGACACTGAAATGTGAAACACAAAAACATGAAAAGATCTAACATGAAACATGGAAACACACAAACAGGAAACACAAAGTGCGAAACATCAAAACAGACAAACAGGAAAACATGAAAAAAACAGGAAACACAAAATGCGAAATGTCAAAACAGACAAACATGAAAAGATGAAACATGAAACAACCAAATACTGAAACGCAAAACACTAAAACATGAAAAGATGAAACATCCAAAGATGAAACAACCAAACACTGAAACGCGAAAACGTGAAAAGACCAAACATGAAACATGCAAACTCACTACTTAAAGTGCGAAATGTCAAAACAGTCAAACATGAAAAGACGCAACATCCAAAGATGAAACATCGAAACACACAATCACGAAACACAAAGTGTGAAAGGTCAATATGGACAAACAGTAAAACTTGAAAACACAAAACATCCCAACATGCAAACTCACAAATTCGATACCCAAAGTCAAAACAGACAAACATGAAAAGACCAAACATGCAAACATGAAACAACGAAAGACTGGAAAACGAAACACAAAAAAGCGAAAAGACCAAACATGAAACATGCAAAAACACAAACGTGCAAACAGACAAACACAAAACACAACGTCACTCTTGGGCCACCGTAATACGAGCATCATGCTGGTGTTTTGAAGTGTATCTATCCATTTGCATCAGCATGATAAATTTATGTGCCAGCACTAATCTTCTCTCTATGGCCATACACCTTCGTTGTGCTGGCAAAAGTGCAGAATGTGTTAATGTTACCCTTAAATGGTTATTATATATGACTTGGTAAAAGGTCTGTTGGACACGATCTTTTCTGGGAGACTAATCAGTAAGCTGCATCATCTGCCTTGTGGCTCTTGTATCTTGGTATCTGTGAGCTGATAATGCTGATAATGTATGGTTGTTTGATAAAATTTCAGTTTATGTTCGGAAGGGGAGGGAGGAGAGCACCTTCCTACTAAATAGTGAGCACAAAGAGATAAGGAGCATTTAAATGCTGCAGCCACACGGTTTAGAAAGGGTGATTGTGTGTGTCTATAGATGAGGACACACCTCCACCATTTCAATCATGCTATTCATTTTGATGAGACCAACTCTGACAGAAAAGGTGTAATATTTTCTGTGAACATTTAAGTACAAAACACCTTCATACACTCCATTTCTCATATCAGCAGTTTTCAGATGGGGTTTAATTGAACTGATTATGATTTATGCAGTGAAATAATGTCCAAGTGTTGAATTTAGAATTTGGAATCATTTTGATAGTAAAACTATCATGTAGGGCCATTGGTATTTGCAGCAATGAACTGCAATCCGTCTTCCACATGTTACATGATAACCCAGCAATCATAAAGCCAGCCTGTGTTGCCTGCATAGTAACACATGATATTGCACTGAATGATGTAAATGTGTAACAATAATTAGTGTCCAATAAACCCAATTATTTCAACAACTTGATTGAAGCGCTAATTATTGTAATCATGCTGACAACTAAGGTTTCATATTAGATATTAGAAACTGATCCTGGTATTTCTGTTTGTCCTTCAATTCTTTGTGTAATTTTTTCCCCTCTCTGGTCAAACACTCATCCACACCTCTCCAGCAAAAGGAGGCAGTGTGAACAATTTGTTATACGCGTACTTCTTTATGAATTAGTTAGTAGTGTTGTCTAAATCAGGGTAAGGACATGATTGCTCTTCTTTTTGCATCCTTAATGATTGCTTTTAAGACATCTGAAGTAATAAAAAGCCTTGTAGGTACATGCCACCACTGCAGCATCAGAGGGAAATTAATGCCCATGTAAGATGCAGTGATTGTTCTTTTATTTTTGCCTTTGTTCTTACTACATTGATTACTAGTCTACATCATGGCTGGCTTAGTGATGGTCATTAAACCTATGAGGTAGCTGTCACCAATGTTTGTAAAGAGCGGTTTAAGATTGCCAAATTTTAACACATTTCTAGAAATTATACAAATTATCATTGTCATTTTATTCAATTCAGACACTATGTCTTTGGGAACAAAGGTACATTGCTGATGAAGACAAACTGTTTTATCTTAGGGTCACATGTCAATCTTTGGAAAGAATATAAAAGTGGCCACGACACTGTTTGTGCTTTCATTCACATATGTAATTTCATAGTGGCATAATGGGTAAGATAACTGACACTATCACTGCTTGTCTTCGAGTGGCCCCATTGTTCCATATCATTGTGGGTCCTCAGTACTAATAGTCTATATCTACACATGTATAAAAAATGACAAACCTATTGGCTGAATCTATACAAGAGGGAACTGAGCTTCAGTATAGTCATGACCATCATGCTACCCAGTGGTGAGATGGTGATTTGTCACCTAATTTTAGAACAGGCTTATGTAATCCCACCTTGCACAATGGGTGATCAGTCAGAGATTATCAGGTTTCCTGAGGTCCAGGAGCCACTGAGAGAAGTTCTCACACAGGGGATTATGTGATTCCAGAGGTGGGATATCCATATGTACTGCCCACATTAATGGCAAGGTCCTATGGGGCATCACAATGCATAGGCAGTCCTAGAAAACATGGCCAGACATGGGGTTATTGAGTTTGGGTAGACGCTGGTCCCTGGTGTGGAGGTGTGTTGGGTATTGGGAGCAGCCATCCAATGGTTTATGAGGGTTCATCTTGTGCACCTTGCATAATTCCTTGTCTCCTTGGAGTTCACTGGTATTCTCTCGGTAGTATTGGCAGAGTTATCTGAAAATCTAATTATGTATACATGCAACACTTTGTATCCTCCCTTACAGAAGTCAGTCCTTACTTGGTTACTTTAGCCATGTACATGTCAAATAATATGGCAGTTACCTATCCCTTAATTCTTTGCACTGATCACATAGGTGTGAGGAAATTACCCCCAGGGCATTAAACCCTTCAGACATTACTGCCCAGACACTGCCAATACTAGCGCTATCTCGGTACATTCTCAAAGTATAATAGATTAATCAAAACCGAGATTCAAATATTATCAGTTATAAACTATGTATCTATCAGCTTAAGGTAGTCAACTTTCATTTCCCACATTCCATGCCATTCTTGACCTCTTCCACGACATTGTACTTCATCGGGATTGTGGTATCCTTATATATTTCGATGCCATTCCGCACACAGGGTGTTGTCTGTGTGGTGGAACGTCCCCTGGAATGTCCCCTCCCCCCTCACCTCGGACTCTCCACTTGGTGCCACCTAGTGGAACTTACCCAGACCCTTTTGCCTCCTCACCTTTGACTCTGAATTCATGCTCTGGCTGACTTCTGAATTGCAGATAGGCTGAACAGGTGTATGATGGTGAGAGTTTACTCACTGCCATTAAGCAGGGCCTAATGTAATTACAAGTAACTGTCTATCAATTCTTTCTTTGTCACTATCATGACAATTTTCAAATATAATTTTTATCTATTTATGAAAAAGAAATAAATTCAGGGTGTTACATTGATGTCATGCACTGTATTACCCTCACAACATTATGTGGTCGAAAAATCGGTCGAAAAGACCGATGTTCATGGTCGATAGATATTGGGACTGAATCTGAGAAGTGTGACTTCATTGATCAGTATGACCCAAAAATAGGTATCCCTCTCCTCATCGTTACTGCGCCTAAAGGGCCTTCCAGGTATTGATCGTAGAGGTCCACCAGGGTTGGACAATAGGGTCGATACAGCTAGAGGCTGATAGCAAGAAGCTCTTACTCTAGGGAGAGCTTTTCAGAGGAAGAGGACCAATGCAAAGAGGGTAGGGAGAGGGCAATGAGATGAAGAAAAACTTGAGTGGAGGGTTTAAAAGAAACACATCTATTTTGTACAGCTGATGTATAAAAGGTATAGTGGAATCATGACTAGCATATAAGGTGGAAAGATCCAAGGAGAAATCCATACACTCACAAATGTACACAGATAATCTTTAGATTGAGAAGGTTAGTCAGTGGCGGCTGATTAGTCATTTCGGTATTAGTTAATTTGACTAACTTAATGATCAAAGCGACTAACCAATATTCAAAAATGACTAATTGACTATTCATATAATTGTTTCTAGGAAAATATATCAATTTAGGACACCAGGGGGCAGCACAATGTCGAAGAAGCATTTTCTTTTGAGTGTACACATTTAAAGCCATCTTTATTTGGTTAAATAAGGGCAATTTCATCTTACTGTGTATATGAGGCGAAAGGGCAATTTAAACTGGCATCATGTTTACCAAAAAAGAGTGAAATGAATTGCAAATTTTCTTGGGAGGTGAGTTAAAGGGCATAAACTCCTATTACATGGAATCTATAATATCTATAATATATATTCACATTGCTGTAACTTTCCCCAACTCCCTTTAGTATACGGGTCCGGGTTTTCCACCATGGGACCTCTCACCCTCGACGTGTCCTCAGGGCACATAGGTGAGGTTTAAATTCAATCATCTGTAAATGATGTTACAATCATATACATGTACTTACGTAGGTTATGGGTTGTAAATATAATTGATGTGAGGCATATAATATGCTTCTTCAGAGCTGTGAAGGCTTGAGTCAATGTAGACAAATACGATTGTTTAACATATCAAAACCAACCCTGCTCTTTCTATCACTTTGGGAAATCAAATTCATATTCAAATATATATCTCTTAAATATTATCAGTGTAGTGACCCCAATGAGAGCACTCAGAGAAGCTGAATCAGGAAAGCCCTGTTAGGACCAAACCTCTTGATGACGGGTGAAAGTGACAGCAGGCGGCTGATTGTGCGATAAGGGGAGGGGATAGTAGTGAGTGGAACTGCACTGGAGGTAATAGTTTTAGAGGGGACGCTTGCAATGGGCAATCTCACAGTCTAAAAATAGACCTTGCTCCTTTATACTATTGATGTACTGAAGGACTGGGGGAAGTTTTTCTCCAGACACTGAAACAACTTACAAAGTGCTGCAGCAACCCAGCTGTGGCGACCAATAAGTGCTGAACCATTCCTTTCAGGCATTCCCTTTATTTGGAGTTCAATATTCATTAGACATTGTTGGTTGGACCATCAAAAGCTCCAACAACAAACCGAAATAAAACTTTAACAGGGTGTCTTGTCTATAAACCCACCGTCGCCATTCCAACAAGAAGCTTCAATAGATAGGAGGTGAAACTCAGAGCTTTACCTATGGACACAGTGTAACAGCCCCCCCCCCTCTACCCCCCCCCTTCAAAGTAGGCTCCCTTTTGTGTTCAATATTGAGTCCTATGTAGGATAAGGGGGTTTATAGAGATGTCAGGAATCTTTATCAGAGTGATATCAAATGGAAACAAGGGGCCACCTATACCAGAAAATCCTGCTGAATCCAGAATTTGTGATCTTGATTCTCAAAATTTGGCCAAAGGTACCTAAAAAGGAGGTTTGATGATGAGAATATTTTAAAAATGTACAAAAGTTATATTGAAAATGATTGGAACTATTTATAGATGCAACATGCTAATCAAAGTCAATACCTGAATCTACATATCCTAATGTGTGCCTATCTCAACCTGACAAGTACTCTACCTGTGTATGGCTCTGCCTCTCCCACATACTGCCTATCCCTTAGTCTACCTATCACTCATACTACCTATCCCTTGAAACATCTAGAGTTTAATTAGGTTTTCTCTCAAATGGCTTAAAGGATTAAAGTTTATCCTTCACCTTTGTACCTAATTTTCTCTGTACATTCTTACCATTAGTCTACCTATCCTCAATCTGCCTATCATTCACTTTACGTATCCCTCATGGTGACTATCCCCCAACTCTTCACATACCTCATGTTTGACTGGCACATCTGTGATATTACCTAGCACCAATGTATCTTTTGAATATGCTCACCTTACAAGGTACCCTCTGTACCTATCTCTTAAACTGTTTATTACCTATCCTCCTTGCTACCCATCCTCTTCAATACCTATCCCTCAAGCTCACTTTATAGCTTTTCTACCTATCACAGCTTGATCAGCTGGGATAGCTCACAACCAACCTTCATTTTGATCTCTTAGTCAACCTATCCCCTAAGGAACAAATTTAACAGTCTACCTCACACATACATCTACCTATCACTCATGCTATATATCATTGAGGTTACCTATCCTTCAGGCTGCCTATCCTTCATGGTATATAGCCCTCAGTTTTTTAACTTGTCAAGTGGGATAGCATGAACGATATGCAGCATGAAGGATAGGAAGAGGGGAATAAACAACATACATGTAGGATAGGAAGTTAGCTAGTCTAATGATAGCCATGGTGAGGCATTTTAGAAAAGCATGATAATTCAATGGCCTGAGGGATATGTAAGGTAAACATGAGTGATATGCAGACTTGAGGATAGGTTCAATGAGCGATAGGTATATTTCACAAGGCATAGACTATAAGAGCTACTATAAAGGTAGAAAGAATAGCATACAAGGTGAGAGATACATAGATAGCTGGTAAGGTGGACAGAGGGCTATATACCATGAAGGATAGGCAGCCTGAAGGATAGGTAACCTGAAGGATATATAGCATGAGTGATTAGTAGATGTATGCTTGAGGTAGACTGTTGGAGATAGGTTGACTAAGAGATCATAACAAAGGTTGGATGTGAGCTATCCCAGCTGATCAAGCTGTGATAGGCAGGAAAGCTATAAAGTGAGCTTGAGGGATAGGTATTGAAGAGGATGGGTAGCAAGGAGGGTAGGTAATAAACAGTTTAAGAGATAGGTACAGAGGGTACCTTGTAAGGTGAGCATATTCAAAAGATACATTGGTGCTAGGTAATATCACAGATGTGCCAGTCAAATATGAGGGATGTGCAGATTTTGGGGATAGTCACCATGAGGGATAGGTAAAGTGAATGATAGGCAGATTGAGAATAGGTAGACTAATGGTAAGAATGTACAGAGAAAATTAGGTACAAAGGTGAGGGGTAAACTTTAATCCTTTAAGCCATGTGAGGGAAAACCTAATTAAACTTTAGATGTTTCAGGGGATAGGTAGTATGAGTGATAGGCAGACTAAGGGATAGGCAGTATGTGGGAGAGGTAGAGCCATATGCAAGCAGAGTACTTGTCAGGTTCGGATAGGCAAACATTAGGATATGTAGATTGAGGTACTGACTTTGATTAGCATGTTGCATCTATAAAAAGTTCCAATCATTTTCAATATAACTTTTGTACATTTTTAAAATATTCTCATCATCAAACCTCATTTTTAGGTACCTTTGGCCAAATTTTGAGAATCAAGACCACAAATTTTGGATTCAGCAGGATTTTCTGGTATAGGTGGCCCCTTGTTTCCATTTGATATCACTCTGATAAAGATTCCTGACATCCCCCTTATCCTACATAGGACTCAATACTGAACACAAAAGGGAGCCTACTTTGAAAGGGGGTAGAGGGGGGTGGCTTGCACTATAGGACTCTATGGAGTAACATATCCTAGGGAACCTATACTATTCTTGATTCCAAAACTGATTGGCATTGATACCTCTGATATGAAAAAAGGGAACTGGTCAGAAAGGGTTCTTCTGAGCTTTTAATAAATTGACCTTATAAAGCTCCCAATTTTCTTTTTGTTCATAAATGTTACATAAATAACTAAGAAGTACTTGTAATGGCTCACACATCACCATACATCATCGTGTGATGCCATGATATGGCAATCACCAAGCCAATGCTTGGGGGTATTCGAGGGACTGCAGGTAGGTTACATTCTAGTGCATGAATTATCCTAATTATCTCAGTAACAGGCCCGTGGTAGTAATGTTTAAAATTAAGAAATAGCTTCACGTTTATTTTCTGTAGCCCCTTTAAAAATATTCTTTCTGATCAATAGCGAATGATTTATTTGTCATTAAAAGGGTCTATTTCTCCTCTTTCCTATCCGCTTGGGTGTGCGAGGTGCACATAATTGTGAGCCAGCAAGCAGAAATGGGGGTTCCTGCAGGATTTAGTACCTGATTTAGCCACCAGGGGGCACACTATTGGCTAGAATAGGAAAAATATGCCTAAAACTGTTATAGGGTACAGTTTTAGGCATATGGAGAATTCAATGATTTTTGATAAAACATTCTATTTTGGGTGGAAAGGTTCCAAATTTGGCATGTAAAAAGAATGTTTTTGGGTCCAAATAGGCATTTTTGTTGTTTTCGGTTGCCATGGAAACATGGTTTTCATTCAAAATAGGAAAACCAATGATTCCATTTGAAGGATTGTTTTACCAGGTTTACTATGGTGAAAACAGAACAAAAATGCCCTTTCTAGATCAAAAGTTATAGGCCAAAGAATAAAAAATTATGCTAATTTAGCTAATTAGCATAAATTATGTTAATTATAGATGTATCTCATGACCAGCTTATTGCCATTCAGGAAATGGTTATACCTATCCATTTTTAGCAAGCCATTCCTCCAAAACTAACACAAATATCTTCTCTTGCAATATATCACTGTAAAGCTGGTGATCTGAATTTTAAAGTTGACTTTTAGCACGGACCACCCTTTCTCCTTGTCTCTACAATTATATATTAAATACAGCCAAAATATTTTTCATGTTAGCAGGTCGGGTCCTTCGTTTTACAAGTAAAGCACTAGGTAGGAAGTAAGACCATCACCTACTCTGTCTATCAAATGTCTAAGAAAAACGTATAAGCACATTTTCTAATAGCATTCTCAAATACCAATTCGCAATGCTATTTAAGAGGGGTTATCTAAAGGAGAAGGATCCAGAACCATTCTATACACCTCATTCAAACTCTACTGTGATTTATATAGTCAGTAGGTGTCTACTTCTTATCAGATAAGAGTATGAGCTTCCCCCAGAAGTCATCGGACACCATTCACTTTTGCATGTTGATGCAAAATCAGACTTCCCACTGAACAGGACTCGAGTTGGGAACGTTCACAACTTGGGCAAGGAGAACGTGATTTTCCCTGGAAATTTGGACACACCAGAACATCTTATACTTGAGAAAAAAAAAACATGTCCAGTTCCTGGGAATATCCCAAGTCTTTCATGGGAATATCCTGAGTCTTTGCCAAGAGATTCCCAAGCCATTCTCAAGATCTAGACTAGAGAACTTTCTTGACTATAAGATGTTATGGCATGTCCAAATTTCCAGGGAAAATCACGTTCTCTATTCTTGTTGTATTCACAGGTCGGACTCAAGAAATTCCTGAGAAATCCTCGAGATCTTGTTCAGTGGGTGTGCTGCCCTCTTACGAGCCCTACTGCTACTACCAGTTCAAGTACTGCATACTTCTACCACATGTCAAATGTATATGTGGGAAACAGCCCTTTCCTGCTACATGTAGTTTCTCTTTGGAGCACTAGGAATACTGACAACTAGAGTTTTGATATCATGATTAATTTTATTAGACATTAATTTTGGATAACCCAAGTCATGCATAGAACCTGTACGAGCGAACATATCTAATAGCAGCTCATGTTTTACGCACTTTGCTTGTGATATATTTTACTGGTTCTCAGGGGATGCACCTGCTCTATATGTTGGTGCATAGAAGGGTTGGACAGGAAATAATACTTTTAACTTCAAGGAGTATTCTTTTGGTGTCTAAGGTTGGTAGTAATGCCATATGTGTGCTTTAAAGGATGCGATCTATAAGGCATGTAGTTTCATACACGTCATCAAATTCAACAAAATTGCATAATGCATGTTGCCTTTAAATTACATAGCCCTACTTGTTCCCATATCATACACACCACCTATCACATCAGCCCAGCTTGCTAGACAATATCTATTAAGTATACCTGCCCAGCCATTCGATATCCGCTATAAACAATCTCTCTATATTCAGATGAATTATCCATGCAAGAATCCTCTCCGATTGTTATGTGGCATTCTTCCAGTGAGCTGCTTCATATGTATACACATGTCTGGGTGAATTGCAGATTGTAGTGATTCTCAGAAGTGTGTCTCAATTGATTAATACTGCCTGAAACGATAGACTCTCCACACCCTCTGTGTGTAGCCTGGAGGTCCAAGTAGGCACTGCCCACAAGGCTTGGACACTGGTATAGATGTTAGACCCCCAAAGGCTAAAAGCAAGAATTGATCTATTCCTGGAGGGGTAGACTGAATGGAAATAGAGATGACGAGCCAGGAAAGCATGGGGATATTTTGGAGATAGAGCTTTAACTAAACTTCTGCCTCAATCAGAAGATGTGAGAACAGAAAGTAAGAACAGGGCGCTAGGGATAGGAAATAGTGATGATAATGAGACTGCACCATAGACATTAATACTTTAAGAGCAAGTTCTAACGAGGGACATTCTAGAAGTCTAAGAATAGATTTTACTGATCGATGAGGATTAAAGATGGATCTTACTGGACGTGTTTGAGACTGCCTCCTGAGACCATAAATGTCTTAGTGATGCAGCAACCAGATAGAGCCGATACATCCTTTGGGGAATTTCCTTTTTATGGTGTTCAACAGACAATGGAAATTGTTGGTTGGATTATCAAAGTTGCCACGATATCAAGTAAAAAATTTTCATGCTAACCTAAATATAACATCAATTATCATTATAGTTTAGGAGCAAAGATCAAAACGCTAGATATAATAATGAAATGAACTCTGTCTGTAATGTGAAAATCAGTTCGATACATTAAGCCCTCCTGTGTATAACATGAAAGTGAGGATCAAACAACATCACTCTCTCAATTCTACTGCATTAAGGGAAAACCAAAGAGAAAGAAAGAGATACAGAACACATTTAATCCTAAACATAAATCTACACTAATACACTTCTCATTGATTCAGAATACAGATCAATACGGTTCTTTTTACATCCCAAGTTATATTCGGGGGTGTCAATAAGAATTTCTAATTCATGTCACAAAGGGATGCTCTATTCCCAAGGTTGAGACCTTGAATAATGAATTGCCATAATGGGTCAAAATACTCTAAGCACTATACTCATGGTTGCACTATGACAATCTCCAAACCAATTCCTAAAGGCCTCTGTGAGGACAGTAAGTGAGGAAATGAAAGGTATAGGGGTGGGCGAGGATGGCAGACATTAACTATCAATTCCCTGGCTGAATAATGTTGGGTAGGTGACTGGTAGTCATCCATCAAAGAATGCAAGGCAGCAAAGCAAATGTGAAACAGTGGCGATGTACCAAGAGAAAAGTCTTTCTGTGATGAGCTGTATGTGCCTGTTATCACTTTGTGCATTCAGGAAGGTATACACATGAATATTTGACATACCTGATAAACATGGTATCGCTCTATTTAGCCTGCTATGGCATCCATCTTGAAAGCACACACAATAATGCCTGAAACATCTGTCTATTCCCCAAACTATCTGAGATACTGATGCAATATCAACCTGAGTGATAGGTCACAGAAACAGAACTCATGAAAACATCGTATTGGCTGTCCTTGTATTCTTCTATATTAACTTGTATGTTTTATTCCTCATTCTGCCATTGTCTTGTCCATTAAACTGAGCTCTCCTCACTCACATGATAGACATCAAAGTAATACTATGAGCAAAACTATCCCTTGCTACTTAGAATTAGCGTCTTTTGAGTAAAATGTCTAAATCGAATATCTCTAGATGCACTAGAGATATTCGATTTAGACCCTGAAATATCCGTCAGATTTGCCTTCTCAATATGGAAGGATGCGATTATTTCTTTCATCATGGCAACTTTTGAATTCGTTCAGATATCACACATTGATAGTAATTGCAATTAGGTACATTTTAAGATGTACAGTGAATAGGAATAAAGATAATTTTGAATGATATTATGGACTGCGAGGAGACCTAATCTAAATCACACCTTATTTACATGGAACCAGTTTTGATATGATGTGAATCACACGACTTGTGCCAGAACAGTAAAGTTCTATTGTGAGATGAGTAAAGTTCCACTCTGAGGTGATTTATTTTGAGACAATTGCTCGTGGCCTTGTAGGCAAAGTAACAGACATGATATGTGATATTTTTATAGGGGGTGGCCTCCAAATGATGTTGCCTTGACAATTTTAAGGGTTTTCCACTTTAATCTAAAGAAAGGTTTAACTTTATTTCTCTTTTTTTATTTTGGACACACCAATAAGCCCTAATGTTGTCATTAAGTGTCATGTCACGTGATCGTGGTGACAGCAAGGTGATTGATGAGATCATCAGGACCACTCTCTACTTTGCCGCTTTGAATGGCAAGGTATTTTCTTTGAATTACAATGTGAAGGCACATTGGTAGATGATCTTATTTTTGGCTGTTTCAATATGAGCAGTTCAATAACTGGATAGGACCTTTAGAAACATGCAAACCTATGCTCTACGAGGGTGTCTGAGGATAAAACCATATCTGAAATTACTACATAACGAATTATATCTTCAGTTGTAGAAGTTGTACTCTTTGAATTTAAATGCCTGTTCCAAATGAGATAACAGTATATCTATACAAGTCATCTGAAAATGTGAAATATTAAGTCCAGTTTCAAAGCCATCCTTACATCTTTTGTAGAATCACTTATGACATTAAAATACATTAGGTTTTTACCCTATTATGCTCATATCATTGTAATAATGCACAGGTCAGTGTCAATACCGCCTGTCATCCCAACTTAGTGCGAAGTGTACAGAGGTCAGCCGCAGGCCATACATGTTATAAATGCATAATTTTCTTTGAACAATTTAAACTTTATTTGACCAAACAATATCGTACATAAGGAATTCTAGATATAAAGTTGATCCTTGAGGATACATGTAAGTATAATGGTCAACAAAGTTAATGATAGCATCATCAGTGAACTGTTGATGGCTATCATAAATAGATATGATAAACACAGATGAAACATTATGTATAAGAAATAACGGTTAATGTTGAGAAAAGGCAATGGCAACCATCATTATACAGCTAACATAAGTATGACACCTCTTAACAAAAAAAATTGCCCATGTCTGGGCACTTGTAACCAAAGGACAATTTGCAAATGCTGTGCATTTAGGAATAGTGTAGTGCAGTAATGGGGCTTGATTTAATCTTGTAGGTCTAGTTATCGGCTTAACATATTGGGCGTTTTTGGATCTTTTGTGTGCAAAGGTTTTAATATGGAATAATCTTCTCATCTCTTGGGTAGGTAGTGAAGCTTCTCTGTGAATTTGGACTGTAGGGGTTAAGATATGAATAGATAAACACGTTTTGATGCATTTGTTCTGCATGCGTTGCAGTTCCTCCAGATTCATGTTCCTGGCACCCATTTATAAAATATCACAGTAGTTTCTTTGATGCAAATATCATGACTTTAGTTTTAGATTCATTAATAGTAAGTTTATTTTTTGAAGACCAATGGTAAAAGCCATCCAGAGCTGTAGTTAAAGTGGCTGAAATTGCGTCTATTGATATTCCTGAGGCATATAGGACAGAGTCATCTGCATAGAGCATTGTGGTGTGGGCATCTTCTGGTTTGATACAGTTGTTTATATACAGTAAAAAAAAGAGAGGTTCTAATATTGAACCTTGTGGTGCTCCACATACTAGGGGTAGGTTGGCAGATTTATTATGGTTGGCAATGGAGCATTGTTGACGACGTGACAAATAATTTTCAATCAGAGACAGGTTTCTGTTTCTTATTCCATATTGCTCAATTTTGTCCAGAAGTATTGTGTAATTAACAGAATCAAAGGCTTTTTTTTATATCTATAAAAGCTGCTAAAGTAATATTTCCCCTATTCCTATTGTCTAAAACATCATTTACCAATTTGGCGATTGAATCCAAGGTTGATTTTCTGATAACACCCTGATTTTTCGATAAAATTGAATGTAATTCTAAATGATTCGAGATAGCAGTATGAATAAGTCTTTCTAAAATTTTTCTATGTGGTAAATGGTCTGTAGTTTGATACATAAGTAGGGTCATTTGATACATTTGTAGGGTCGCCACCCTTTAGGAGAGGTGTGACTGTAGCTTTTTTCCATGAGTCAGGTATGTCTCCATTCTCTACACATAATCTGATTATTTTTACAAATTTGGTTGGCATATGTAACACAGCTGCTTTAAAAATGTGAGTGGGTAAGTATTGCAAGGCTGAGGACTTGGAAGTATCAATGTCAGGCATGTCAACTATACATCTCTCACCCTGAAACTCATAAGGATTGTGATGAGCAGAAGCAAGTTTAGGACCTATTTCAGCGTAAAATGTATTAATAAACTCTGAGGTGTTTTCCATGTTAATACATTAACCATTATCATTGACTAGATTAATGTTATTAGATTTGCCATTACTAGAGGGTAAAATATCCTTAATAGTGGCCCAGAATTGTTTTGAATCTTTCGCAGAAGCGTCAGCTAGATTTTTATAATAGCTTTCTTTTCCTATATTGACCTCATTGTTGACAATGTTCTTAAGAATTCTAGCATCATGCCACTTTATAATAGACAGTGAAGTTCTGGCTTCTTTTAAGGCCATATTTTTATCATTAATTTGCTCTAAGAGATAGTTGGTCATCCAAGATGAGGGTTTGTCCTGTACTTTCAAATGTTTGACAGGGTATTGAATATCTAACATTCATTTAAGCAGGTGTTCAAAGGTGTCCCAGCATTCCTGAGTATTGACACAATTATCAAAATATGTCCAATCGCAATTTTCAAAATCCATTAACAGCCTGTTTAAATCGAAATTTCATTAAGATCTTCCAAAAATTGTCTGTATGTTTTTTTTTTAATTTTGGGGCGTCTCTTGATAATGTGGACTGGAAGATGGTCACTAAGATGAATATTCATAGGACCTGATAATACAATGATGTCACGTCATAGTGACATTTTTAACAACTTACTTAAATGATATTGATCCATGGTTTCATAGAGGAAATTCTTGTCATTGAAATTTTGCAAAGTATTGACATTGAAATCACCAATAATATATATATCATAATTATCCATGTTTTCAATTTGTAGAAATAGAGCTTTAAATGTGTCACAGAATTCTTGTAAAGAACCATTAGCGGGTCTGTACACATTACATACAATGGAGCGTTTTTCTGTGTTTTTTACTGATAGTAACCATTGAACCTCGATATTAGCATTGCACCTATTGAGGACTTTAAATTTATCTATTGAACAAGTGATACCTTCATCCACATAGGCACATAGTCCCCTCTCCTAAATATGCTAATTCTATCATGGTGAAACTTAGTAACTAGGCCTATGTCTATATCTAAGTTACTAAGCTCTCTTCTAATGTTAACAATCTTATTTCTAATACTTTTAGCATTTAAATGTACGACAGAAAATCCTTTTTTGAATTCAGGGATGTCAACCATTAAGGTGATTCCTTGAGCACACTTACAAAACCCATGGGTTGGCTTCTATTTCTCTCTAAAGTGAGAATCATTGAAACAAAAGGTTGACTGTACAGGTTTATACTGTATGACTCATGATGTGGCTGTTGATCTTTTTTTTTATATAAATGCAGTAAAATGTATGCAGAAAAATACGAAAAAAAAGTAAGACCCTCCCCCATTGCACAGGTTTGCGGCTGCTATGGCCACCCATGCAGTCAGCTTGTATAATGTATGCTGCCTTGTAATTACATACGTATTACCATTACATATTATAAACCGTGCGGTCTGAATGTCTAGACAATAGAGAGTTTAAGATTCGGAAACTTGTACCTGTACGGCAATGGCAAGGGCTAGAAGTACAAGTTCCAGTACACGTTCAGGTAATGTGGTGAAGAATTCACTCTATATGTGGGCCTTGTCTGTGCTGAAGTACACTGGTAACACTCAGTGTATATGTTAGGCTCCATTAAGTGCGTAATTACAGTGTGATACATTTAGCTTACTACCAATTACCGGGACCAATTAACACCTCAGAATGCTGCATATAAAGCTGACAATCATGTGTCTTCAGTGATTTCCTTTAAGGATTGATATAAGTAAAATATAATTACATTCTGCCTAGAAGTTCTAGATGTACTTGTAGAGAGGGGTCTAGAAGTCCAAAACTTCTAGCCTACAAGTTGTATACTGCTAGCTTGGGATTCCCCCCACATAACCTATGACGTTACACGTTGCAGTAGCGGTACACGTTCATATCTTAAACTCCCTAATATCTATTAGAACTTCCTATCCAGTCATTGGATATCAGCCATTGGCTAACAGTCTATGTATATTCGGATGATTTATTCATGCAGCCGTCTTCCTCGATGGATGTATATATATATATATATATATATATATATATATATATATATATATATATATATATATGACATTGATACTATCATCACCAATTCACCTTATCCTATGACAGTAGGCATAATGGCTGCTGGTGGTGTCACACCTAACATATCCCCACATAGGCTAACCTAGATGATCTCTATCGACTTGGTGCCCACCAAAAAAAAACACATCTGCCCAATATCCCTGACAACATCATAGCGGCAATATCAAGCCTACTGGAACTATGTTGTCGTCAGGGATATTGAAATAAACCCAAGGACAGGCATGCAGCTCGGGTGAACCTTCCATCATTATAATTCCTACACAATTGCTGTAAGATGATGTTAAGAAGGCAACAACCCTAGTGCTGTGGTTGATGTTATCATGACTCCTTCAGTGGAGGTCTAGGGTAAAGTGCCATCAGTCACTGCTACTTAAGGGAAAGGGAAATATAATGTGTGTACAGTGTACATTAGTGATAAGGTGCGCAACCTGATGTAGGCGTTTCTTAATAATGCTAATTGACATTGTTGAGAAATGCCCTCCAGGTCCATCATCGAAGACGGGATGGGGAGCAATGGCTGCGGACCATATTAATTATTATTTGTTGTATCCTAGATGATAAGATATAGGCAAAAACTGGGACACAGTTAATATTGAAAACCTGTTGAATGACCACAGGTCAGGTAAACACATTAACATTGCTATAACTAGGGTCTAAAAGGTTGTACACATTAGTGCAGGGCAACTACAAAATAAGAGATCATGATCGCCAGTTGTCGTGATTCTGACTCTCAAAGAGCTGTTTGCATGTTGAGTATAGGTCTCTGACTGAGTCGGGACTTTGTGAGGATGGGTGTCTCTAGTGCAGTTAGAAAAGAGAAGCTGAGCTCCTTTCTCAAAGCACTCATGGCTTCGCGGTCGTGGATTATTGAACCCATAAATCCACTTGTGCTTTCTCACAACATGGATTAAACGCTACTTATGTAATATCTAAAGATATTCATCTTGGCTCTCATGACAACATTTAAGGAATGAGACAAAGTTTGGAGAGGAGAACATCTAGATTAATCAAGATTATTTCACAAGCAATGACTCTAATTTGAAATGTAACTATGGGCGATGGAATAACGGACAATATCAAAATATTCAAGATGAATGATGAGAGCAGATGCTAAAAGTTTAAAATGATCTAGCGTTAAGCAACGTGTGAGGGAAGTGATGAGCTCTCAACATTTATGTGTTCAACTAATACTGGTTAAACTTCCTACACTACCATTCTTCCTTATCCGATGACTCCATTCCCCATCCCTGCATTTCTGACTCACTTTCATCCCTCTGTAAATATGTCCTTGTCACTGTTTTATTTCATCTCAACTTATTTAATTCTCTCCTTTGATTCTATTCTTCGAACAACTATGTCCTTACGTCCCCATCTCATATAATTGGTAGAGCAGTTGTAGCAAAGTAAACACTATGTCAAGTATAATAGTGACCATCATTACAATTTGAGGGGATCTAGTCGAGACATCTTGTAAAGTGTCTTCCTGATGTTGTAAGATGTCCTCTTGAGATCGCTGGTTCTAAAGTTTGTGCATTAAAAGTGGATAAATTAGGGCAGGATGCATATACAGAGTGTTTAGATTTTAAAAACATATTGTTCCTGTTTTTAAGCACATTGCATATCCATGGGTGTTTATGTTTCATGCGATCACCATCAGTTTGATTAAGTGTGGTTTATTTCCGAATATCACTTGCATCTATACCTTGCAACGTTTTATCTAAATCCCCAGGAGGCCATTTCTTAACATACTACGACCACACACGGTCACTAGGATTTGAGACTGCAAGGAATATGCCAGGTGATCGTAGGTACTGCCCTACGACTGCTCAGTACGATTAGCAGCTATGCAGATATTACATAAGGTTTGTTAGGGCAGTCGTAGTGTTGCAGGCATTAGTGACTACTAGTGTGTGATACTGTAATGGCAATATTATAAGACACAGCACTACGATTTGAAGGACAGCACTTGTAGTGTGATAAGAAATGACCTCCTGAGGTATTTGTCCCCCTTTACGATTAAGTTACTATCTACAGTCACTTTTTCCAAAATCCCCTTTCCATTCAGGCATCATTTCCCACTCTTTATAAATTGCTGACTCAGTCCTTTTTTATCTCTGTTTTATGGAGCCCTATGTCGAATCTAGTAGAGTCAAAGTATCACTGGAAACACAGCCCTCCCCTAACTCAGGTGAACTAGACGTTTATATAGGTTTGGGACTTTATGCTGGCTACCTTTGGGATTCAGCCTGCACAGTATGGATAAATACTTGTGATGGAAAGACTACAATAATACTGTATCCTTACATTGAAGTAGGGGGGAGCTTATTCAGTCAAATTGATGATAGGAATTCGAGTACACCTCCAAAAGATGCTTCTCATCATGAGAAACAAGAATCTAGGGTACGTTTTTAATTTTGGGCACTCTAACCCCCGGACCACCCCCTCTGAATTTAAAAAGTTGGAAAATATTTAACTAATTGATTTTCTATTGATATATGGTCCATCTCAGGCCTCCCACCACTCTGGAACACCCCAAAATGCACTTCATGTCAACAATAAAAGATCAAGAGGTCAAAATAACATAAATATTGATTTTTTGGAAAAATCCAATTTGGCCACCAGGATAAAGTCTAGGATCAACTGTATTGGAACCCTATTTGGGTCACTCAGAGGCGTAGGAAGCAAATCTTCATTGGGGGGGGGCCCAGCGAGGGCCCCATCACAGCGACTTAGAATTGTTGGCTCAAGCGAGACACCCCTCATACATATATGTACATGGAATTTTTTTAGAAAGGTAATTTCTAGTCAATTTTGCATCTGACTTTAGGCTCAGGCCCCCATTTTTCCTATCCTATCACCATATCAATCTAATTTGAAATGCAAAGTTTTACCTTCTTTCCATTTTTTGTTATGGGTTTGTAGCAAATTTTGGGGGGGGCCCAGACATACTTGGGCCCCACCTCCTTTGTGATTGGGGGGGCCCAGGCCCCCCTGGCCCCCCCTTTTCCTACGCCCCTGTCACTGTTTTACATATATACAGGCTCGTGATATAGTGGTAAATACAGATATAAGCCTGTTCCACTTACATATAAGATAACAACTGTTTCTAAAGTCATAGTATATGGGTGTTTTGGTAACCTTTACACATCAAACCAGTAATAATAAGTATATTAAAGTGAATAGGTACTTTTTCTTCTAGTGAAGAATTGCTGATGGCACCAAGATTAAATTTGACTTCATTCCTCTCTTTTGCTCTACACCAAGCTTCAAATTCTTCTTGTTCCATTGTACCTACTTTTAATATGTGCCAAGAGCTAACTTCATGTTGCACATCATAGCCATTTCAAGATCTACATAAGGCCTAGTTGCACTCCAGCCATTTGTTTTGTATGATGCTGAATGCCCTGCTGAGTGTAATGCCAGTGTGGCATTTGTGCACGATGGTAACCTGACTGGATTGACATAAGTTCAGCACATTCAAAAGCAGTAATGGAGGAAAGTAAACTCAAGACCACTGCATTGGTGCATCATGCAGGTTTATTTTGAGCAATCATGTGTCTATTAATGGCGTAGGGTAATTGTATACATGTATAGAAAACAGTTATTGCTAATGAATATCTCTTGCTAAATAACTGCCAGTAAGGTTATGCCTCTGCTTTTAGCCTTGCACTGTAACTGACAAAATGACATGTATGCCCATGTCAAGTTACATTTGACGTGGAGAGCACATGTCATTGGCATATCCTGAATACTTCAACAGGGGAGATCGGACACCTTATCTGTGGGGCAGGAAGAATACCAAAAGGTTTTATGCCAACACCCAATGTATAATACATGGAGACATATGGCATTGCCATGTGCCTCCATGTCCTTGTCTTATAGACTGCATAAAGGTCCCCTGACAAGGTGAGGTTATGTAGATAGGGATATAGGCCTTGTTGTTGCAGGCCTGTGGCTCCATAATATCCCCTACCTCATGTACCTTAATTGTACCACTGGTACACAGTTATTGACTCCTGTTGACCCTTGCATAATTGTCACACAGTACTACCTGGCATGCAGGTGCATGAATATGTGACATGTGATCGTTATGCATGTCAATAGGAGTTGACATACAAACTGTGCGAGCCTCAACCTGACTTGACATGCCCTCATACATGTCATGTAGGAGACACATTCTGACATGTGCAGTACATGTCAAAGCGATCAGTCTTCCTCTCTCTGTGTGGGTAAAGTCTGTAGGTTTTGGTGATACTGGTAAATGAGGCATGGGTATTAAATCAGTGGTCCTCTCATAACACAGGTCCTGATATTTCTATATTACAAGTAAGCAAGGTCTATTGATTTGTTGTATGTTCATAACTTTTACAAATGCTCAATACGCCATCAGTTAGGAGCCTTAGCTGATAGGCATCATTCATGGGTTGGGTGTTGGGAGGAGCAGCCCTAAAGATCACCAGCATCTAAAGAATAGAGGGCACACCATACACCCTGTACATACAAGCCAATGGCCTATAGACCATTTCAGATCATTGTCATAGCTTTTAGGATCATCTGAACTCTGAGTGCATGCTTATACAAGGAGTTCTGTATACATAGACTATACTAAGCAATGGGAACAATACCAGGCCCAAACTGCAGCTTAATTTTATATAGCATTCTCCCGAAGACAGTGTGCAGCTTCTACCCGGGTGTGGCTTCTACTTTGGGTTTTACAGTAGTTTCTGTCAATGAAATATATACATTTTGAAATATCGACAGTTGATTGGATTCTGAGGGTTTTGATGGATGAAATATGTCTTTCAGTTCAGCTAGATCTGCTACGCTGGCAGTCATGCAAAGTAATTAAGTAGATTGATAGTGCAATGTTATACTTTAAGTGACTACTTGCAACACCAAGTTAGTTTGAGGCTGTTCTCTCACATTACTACTCCCCATTTCCCATTCAGTTCTCAAACTCTACCCTGTAAAAATAGGCATAGCGCACAGCAGCTAATTTCTAGTATTTTCCGTTTACTTTTATTCTTTACAATGTAATGCAAGAGCGATATCTAGGCAGACATATTTGATCTGTCAAACATGTCACACCTCTATATTGACATCATTGTGCACTTCATGTTACTTATTTGATGAGTAGCAGTTACCAAAACACCCATTTACTTTGACTTAAAACAGGTATTATACAATATGCAAATGGAATAGGCATATCTGTATTTATCGCTATTTTACGAGCCTGTATATATAATAATGTGACCCAGATAGGGGTCTAATACAGTTTTATCAGATTCAGTATGCTTTCCTTATGATCCTAGACCTTATCTTACTCATAATTACATATTGCAAGTGTTGCCTGTTGTTTTAAGGCTGCATGTGTGCTTAAAATACCTGTTTTGGGCTCCTGGTGGCATCTTTTGGAGGTGTACTCAAAAAAAAGTTTTGGTCTAAGCTCCCCCCCCCTAATTGGAGAGGAAAGAATATTAGGTGAATAACATTTCTAACAACTGACAAGAAAGATAAGTAAGGCTGACTGTTAGGGGAAATTTTCTTGTAGTAAATTCTTCTACTGGATGGGTATCTGGCCTAAATCATGTTTTGATCATCTGCTGCATCATATAATTTTTGGATATCAAGCAGACAAAGAAGCAAAATCAGTGCAAAATAGGCAACTTGGTCAAAATAATTTTTCTTATGATATTCCATAAACTAGCATGCTCCAAATATGTACATTATTTTGACTGTCTAGAAAGTTAAATTGACCCAGAGGCATTTGATAAATAAACCAAAATCAAATAGAAATTTCAGAGATAAAATCAATCCCCCGCACAATGCAATTGGCTCCATTTCGTAATATCCCAACCAGCAGACGGCTCTGGCATCAGGCTTGTTCCCCCATTGTCCCTTCTGCCTTTATTTGTCGAAAAAGGCCTTTGAAAGCTTTGGTTAATGTGGATGTGTCTGAAGGGTGTTTGATTCAGAAGCAGATCTCTTCTTCAGACAGCTTCTTTTCTCTCTTTGGGAACGATGGCGGGGGATGGTGTTCCTATTTTGATTAGGTAGTCCCTAGCAAGTTCAACATAAATGATCTGCCTCATGCCTGCTGGGTAGATTAGACTCAATAAAGTAAGTCAATTAATTACGGCAATAATTTCAAGTGTTGCCCAGCCCACAATAAATCACTGATTATTTCCTGCTGAGAGCCTAATCCTCTACCTAAGTTCTGCATACACTGATTCTCCTGGATAAGCTGTGCTAATTTGTCTACCCTTTTAGTAAAAAGAACTGCATGGGCAGTACATATATCGGGTGTTTGTAATGCCCGCTTTGGAAATCTGATCGTAAAATATCCTATGATATTGACATGACATGATGTTGTCTGATGCCGACTGCTCAGAGCTAAAGGTATGTATGTACAGTGAGAACTTGCTTTGGATCACATTGGAGTCCCATGTAGTTCCTCCATGTATCCCGGGCCAGAATGCAGTGGGAAAACAGTACAGAAGCAGTACATGAACAGTGAAGCCCTGCGGTAGTGTTTCAGTACCAAATCAGTATGGGTAACAGTGGTGTTTCAGTATCCACTGCTATCCCTCTGCCAGAAACCACAGATTAAAGCAGTAGTGGTCCAGTAGTAGAGCAGTGTGATATCAGTATCAAAGCAGTGGCGGATCAGTATGTCTGAAATATGCAAATGAGGTGCAGTAGTTGATCAGTGGTCTACTGAGTTAATACTGCCACAGCCCCCTATGCAGTGCAGTAGGCTGTGCAGAGCCACTGCTGGAGGCAGAGAGAAGTACTAAAAGAGTGTCCACTGTATCACTACTGTCCTCCTTGTAATCTCCTACTAGTTTTTTCTGCCCCTGTGGAGACTTGGGTCCATCTTATTACTGTCCAGTGCATTAGCCCCCTGAGCTACATCCCCATCAACTACATGTGGCTGCATATATACTTCATAGTAGTGTGTGTGACCTACATAGGAGGGTGTGTGTGATCTATATAGGAGGGGACTAGTGCAGTCTCAAATCAGTAGTACTGAATAACCACTTCCATAGTAGAACATAAGCCAATACTGATAAAGCTTTGCTATAGTAATATGACAGCAGCATTGATGTTGATGTGGGAAAATTGTCATGATGGCAAAAAAGAAAGAATTGAGTAAAAGCCCACCTTCATACCTGAGCCCCTTTAGTCTATTTGTGCTTTTCTGTAATAACTACCATAAGGGACTGTTCAAATATTATGCAACACCATAGGGGGGAGGGTCAATGAACAACTTAAAATCATAAATGCATCACATGACAAATGTGGACTATTTATAAGAATTTAAAGCAACCTCATGTGTTCCCTGTCAAATAAAGAAGGGGGGGGCATATGAATTCATAAGAAGGTCTATTTATCAATAAAGCCTGCATGTTGTTGATTCGACTGCAAAGAGATACTGATGCGTGGGTAGGGCGGGTCTGACCAGTGTTACGTAATTAGGGATTGGGGGTGGTCATTATGTTACAAAGTGTTACAAGGGGATAGGGGGGTCAAAATGTGGCCAAATTTGTGTTACATAATATTTGGTAAAGAGGCTTCTCTTTCTTACACAGCCCCAAAAATATCACAGAGATAAGTCTAGCTCACCAACAATAACCCATGATTGGACAGAGTGATCCCAGTAGAGGATCAGTAGGCTACTGTATCCACACTGCAAATTCAGCTGAGAGTCAGTAGACTACTGAATCTGTACTGAAAAAAGGCAGTGTAAAGTCAGTTGTTTTGGGAGTATTCTATCAGTGGCTACTGAAATGTGCAGTGGTGGATCAGTATATTCTCAGTATCCACTTAGTTTGGAAGTATATATACTGCCTTCTGGTATATGTACGTCTACTTCTTCATGGGTCTAAACCAGCATCCTTTTGGAAAGGGCAGGTGGCTTATGCAAAAACGTGAATTGAGCTATTTTCGGACATATGGCAACATGAGAAATGCTAAATCAAACCGAATCAACTAAAGAAACCATGGAAAGATGTATACATAGATGACTATACAGTGACTTAATGATTATGGCATAACCATACACTGACCTGCTAAACACAAACCGCTAAAAACTACATCTCTGCAATGGAAGGAGGTGCCCCATTTGACATCATGCCTGTAAACACAGCTCACAATCTTTTTCCAGGAACCTGAGAATAAAGGAAACGCAAGGTACTGGAAACCCTTTGGCCCCAGGCATGTTGTGAATGTGTACCGAGCCATGTGACTGCGGAATTTCACTTCATAGGGGCTTCCTGCTTGTTCCGTGGGTTTGGTTATTTGCCCATTGGAATCGCTATCTTCAGCCAGACTATCTCTTACTACCCCCTCCCTCTTTCTGTCTCTGTCGCTCTCTCTCCCTCTCTGTCTGTCTCTGTCTGTCTCTCTTTTTTCGCTCTGTCTCTGTCTGTCTCTCCGTCTGTCTCTCTGTATGTCTGTATGTCTCTCTGTCTCTGTCTGTCTGTCTCTCTCTTTCTCTGCACTGCCAATATGCAGTATTTGGGATTTTTCCTTTTGCCCTACCTGATAAATTAAGAAAAACATCTATATACAGCCACAAGCCTTCTATGCCTGCTTTGGGTGTGACTCTGTAAGGATTTAAGGAGGCTGTTGTGAAAAGATGGGGAATTCAATTCTCACTGTAGCTAACGCATCTTCCAGTTTCCATTGATTCTCCACACTGAGAGACCCATTCCCACCTACTTCTGAATTAGTGTGCACTGCAAAAGGCCTGGAAGGCATTTCTCAAGGTGGTATGACTAGTCCCCCTTCAAGTCATATCGAGATCCCTCACTTATATAACATTACAGCCTTGCAACTAGTGGTCGCTAATGATTGCACTTGAGCTTAATTCAAAACATCCTGGGATCGCAACCCCAGCGATCTTGGTGTAGGCACATATCATAAGACCTGGCCAGTCTACCCTATCTAATGCAGTGGTTGCAGGCCTGTCAGGAATAGTAGGTCCTGTGATCACTTCACTATTCCTTTTCCAGCACTAAGATCACTGCGATCTTAGTGAAAGAATTGCATAGTGGTTTCACCTGAGTACAAGAGCACTTACAGGGAACACTCCTGATTGAAAGAGTGAATAGCCTGCTGCATACATAAACAGGGGAGGGAGGATGTTTACTGAGAGTCCTTGAGGGCCCTCAGGCCTACTCATGCATTAAGGGCACTCTAAGGTAATTCTTCCTTCTCAAGTTTTGAAGTGAAGTCCTACCCCACTCCCTTTGGTATCCTCTTGCTGCAAGCCAGACTCTGTCTTCAGGGAATTTCATCTGTCTCTCTCTATTGAGGTAAGATATTTTTATTTTATCCTGGCTGAACATTTGCATTAAAGTTACCTTATTTACAGATGGAATCTAATATATTTCTTAGCCCATATGGGGACGGGGAACGATGGTATAAGCACTCTTGTGAAGAAGAGTGACTCCACAGCTATTCCTTTATTTTGGGACTCTTACCCCTGTGCCTAGTCAGTACTTCTTGGAATAGTGTAGGAGGGTTGAGGCTAAGATCGATGCGATCTTAGTGCTAGGAAATGTGAACGCAGTCTGATCTTAAGATCGCTTAATAGGATAAGGTAGAATAATTCCTAAGATCGCTGGGGTTGTGATCCCAGGATGTTTTGAATTAACCTCCTGGTATGACTGTCTTACCAAACCCTATCCAATTACTGCCTTTAGTGCTGATCAAACAGAGTAGTCATAGTGTGTTACCTATGATCACCCACTCTGATATTGAGGGTTTCAAGTCATACTGGTTGTGTCTCGTCGTACCATCTTGAGAAATGCCTTCCAGGGGAGCTTGTTCCATGATTGGTTCCACCTGATTGCTTCCCATAATTGGTAGGCCATGGAATTAGAAGAGGGAACTAGCCGGGAATTGGTTCTCAATCGGGAAGCATTCACTGATTCACAACCATGCATTTTGCAACCCAACAGGAAATTGATTCCCTGTGGTCAGTCAGTTCCGTTTGGGAATAGCACCTCTGACAGAACCAGTTCCAAATCTTTTGGCAACACCCTCCAGGGTGTTAATGCAAGTACATTACATGAGTCTAAGTACGTGAGTCCACTCATGAGTCTACTCACACACTACCTTTACAATCCTTTTATTAGATTTCCCCAGCCTGCTACATATCCCAAGACCCTGTACCCAAGGGAATACGAGCATCCCCCAACAACACTGATTTTTATCTTCCTTTAATCCTATTAGTCCTTTTCAACAATAATGGATCCTGCTAAGAAATGCTGAACCCATTTCCAGTGTTCCCAAATGTGATTTGAAGCCCTTGTTTGACCTCACCCCACATCTGACCTGTCCCTGGGTATACCCTTTTCAGTCTTATTGCTTTTTGTGTGCTTAAGCACATTCACCTTATTGATCACTGCTTTTTACCTACATTATACGACATTCCCAGTATGAATATTCGAGGAAAACATGAATACATACTGCTATGACATGCATTGAAATCGAGGCAATTCACTGTTACTAGTAGGCATGGTTATTTTACAGCAAAGGTCCCTGGCAACTCTTGTCCAGTATACATTTTGCTGTAAATCTACAGGAAATGAGTTGTTGTAATTTTACAGCACAATCCACAGTGATCATAAAGTTACAACCACTGTGATCACGCAGCAGGATTATTTATATAGATCTACAGAAACATATGCTGTACATTAACAGCAATATATGTTGTAAAATTACACTGCTTTATCATACTCTATCATTGAGGTCAGTCCATGGGGATCATCTTCATAATATCATTTATGTGTGTACTCCATGCATGCATTGATACTATAAACCATGCATGCCTAATGAAAACAGAAATGTCTCCAATCCCAATGAAGTGCCATTATTAAGGCAGTGAGAGAAGAGGAGAACTATCTCACCCAAACCATTTCATGGTCATGGTGTCATCTATCTATATGAGGTCACACGTGGTCTAGGACATTATTAAGAGTGAAATGTACATCACAGATGTAATGGCCAATCGATCGTAATAGAGATGTGTAATTACGAAGTGATTGGGAGGTACATAGAGGTGCGACTAGAGGTGTATCATGACGACATCTATGCACTACTATACAGGCCCTTAAAGGGTTAAGAGGTGTGTGAGGCCCTAGTACAAGGTGATTAGGTGGAGGAGGTGGGGGGAGGGGTGCTGTAGGCATTACCTATTCAATGGGCTGTATGGGAGATCTAAGTGGTTAGGCAGATTGAGACTGTCCAAGATGTTATAAACAGCATAGACTTACTGCATATTCGTCACAGTGAGTGATTTTAGTAGCTGATCTATAGAAGAGGCCTTTTGGCTGTTTTTGATATGATGTGCTGTCCCCCTCTGACATGATGTATTAATGGCCGAGGAGACAAGTCTCTCGGCCAATTATTGGTTGTTCCTAGTTTCTTCTCAGACAACCTTGTACATAATCATTTGTGCACGATGCTATAGATTAAACCTATTGAGGTTATTATCATATTGGAATTCATTAATAAGTTCTGGGGACTATTTTGGATTGAGGTGTGCACTATAAGAATATGCTTACTGAACAAATGGTATACTGCTGCCCTCTAGTGGGGGGAACTACAGGTAAGGCTACTTAGGTAGTCTCTTAATAGGGCCATTTTATGTACTCCAAATTGCAATTCTTTGGCAGGGTGACCTAGGGCATGCCGTAGTGGCCCGTATAAATGCCCGGGCACTTATAGATTTCATTCCCACTTAACCCCCGGCAGATATACGAGACAGGCGCTTATTTGAATACTGTTTTTAGTGGATAGGTTTAATTTCAGTACCCCTAGGCCCCCGGCACTTATTCGCGACTAGCTTTTATTTGAAACCCCGGCGCTTAAATGGGCCATTACGGTATGTGTATATAAGAGTAATTATACAGGATGACTTACTGTACAAATGTATCTACAGCTGCAAAGCTGTAGCAATGCAGTAAGAGTCACTGCATTTGAGAGTGTTGCACCATACCCTGTGAATTTACAGAAGACGTTTCTCTAACCTAACACAAACTCCTAACAGTGTGGTACAGGGGAAATGTGGGATCTGTAATAACACTAATTAAATTGTCATTAGAGCTAGGGCAGTTTCACAAATTTGCAGTCTTGTGTCGTGTTGTGTCTGATGATTTACCCCAGGACTTGATGGTAATAAGAGTTTGAATCACTGGGAGGAGACCAATTGAATGAGACCTTATGTTTATGTCGACATGTTACCTTTATGTTCCTTGGAGAATAACCCTTGTTGTATAGAACTCACCTGTAAATACAATCATAGAAATCAGGAATTAGTACAACATCATTGTACATCAACCTACATGATAAGATGGATAGTAGACCCATGAGAACACATCGTTTAGTAGGGACAAGCATTCAGTCATGAGTCTAGCGGCTAGGCTGCAACTAACAGTAGAGTAACCAAATAGCTTACTGCTGCTAACAGAAGAAAACAAATAGAAAACAAAATTGTCGGATTAGAGCTTGAAGTATCTTATTTATGTTCTTGTTTTCTCCCAGCTATAGGCGGGCTGACATACTGTAACCACATTTGCTGAGCAGGTCACAAGGCATTTATAAGATAGGGAACAGATTTTGGTGATGATTGGTAGGGATCTTAAAACTAGTGGAGAGTTTCTCGGAGTTTAAAAACATTTGAAAATGTGCATAGAAAGGTGCAAAATGAGACTGTCCATTCTAATGAAATGGAGCATCTATTTTCAGAGACAGATTAAAATTCATCTGAGCTCTTTGTTATTCATCCTAACATTATTCTCTCCCCTAACACCCGAGTTCCCCTCCTCTCCCCTTCCACGTGGCAGACAACAAAGTAATGCCATCATCTGCTACATAAAATTAATAACTATCAAGTTAAGTTTACAGGTTTCTCAGAGAGTGTCTAAAAATACAACTGTCCATTTGCACTCGTGTCTGCTTCAAGTGCAAGTACAGCTGAAAAGCTGAAAATAGGAGGTCAAGACTTTTTCTTTCAGACCCCAGGGTAAAAATCTGAGTTCTATGCCACTTGACATTTTAGTTATCATGGTTACTAATTGAATATAAAAAGTAGGCAAAATGATCATTTCCCTTGATTGAAAATTCAACAGGGTTCTTCAAAGACTGAAAGATTACAGCATAAATGCTGACCGGTCACCTAATAAAGGCACAATTTCCATATGATCATAGCAATAAATTTCTGATTCGTACCAACTGATGAATATCAGTATTGTAGAGGACTTTCTTTTATGCTACAGTTCAGATTTTGTAATAAAATGTATTCTGAAAATTGGTATAACTTTTAAAACACGTCTTTTGCAATAAAAGCAATGCCATGGTTAAATATCTGAATACGTAAATAATTGCCACTTAAATAACTATTTGTCATTCACATACTTACTCATATAGCTATATTACTGTTTGTTTTATAGCAGCATTAAATGAAACTCACGCTTCATTGTTGCAAAATATATACAAATTTGTTCTGGAATATAAAAAAAGTGTACTTTTTCAACTTTAACTTTTCTGCAGTGTCCCAACCCAAATGGCACGGAGCTCAGCCTTACATATAATATCGAGGTACTACGAAGTCATTGAATAGCCATAATATAGAAAAGTCATATCGATCCTTATTGGTAACAAACAGTTCATGTTGCTTTTAGCATCATGCCAGACTGCACAGAGGGCGGGAGTTCAATCTCATAGCATGCAAACATGTTGTAACAAATGGAGGATGGGATATAACCAGAATGAGAATAAATTTTTTAGTTTATAATAGAATTTTGAAAGTATATCCACAAATTAGGGCTCCAACAATAATATTCGTGAGAGTATAAAATGTGATTTACTACACATTAAATTCATTTTCATTAATTTCAGTTGAAGGGTCTTTGGCCACTGGTGCAAAAACCCCTTGCCTCCAGAGGTTCGGCCAGCTGCACCTACTACACACTTCAGACCCAGAATAAGGCCTGCTATTTCCGTCCTTCAATGACAGCATCTCTGTTAGGGTTGGCATCTCATTATTTACCATCGATCACCAAAACCGATCAGCTGTCTACAAGCAAGAAGGGGCTGCTGTCATAGCCCCTATGGCAGTGTTTTACTCTGCACCAAAGTAAAAATTTGTAAGACGTGTAAACAGGGAGGAATAGAACAATATTGAAGTTGTTTATCAGAGACTTGACAGAGATATTATTTTTCAAAGGGTTTAACCTGTCTATTAGCCATAACTAGTCAGTAAAATTATGCACTTTACTTTCACACATAGCACACCCGGTAACATCTCGCCATAGCTTCACCCTGTCCATACATTTTAGGGAAAAGGGCATACATATTTTCTCAACTTGACTTACAACAAATAGATCTAACAAACCCAAATATTTCAGACAAACGATGGCATAAGATGCCTCAGCATGCAGAGCAGGTTGAAGGATGCTGGCTTGTTGGGACACTCCTGCTCACTTCATTTCATCCCCAGCTGACAGATCCCCATACCCACAGAATTAAATTCTAAGGTGATGTGGACCCCACAAATAGTTCATGGAAGCTAAAAGTGTGTATCTTCAAGGTCTGGATCAGGTCCTTTCTGCCATAATAGTACATCGATTATTTGCATACCTCAAACATTATTTAGACGTATCAATAGGTTTTAAGTGAGAGGCGCCCGAACATTGAGAGTCTCCAAAGATGCCATCTTCCATATGTACACAATTAGGAGATATGTGAGATCTATGGTTCTTATCTGCTATATTCAAACAAAAGATTCAAGTGATATGATTATATTTCCTTTTGCCCAGAGAATCTCAATAAAATATTGCAACAATATTAATTTTACAATACTGGTGCAAATTCCCACTTACCGCCTGTTCTGTATACATGCAAAGATGTAACAGACAGGCGTCAAGGCTACAGTATATCTTGACACAGGGTCTCTATGTCCATTAGGTTCTGCTTCTGTGAGGCAACATGGTGATGAGAGGCTGTCACGAGGCAATGTAGTGCAGAATGCCGTTTTTTAAAAAAGGGCTCCTGTAGGAATATCCTGTGCAAATTGATTTTTTTTGCAGATTTGGAAGGGAAATAGACATAACTAACAGAACATTTTAGGGTCTGATTTTTTCGGTATTCTTAACACCCATTTTTGGGCACTTTTCAATAAGGAAGCCACTAAGTAGACTTTGGTTCATATTTCAGATATAAATTGGATGATTTTTATGATCTTTACATCAAAATAAGGGTTTTTGAGGATACAGATTTCATAAATGAGGATTGAATATCAATTTGAGGTCATTTACAAGGTCATATGAGCAAGGTCAAGGTCACACCTGTAATGAAATATCATACAGGAAGAAATCACTTGCTTTTGATGAGCTGTACATCAAACTAGGGGCTTTTGAGGATGCTTATTCAGAAAATGAGGGTTTCAGATTAATTCAAGGTCATTCACAAGGTCATTTTATCAAGGTCAAGGTCATAGCTGTGATAGAATATTGTATTATAGGGGGAAATCGGCTAATCATGATAATGTAGACATCTAATTAGGGGTTTGTGAGGATGCTGATTCAGAAAATGAGTGTTCCAGATCAATTTGAGGTCATTCACAAGGCCATTTGATCAAGGTCAAGGTCATAAATGGGATAAAATTAACATAATTTTAAGAGAAATTGGCTGATTCTGATTATCTTTACACATAACTAGGGGCTTTTGAGAGTGCTGATTCAGAAAATTAGGGTGTCAGACCAATTTGAGATCATTCAAAAGGTCAATTGATCAAGGTCAAGGTTTAACAATGTGCTCTTATCTCACCTTACACCATCTTACTGCGACTTGTGATTGTAGCTTTATTTAAATTACTTATCTCTACCATGCACCCTGGACTGGTTTTGAGGCTTGAGGCTATAACAAGAGAGTACATCTAATGATGTCATGATTGCAAAATGCATTACAGTTGTGCTTGCACAGCACTGTAAGGGTGCAAACAGATGGTCTTTGTAGCTTATCATCTGGTATGTTTTGCTATTTCCCTTGGTAAATATTAATATATAATCTAATAGAAGACCCTTGTGGAGTAGCATTACCATGTACTAGTTATTACTCTTAATATAACACATTTTGCAACACCTTCAATGTATAATCAATGAAGCACCTAATGCATTTTGTCAACCGTGACATCATCAGATGCATCAGATAAACCTGTTGCTCTCCTCTATAGTGACACATGTATATTTCAATCATTGTGCCAGAATCTTTTTATTTGATGGAAAGGCAATCAAAACAAGCATCCATCAAAATTGGATAGTGTTTTTCTTAAAGGTTTAGAATATTGGAGAATTAGATATGCCATCTTCCTTCAAAATGGGAGCTGAACTCCTGCATGAAGTAAAAGCATTGGAAACATTTGTCTGCAAAATATATGCACCACACTGTTAGACAACACCCCAAGGTCTCTGATGAGAGAACTTTAGATCAAAAGACTTTAAAACTGAAATTATTGTTCCAGCTGGCACAATTCTGATGCCTCATGCTCTTTGTAATAATTTCATGTGCATGATACAAAACCTCATCAGATCTGTGCTTGAGCAACCCATGTGGTCACCACTCCTTGTTTCCAAATGCAAAGTTCTACATTGGTGAGGTGACCACATTAGAAAGAGGATATCTTAAGGATATTGTATCCTCAGACCGAGACCCTGATCATTTATGTTATGTGGTTTCTAACATTTGTAATACACAAGTCAGCCTCAAATATAACATGTGTACAATAATCTTTTACTGATTTTGCTTTGGCTGTTACCAATTATCATACCATAATATATGTAATATATATTGTGGTGCCAGAGGCCAGAGTCTCAGAGGAGCTGGAAGGCTTAGTGAGTCACTCGTTCAGAGGGGGCACCCTCCATCTGAGTGGTGGCGAAGGCTACTCAGAGATCCCTGAGTCAGAACTCACTGTCAAGAATGACACCGGGACACTGTGAGAAAACAACAGTGACCCTACCTTATTTTAATATTCCTAATTCTCTTCACACAAAATATTATCTTGGAACCTGTAAGAAGTGTTTTGGACTACCCCTAATGCTTTCATCTTCTCCTAAATGCATTCATTATGACTTGTATATGTGGGTTTCCTCAAAACCCTATCTGCAAAATCAGCCCATTTCCTCCATAAACATATATTTTATCACTGTTATGACCTTGACCTTTAAACAAATGACCTTGTAGATGACCTCAATCTGATATGAAACCCCCATTTTCTGACTCAGCATCCTCAAAACCCCCTAGTTACATTTCCACTAATTATGAATAACCTATTTCCCCTTTGAATATGATATTCTATCACAGCTATGACTTTGACCTTGATCAAATGACCTTGTAATTGACCTTGCATCTGTCTGAAACCCTCATTTTTCTTATTCAGCATTCTAGAAAAAAACTAGTTAGGTGTCAAATTAACTCATTTCCTCCTAAAATATGATATTTCATTGCAGTTATGACCTTGACCTTGATCAAATGACCTTGTAGATGACCTTAAATTGATCTGAAACCATTATTATGAAATCAGCATCCTTGATAACCCCTTTTTTGATGTTAAGATCATCAAAGTCGGCAGTTCAAGGGTCCTGTTAAGATTATCAAAATCATCCAATTCATACCTGAAATATGAGCCAAAGTCTACTCAGTGGCAGCCATTTTAAAATGCAGAGAAACGAGTTTTATGGATCCCGAAAAAAAATAGACCCTAAAATTTTCTGTTAATTATGCCCATTACCTATCCAAATATGCAAAGAAATCAATTTGCACAGCAAATTCCTACGGAATTACACAGCATCCCGCACTAATGTGGTGGTGTTAACACACAGGTGGTGCTCTTGTCGTCGCTATCGTGACACTTTCACAGTGTTTCAACTTAGTGGTGGCCAATGGTAAAAGGGTAGAAGTGGGGAAAAGAGGATATTTTTTTTTATTGAGAGAGAGAGGATAGTGTGCTTAATGTCTGGTAGGACACTGGGTTTACCTAACCTTTTACTGAGAGGCAGGAGCTGCCCACATGCCTGACAAGAGTCTATGTAAGGTAAAAGCTTAGAACTGTATGAAAAGGGCTGTGAGATATATCTTAGTTGATAGTTGCCTCTACAATCATGCTAAGAAAGACAATATGTAAAGGGCATTTTCTTTTCCCCCTACGTATCATATAGATCTATTCCCCATTCATCTTCATGGAAAACCTTGTGTAGGCCTTTGTAATTTGCTGCGCCAGTAAAATCTGTGTTATCTCGAAATTCCTATATTGTTTCCAGTCGTCTTTTTGCTATGATCGAATCTAATTTTTATTTGTATGGCATGGACGCAAGAATTCCTACCACAAGGAAATTAGTGACAATTTTTTAAATTTTGTTTACTTATCTGCTAGAGTAAAGGGGTCATCAATTCTAGGAAGAGTTAGAGTAGAGGGTGTTGCCTTACTTTTTATGGAGAACTCGATCCCTTGGCCTATATGGGGCAAGACTGGGGCATAGACTTATTGCACTATGATGACCATCTTGTTTAAAAGTATGCTTTTGTCTGATATGAAAACATCTTCAAAAAAGTGCATATCTGTGTAGGGGACCAGAAATCCCCATACCTGGTAGATTGACCCTCAGGGGCCAGTTACCTGGTAATCACTGCTCCCCTAGTGTGTATCATACCGATCCAGGTGTAGTTGGAAGGTGGAAATATCAGGCAAGGGATTGTGGTGTAATGGTTAGCATGCTGGAATGTCATGCCAGAGATCCGGGTTCGAGTCCCGGTGATCCTAGATATTTTCACCATCTCTACACTGGTAGGATCACAGAGCCGGTCCTCGCGTGACTTAATAGGGGGATTGGGGGGAACTCGGTGCCTGGACCGGTATGATACAGATACGCTTCGACCCTGACAGTACTGTGGTTGGGAGGAATGCTTGATGCTAGTTGGCTATGGACGAAGCTGTTTGGGAGGAGTGTAGGGGACCAGAAATCCCCGTACCTGGTAGATTGACCCTCAGGGGCCAGTTACCTGGTAATCCAGGTGTAGTTGGAAGGTGGAAATATCAGGCAAGGGATCGTGGTGTAATGGTTAGCATGCTGGAATGTCATGCCAGAGATCCGGGTTCGAGTCCTGGTGATCCTAGATATTTTCACCGTCCTCTACATCTGTAAGGCTCATGGCCGTATTCCACCGGCCGATAGTGCATCGGCGATGCGTATCCGATGCATCGGCAACAAATTTGAGCATCGGGCCACAATCGGGTGAAATTCCCGTACCAGCGGGTGAAATTCCCGTACTATCGGCCAAGAATTGGGTTCAGTGGAAGAGCTCAGGAAAAAATCGTAAACACATCTGGAACCATCGGCGATGGTCTCCAATAGTTTTTTTTCTCATCCGATTTTTTCTGTTCTGACAGGTCTCTATAGGTCTTAGGAACCCATTAAGTTCCCTCTATAGCATGACATGGTAGGATACTTGCTTGCATGATAGTCCCATGCTATTCATGCATGCCATAGAGGGAACCTAATGGGTTCCTAAGACCTATGTATGTAATGTGTAGTACTCACCAGGTGGCAGCACTACTACAAAACGGAATTATTAATCATAATCTCCTATCATTCTTAGAGCATATAATAGTACGATATTGTTCTAAATCACATTTTCACTTAAAAATACACACACACAATGTTAGCAATAAAAGGCTATACAGGAAAACCCTCTGACATTACTACTTATGCACTACAAGGAAGCAGCTGGTTCTCTGACACCCATTTTATGACTTAAAAAAAATTATATAGTAAAACACCTTTGTTGCAGATGATATGCGGTGAACACCCTGTCCTCGGTGGAAGAGCGATGAAAGTGGGCAGAAAAGGGCATCCGATTGACCCTGTGGGCAAATCGGGCTGACAATTTTCATCCCAGATTCATACACGATGACCATCGCGGATGAGGAAAACCCCTAATCGGCCTGGCAATGTCATCAGTTTCGGTGAAATACCCCATCATCTAGATATATTGAAAAGGTTTATAGTACATTTCATAAAAAAACAAGAAATGCGGTTGTGACCGCGTAAAAAAACGCCTCCCGCCGTTAATGTCGGTATACCAGTGTTTGATGACATGTCTCATAAAAGCAGACATAAAGAAGATTTCACAATTATGAATTTCTCTATTCAGTAATTTTGTATTGTGAGACCTCATCACATGGGGCAAATGAAATCATCATAGCGCACTCCCGTACCGCTTCGCGGTACCGCCGCTACGCGGCGTGGGAGGCGCTAAATAAACATTTTAAGTAAAGTGATTCTATATATTCATGTCGACATGAGGAAATATCCGATACCACCGAAGTAACCTCATGGATTAGGTCATGAAGGTAGAGTATCAGATTTGTACTTTGGTGCCTCTGAATAAGGATTCTGAAGGCCCTGTTTAACTGTCCGATATCGAGGGCTTTAGCTTTGATAATTTTCTGATTCACATGATTTTATTCTCGATCTTCCAGAGTGGGATGATAGTTAAGGTGCGACTCTCAGAATGTTGATTAGCAGTTTGCCAACAAATGAATAAAATAAACCCCTGCTCTGTCTCTGCTGGGTAGATTAGACTCAATTGGTGCGGCCTGATTAATTGATTATAGAAAGACTAGGCCTATGTCTATGGGCTTTTGTGTTGAATAGATTCCTTATACTAGATACCAACTGCATATAGAATTCTCCATATATTTGGTTGCTGGATTGTGTATAAATGCTGCATTCTGGGTATTGGCTTCATTACTTACTCCTTTTATCAGAGCAGATCAGTGCTTTTATCTTGCTGATCCCAGCTACCCTCTCAATCAGACAGAGGTATCAAAGCCAGCAGATGCCAGGAATTAACCCGGCAATCAGAGGGACTGGTGCCTGGGCCCCCATTGGCCCCTTTATTCCTTGAACTTTCTTCCTTCCCTTCCCCAGACAAGGCACACTGGATAGGATCAAACGCGGGGATGGATAAAAAAAGTGTTGGCAGAGTGTAGCTAGGGTGGATGGATGCTTGCAAGCATCAAGAGGATTGCAAGGATGTGAGGGGTTCAAACAGGCATGGCTGTTCTGACTGTCAGAGATACACCAGTGTGGACCAGGAGGAGGATGCTGACTGCCCATGCTGCCCTGAGCTGGAGACCGACACTCACGATAATTAAATAGAGTCTAGTCATACCCTACCACTGAATGTCGCATCGTTAATGCTGTACTGAATTCCTGGTGGTACATTTCTACCTTTAGAACAGCAGGCTACCGATCTGGTACCGTGACTATGCATGTTCCATACTGCCCTTTGTTAGCATCTATTTTGAAAGCCAGATTAATCTAAACACACGTTCTTTGCACTTCATTCAGTCCTTCTATTGTTCTTTTCCTTTTTGCATCAATGTAATGCCATCAACTGCTACTTAAAACGAACGAAAAAAAAAACAACTTTAAAAAAAATCAAATCATTCATGTTTATTTTTTCGAGACTGTTTGAAAAGACACCTGTAACCTGTTGCAAACATGACATCGGTCCTGTTGCGCTCTTTAACGTGAAGGCCTTATGGAGTTATAACAGTGCAATTGAAGCTGTAATTGATGGGGTCTGCTGCAGACCCTCTGTATGAAATTCATACTATTCTACTATAATAAGAGTTGTCTGGAGCATTATCAATTAAGCCGAACTCTACCCCATTGAGGTTGTCTATATTACTTCATGTCAACATTTTTTATAATTATGTAGCAATTAACACTTCGTAGCCTGCTACCTGGTCTCATTGCTTCCTTACTCCTCACCTGGAACCCTACCCTTAGGCCTGTGGGTGTTCCGTTCCTCCACAGTCTACAGGGGTCTGTTACTCCAAAAGATGCTAGTGGAAAGTCGGGTGATTGCATTTCAGCGAGTATAAAAAAGATGTGAAATATAGGTTTTTTGCAAGTATATACTCAACTTGCTAGTCTGGTAATACTTGCATTAACGCAACTATGTACTATACTGATATCTTTGCTATACTTTTTGGCAATTACCTCTATTATCACTCACTATACTCTATCTCTATGCACATAGTTGCTAGTGGCAAGAAACTGTGCACTTGCGTTAAAGCAACTACAAAGAAAATGTCAGCATAACCCTACCACTTACCATTATGCTCAGAGTAACACACTCAACATTGTACTCACTTTGTAATAGATATTTTCCCTTAAAATTGCGTTAAGACAGCGTACTACTCACATCTATTGGAGCAACAGACCCCTGGAGCCCCAGCTCAGGTTTCGTCCTCTATCATCTTAGACGCTGCAGGGGTCCGGTTATAGTGCTGTACAATATGAGTTGCTTTTGCTTTTGGTTTAGTGTACTGACTGTAAAAATATACAAGAAAATTTAACTTGATGAAATTACTTTTGTGGTGCATTGCCTTATCAGGAATACTTCACGCATTAAACTTTGAACTCACCACGCAAATTTTCGGCATTGACACCGGTTAGACATTTGGATTTACTTGGTATAAGTTCATATCACATAAAATTATATCAAGAGTAAATTTCGAAACATCAACATACAGAATCAGAAGTCCAGCATGTGAGTTGCTTTATTAAGACAAACCATTGGACAATGAAATGTAAGCCTTCTAGATAGTCATAAAACCACTCCAAACAGATGGTGTGGGATTTCCCTTCTAAGAAAAATGCACAAATTAACGAGAAAAATATACTATGAAATAAATGAAGGTATCAAAATTAGGCTTATGGTCCCAGGAATGAAATATTATAATGTCAATGAAAACTCTATTAAAACGCACTTTTTGATACCTCCCAGCAAATTGTCGTGACTCCTCGTCAACCTGTGTGAAGTGGCTCACACATGTCGCTAGATGGAACACGACGTCGCTATAGCACAAGATCACCAGGAATAGCAATGGTGGTGATCACATGGCCTCACCTCAGATGACGAGGATGGTGATCACTCAGACTCACCAGGGATGGCGACATGAGTGATCACTCATCCTCACCAGGGATGGCGACATGAGTGATCACTCACTTCGCTAGATAAGACGCACACCACATCATAACACACATTCACCACTATCACCTTCTGATAGCACAGGTTTACCATAGATGGTGAGGATCTTGATCACCCACACTCACCAGGGATGGTGACACAAGTGATCACTCACCTCGCCAGATGAAACGCACACCATGCCATAGTGCATGTTCGCCACGGTTGGCGAGGATCGTGCTGACTCACACTCACCTGGGATGGCAAGGCGGTTGATCACTCACCTCGCTAGATGAAACGCACTCCATGTCATAGCACAGGTTCACCATGGATGGCAAGAGTGGTGGTCACTCAGACTCACCAGTGATGGCAACGCTGGTGATCACTTACCTTGAAAAGCTCATGATCACTGACATTGGTAATCATGTAGCCTCACATCTGCCAGATCAAAGTATGTTTTGCCAGAGAAGGTATTGTCATATGTATCTTCCCTCTAACCACAGACAAGGTGTTCATGTAGATATTTCCCTATGTATTTTTCCTGTAACCAGAGAAAAGGTGTTTATGGATAGTTGCTTTCATTTTAGAGATACCTCTATCTAAATTCAATTGATATTCTCTCTATATAATCTTGTTTGATTCAACTCTGAAGTATCACATGGAAATCAGTGTGAAACAAAGCACATTTGATATATATGGGACTTATACTTCATTCCCACACTTCCTAGATAGGCTACATGTTGAACAGTGGTGCTGTCTCAACAACTTTGGCAATGGTGGTGATGAGTTGCCACTGTGAGTGAGAGTGAGTGACAGATGATGCAATCCTCAGAGAGCATTGACTTGGAGTGACACAAATTCACGCATTGAGTGAGACCAATGTTGGCAATGGTGGTGATAAGTCACCATGCTTTGTGAGGGATGACAAGGGGTGGCACATACTAACGCAGTGAATGAGATCATGTTGGCGACTGTTGTGATAAATCGCCATGCCATGTGAGACTGACACACAGTGGCGAAAGATGATGCAGTGATTTATCACTCAGAAAGGAGTCACCATTGATGACCAATCATGGTGACAGATAACGACAAGTTGCTGGGCTGTGGCTGACCGTGTTAAGGCTGCAATGTATCGACTTTGGCCCTCCATAAACAACAACAAAAATCCCCCGTCACAGTTCTTTGTGGCCTTTTGATGGGAAACAAAATGGCCGCAGAGTTACACATATTGGTACAGGGAGACAGTAGCAAAACAAAATGACAATTGCCATGCCAGTTGTCGTGATTCCCGCTGGATGTACCTGTCATGTAAGGTTGCTTGCATTACTTAGTGTGGCCCTTCGCAGAACTGTATGGTCCCTGGCTGTTTGGATGATTCTAGGTCAGTGGTCTTTTTCACCAAAGGCAAAGATATCTTCAGAAGCGAGTGATAGGTGAATGGCATTTCCAAAATCTACTGAAGATATCTACGAATTCTTGAAGATATCTTGAGAAATCCTATATCTCACCTGTCATTTTCCAGATATTTTGGCATTTTGGCATGAAATGCATTGAATCGGTGTAGTTTTTAACAGATGCCCCAGGTGGCAGCACGATGGAACCCAAATGTACCCACTTCAGTGAAAATTGAGCCACCTTAATTCTGAAGGATGGTTGAAAGAGAACGTTAACATCTGGTTTACATTTTAAGGACTCTTCACTTCCCGGTAAAGGCCGCTGCCCTCGGAAATCAACCTCCAGATAGCATTATTCTGGGGATGTATGTATCCATTATTACAGGTCTATAGTCTATAATTAGCACTGCATGAACCTTCAGATTTAAGTAGTGTAAATTTGCTTAAAGTTGCTTAAATCTGCACTCAGAATGCTACTCTTGGTAACTCTGCACTCTTTAAAGCTGCAAGACTACGGCCATTAAGCGACTTTCAGTAACTTTAAATGCAGGTTTAAGCACCATGCTATATAAATACTGAATGATTAACTTTATCTAATTTCTTTTCAGAAGTCCTCAAGCATTACTGTGTTATATTTTCAAAAAGGTCCTCAGCAATCTTGCCCAGGGGGGCGACTCAAATTCTTTTTACCGGCAGGTGTGGGCATGCACTGCAATACCTGACCCATAATGGCGCAGGCTTAAGGTGCAAAAAATTGACCCATATGGCGTGATGCTATACAGGATACACTTAATTGGGCACACACCATTACAACTATAAAATGAAGGTGTTCACATCCTAAATTCATATACAATGTATATCATAATATTATAAACACGAATCGCTTATCACAAACATCGTCACATTTCTACCATTTATTATCCAGGAGAATGTCATTTATTCGACAATTCTAATCAAATGTTGGACCGGTGTATTTGCCACCCAAGTGTTGAGCTGCAGACAGTCTACATCATTAACTGTGTATACTTAGAAGTTTTGTAGAGATCATGCAATGTCCCCCTCTAACCAGAACCAGGGAAAAACACTACCCCTGTAAAAATAGATTTACCCATATAAATGTGCATGGCTGTCAGCACATCTACTTGATCATAGTGTATTTAGGCTCGTCTTTTGCTTTGTAGATCACAGAGAAGTGAGGTATAAATCAATCCATTTAGCACCTTGATGGGGTACTAAGTGTTTGTCTCTGTACTAATTGGATTGAAAACTGCCGCATAAACACTGGTAACAAGGGGGTCCTCTAACCCATATCAGAGTTGTTCTCAATATCATACCTATATGGGGTGGTCCCCTTGGAAAATAAACCCTTATGGGATGCACCCCATCACGCCCTAGGGGTTGAAAAAGCACCCATATCACCTCCCGGTATGGTAGCAGCTGAGTTGCCCCCCGGGCAATCTTAGTATTTTTACCTCATGATTCCATACTCTTTCACTTTGTCATTTGTATTGGCAAGCATCTGTTGCGCGAACATTGACTCAGTTTGATGCTTTTGGTCGAAAATCATAGAAGGTTTGCATATGATGAATTCGGAGGTATTCCAGCCCCTACTCTTCAAACTTTAGTTTCCCCCTCTATTTCTTTGGCTCAAAGTATCAGGCTGGATGAGATCTTCATGTTACATATGGGTTTTGATGGTCCCATATGCATATTTTGGGCTCAGGGGGGTAATTTGTGCCCAGAATGGCCAAAATTGTCTGGGCGAAATTGTGTCTGGGAGAATGACATTTGAGTTACAAGCCATGTTGAGGGCTTAATTTCCTACAAAAACAATCTTCATACCTCCATGAAAATCTCAGGTTCAGACTATTTTGACCTGTAGATTAAGAAAATCACATTATCATTTATGTCAGATGTGTCCTTGCTATTGTAAAAGAAGCATACTTTTAATAATTCTTTTTCTGGGCACATGTCTGGGCGAATGACATGTAAGGCCCCATATGCACACTTTCTATGATTTGTGACCTTTTTCTCACTAAGTGGAATGTATAATTGCTCTGATCTTAAATAGCTGACGATTCATGGCCCCAATTATGTACTCAATTATGATTTGCATCCTAACACAAACTAATTCAAATAATCTTTACTGCGGCCTTCAGGCATTTAATACTGGCTTCTGGACTTAAAATCCCGTATTACAAGCTGGAAGTACCATACATGTGTGAATGAATACTCAGCGACTTGAGAAATTCCCATTCAATGAACCGATGAAAAAGAAAACCTTTACAAATGAGAGAGGCGCCCTGGTTTGACACATTGTCTAAAAGTCCTCTTTCAGGAATCAGGTAAAATCATGGCAGTGGAAAAACCTTCCCTCAGGCATGCCGTGAATGTTAACTAAAATGTATCTGAACGAATATTGATATTTTTACATGGACGGACCGACATGCATGCTTGTTTCATAGGTGGTCTGTCCAGTGTTATTCTAGATTGAGCCAAGGAGTATATGGCAAACACGTACTCTGAGAAATACTGGTTAATATACCACGGATCCTCGTAAAATTGAAATATGAACCACTTTAATTGCATTGCATTGAAGCAGTGTAGTTTTTACAATGAAGCAGTATAGGCCTACAGTACACACTGTGGTTCAAGGAATCAGCTTGAAAGTAACAATGGATATCTGACAACTTTGGGACAAGGATTTCATCCTTATATTTCGACAACATGTATTTACAATTATACGCAGGATGTGGTTTGGGAGGTGTAGCTGGAATTTGCAGGATTTGTCTATTTGCTCTCTGTGCAATGATCTCTCAGAAACTGTTTAAGGGCAGCATAATTCCATTATCTTACTGCTCCTCTTATTATGATGGACCAGTGGAGTCTATCTCAATGACACTATGCTATGTACCCTTTCCCTTAATTTGACTGGTGTGGATCTCTGAATACGCCAATAACATGAAAACCTCACAATTATAACATGGGAAAACCAGACATTTCACTACTGAAAATATTGATTACTCTGGTTGGTTGTGTCATGTGAATCCCAGTACATACAAAAAACTGTTCCAATCTGTGTTTTATATCCAACCCCGAAACCTGAATAGTCTCCAAAATCGAAATTACCCATTTAGCATTCTGCTCCATACCCCAAGGGTTTACCCACTGTCCCCGTTATTTGATTCCACAATCCTGAGAAACCCATTTTAGTTCACATGCGGTGGCGTTAACCCCTTTTCACTCCAACCAGGGACTTAGTGTGGTTATCCATGACAAACAATAATGTTCCTGGTGTGTTGACACATTCCCACTCTGCAAGTTTTACTAGATCCCCCCAAACAAGTTGGACCTCCACAGATCATCCAGCCACTACCTTTAACAGTTTCCTCTGCATATACTTCCGACCACCTCTACTTCAATCTCAGCTAGGGGCTCGGCATCTGAGAACTCGAGTCACATCACTTCATCAGGATCCTCACCCTATTTTGTACCTTCCCTATGCTTCCATATGGGTTAGTATAAGGCCTGTATGGATAGTGTCAAGGCTCCAATTCACCTCGGAAGGTGCAATGACAGTCAACTAATGCCCCTATCTAAGCGACATTATTTTATCATGGAGTTCTATGTGATATGTCAGTACTCAGCCTCCCATGCATTAGATAGCAGTCAGGGGGTAGATGGAGATTGTTCTAGGGCAGGTGAAGGGGATGGCTAATTTCCTCCGTAGCTGTCTATCGACTAATGAGGATAACATTATAGCTGTTATGTAAGTAACTTTCAATAAAAGAAAAAAAGTGAATACCACATTGATTAAGCAGGCTTTAAGAATCAAACACAAAAGAATTGGTCCACACCATTGTTAATAGCTTCTTTGAGAACAGAATCTCATGGGAGACTCAAGTGAGAAGGCTAATGAGGATAACATTATATAGCTGTTAAATAAGTAACCTTTAATAAAACAAAAATGAATACCACGTTGATCGGGCAGGCTAAGAACCAAACACAAGACAATTTGACCTTAATGAAAATAGCACAATTGTATGTGTGTACTTTCGGTCAATAAAATTCTTCAACAACAACCAAACTTTTGTTGACACCTTCATTAAGAACAGAATCTCATGGGACACTCAAGTGAGAAGGGTTTCACATCACAATATCACCGGACTCACATCCATTGTAGCTGCAGGACAGTGCTGCAGCAGTTATCAAACAGGCCTCCTGATCATGTGCTTATTACCCTTTTTTTTAATACAGGGATTCTGATAACCATCTCAACTAGCTTACAGGGAGTTTAAATCAGAAGCAGAGCTCATCTTTTAGGACCCTGTATTCTTTCTTAGCCTCAGGCAGGGCGTAAATGGAAGAGTGGCCTTCTGAATGTCAATTAGAAATTTACCCTTCTGCCTTAACCCTAGCGGGTAGATTCGATTCAATTAGTCGAGACTTAATTAATTATGGATAGACTCAGGTGCCAATGCCTATGAGCATAGGTGTTAGATGACTTAATTTCGCAAATGGGAAAATATTTAGAATTCTGCACAGAGCAGGTTATGATGGGAGGTACAAAAAGGAATTGTTTGGATCTCATTGTTAACATTTGCTGGTTGATGTTTAATTCCTAAACATTTTCTGAAGAACAGTTTCCTTCACTTTCATTAGTCTTGCCTGCTGACACAAACATACTTAGCAAGATAATAGTATCAATGAAATAAATAACCTAGTTACGATGGAAATATATGTTCTTTATCTCACCTTTTTTATAACACCAGGATCAGTCATACTAGACAAATACCTCAGACCAAAGGTGGGGAGGCACCTGATGGTAGAGAGAGGGGAGGGGTAAAGGCATGCATCAGCACGATTGAGGAGATATAGGGGATCCAAACAATCATAGGCACTTGTGGGTGCCAGCGATATGTCAGTGTGGGTCCGGTCTAGATGTGGAGGGATCACGGGCTGGGAGGAGGATAGAGAATGGGGGCAGTGAAGCAGATGCCACCAGGGAGAGGCTACTGTGTGGTCTATTTTAGTTCAACAAAGAAGAATAAATCATTCAAGAGCCTGGTATTGCTGATACAGATAGTTCTGACAGTTCTGAGAAGTCAGGATGCCAAGTCAGCATCAGCGAAGATTTGCCCCAATAAAAATTTCATTTCTAGAGAATAATTTAAAACATGCATACATGTACTTCTTGAGTAAGGACTTGTGACACCCATCAAAAATGTGTGTACTTAAAGAAAACCTCATTTTCATGATCAGGTCTGAGGAACTATGTTAATCAGGTACACTGAAAACCTGGAAGATCCGAAACTAGTCAGTGGTGACGACTTTAGGTCCTCAGGTTTACAATAGGGAGGTTTAGCAACCACTGCATGGCAAATATAATGCAGACGTGCAGCATACCTACAACATTGCTACGTTTGCGTAATGGCTGACGTACGTCGTGTTTGCTAAACCTCCCTATTACCTAAAACTACAACCTTAGGTGGTCAAAATGACGAATTTAGGTCGTCATCCTGACGACTTAAGTCTTCAGTATGACGACTCTGTATTGCCGGATTTGGGACACTAGTGATGCAGTGGACACTCTTTTAGTACTTCTTCCTACCCATGCAGTAGCTCTGCAGTGGTCTACTGCACTGCATATGGGGATCTACTGGACCACTACTGCCATTTTCTGTGGTGTTTGACGGTAGAATGGCAGTAGTTACTGAAACACTACTGTTCCTCATACTGATTTGACACTGAAACACTACTGCTATACCACACTGTTCTAACACTGCTTAGGTACAACAGGATGCTGCCTTAATCATTGATATACATCACATTATCAAGCAAACATGATTAGCAAGTTAGACAAGATTAGCAAGTTAGATACAATCTTTACAATGTTGTGATGGATTTAGGACACAATTCAGAGGAGAATCAACCACTGATCAACTAATTTTCTGTTCCATAAAACTAATTCCAAAGGTAAAGCTTGAACAAGTACAATAACATATTCGTTTTAGGCATTATCATGATTTATGCCCATTAGAATCTAAACTAGAATGGCCAAAATCCTCTTTGAAATGGTTATTGTGGAGGTGATGCTAAATCAAACACCATTAGCTAATCACACCCTGGTGCAATGCATGGGCTGGTGCCATGAAGCACTTTTCCACAGTGGTGTGTGATTTCAGCTTTGCCGAAGCCTGGTGATACCGTGTTCTGATGGCATATATGTCAAATAAAAGCATTCTAGCAAGTTTATCAAAATATCTGTCATAATACAGTAGAGAACCAGGTTTATCTGATGCATCTGATGACGTCATGATTGACAAAATGCATCCCAGTTGTGCTTACACAGCACTTTAACAGTTAAGGTGTCTCACATCTCAAACTTGTTACAATGGCCTAGGTGTTTTAAAACACTGAAATCGGGTTTCTTATCCCATATTCACCCAAATAGGATTTCCCCATTTTCACACTCTGCCCCATACTGGGAGGCTTCTTCCTCCTTTCCCGTTATCGAATTCCTACAACCAGGGAAATACCTTACACCACATGTGGTGCCCTTAAACCCCTTTACTTGTGGGTTAAAAAGCTACAATCTAATCTTGTTCAATTTCATAATAATGACAAAATATCGAGCACACTAGCACAGTGTATAAGGATGGACAGCCAACAATGTCAAAGGGGTTTAGTTCCTGTATACATTAATTGCATCCCAAGTAGGATTTTCTTTTTGTTCAGAGAGGTTCATTTAAAACATTCCTTTCGGGTGCTATCCAATCCAACATCACATATGGAGGAGCGCAGAGAAAGAAATTCAGACAGTTTTTTTTTCCATCTCAACAGCATCAGCAGGTTTACTGACAGGTCTTGTACTACATTGCATTTTCCAACTCATATTTTAGAATGAAGGAGGCATCTGAAGGCTAGATCCTGGAGGTGGCTAATGGGATGTTAACATCACAAGCAGATTTCATTTTCCCAATTTTTCTCAATGCTTCCCTCTCATGGAGGAAGTCATTAATGGGAAGGTTTTTTTTCTAATGTCGATTAGGGATTCTGTTATAAATGGAATGTCGATCCTCTCTCTGAGGCTGCCAGGCAGATTAGACTCAATCAGCTAGGATCTAATCAATTTTAGAAGGCCCTTAGGGAGTGGTCATTATTTTATCAACAGGGGGTGGTGGTGGTGGGTTTTCATGTGGACACCAGAGGCGTGGAGAATTTTCGCACCCCTCTCTGATCTATAGTAGCTTACATGCCTTTTTGGCTAAAAAAAAATAGAGCAAAAGTGGTCTGGAATTTTTACGCCCCCCCCCCTCAAATCCACCACCCTCCTGTTGATGAATAATGACCACACCCTAAGCTTATGTGTTTGTAGGCGTAGGTGTTTCCATACGTTGATATGTTAAGTAATAGGTATGTTTGTGCACATAAAGGAGAAATCTTTGCCTTATCTATCGCGATATCAGCTCTGCGCCATGAAAAACAACCATGCAGATAATCTTAAAAAAGGACATTAAGTGTTATCTGGTCCAGACTGGAATGACAGATGGTATCATCTGACTTGCACATATCATTCTTTTATCTAGCACACACGCTCCACTTCTACTATTGCCATAATTGTAGTAACAATTAGGGCTGCCATAAGTGACACATATATGTGTGAGACTTTGACAAAGCATGACTGGAAGAAACCTCCTGCAAATTGTTCTATACTCCCATATTTTGATAGATAAAGCATTATTGTAATGTAGGTATAACGTCATTAAATATAACATAGAACTGCCATAGTGAAGGCAGACAGACATGCATAACAAACATTGAAGTTCAAGTGGCATTGGCACACTCTTGGATGATTCAATCCCCTTTTTAGTGGTCTGATATGATTATGTTGTTTCCTTACTCTATAGTTCTAAATAGTTTACTCAGAAATGATCGTTATGCCCATAATCCTTGGACACATGAGGAACCCTAAAGCCTTCATTGGTGTCCCTTTCATCAGTGACCAAGACCAAAATTAATTTGAGTGGTTTCATTTCATCTGCTTTTCGACCATTCCTCAGTATTGCTAGTGGTTATTGGCGGCATTAAGTGTGGAGGCATCCTTCAGGCGACAATGATGACAAACTCATGGTAATATTTCTGGTTGTTTTTTTCTGTATTTATTTGGAGTTGCTTGCAGCGTAGCGGCCGGGAGCACAGCGACCGTGACAACTTCATTATGTTTTCGGTTTGTCAGTGACGTCACGGTCACCTTGTGATGCAATTTGTGACGTCATACATCGGCCGTGACGTCACACGTCGGCCGCAGAGTGGTCCTTGCCACATTTTTCTTGTTTTACTTGATTAAAAGCCACTATTAAATAAATTTTATACCGGTGATTTCTCTGTCCTTGTGGATTCATTGAAATTCGTGTGAATTTGTGAGCAGCATTTCACCTGAAATTTCCTGTGCATATATTTGGTGCTAGAATGGGAAGGCTGATCCAAGTTCTCTACAGATTTTCCAGGGTTTTTATCAGAGTGAATGCCTGATTAGATGGCTGTGACAGGAAGATTATGTCTTGCTTAAATGGATTCATTCAAAATGATATTGTGGGGTCTATTCTACGTTTCTACAATTCAGCTAAAATAGGAATACATGTATTTGTATTGGCCCCAACCTATATCATTATGTAGCACCTACCATCGCATCAACATATTCCCCACAGTCTTCAATTCTAATAAGAAATCATATAAATGCTAGTTCCGTGATTTATATACCGTGAAGGTAAATCCCCATTGGTGATTATGACAGTAAGTGTTTTGATCTAGGTTACCGAATGGACCTGATGGAACCATCTGGAGGGATAGAATAACACTGTACCAATGCACAGGCTATTTATTTAGATCGTCAATAAGGCTGCCCCACGGGCAAAGATGTAATAATAGACGACTGCGACAGGTATACTTAAAGTGGCTCACAGCAGACAGGCGTCTAGGAGTGCCATACCCTTAACTATCATAACACCCTTACCAGACCATTTACACTTCTACTATGTCTTTGCCCGTGGGCTGGCTTTACGTCGGCATTAGTCCCCATTGCCATAAAAGCCAGAAGTAAGATGCAGATATTCAACCTTAGAGTTTAGGAAACATGGGGCTAACAGAACTCAGTACTGACCAGCCCTGTGAACAGAAATCACATGCTTCAAGCTGGCAAGATCTGGATCGTGTTTCAATAGTTTCCACGACCGGTTCAGCCAGCTATGACTGGAGATGGGTCAAATCTTAGCAGGTGATCTTAGGATTTTGGCCTTGGTGACTAAATAGCTGGCTACATTACTAGGTGATCATACTGCCTGCTGGCTAAATAGCCACCACAGCAGTGACTCAATAAGGGATCCTGGGACCTTTTTCTGTTTTTGCGACGATTATTCAGATTAATTGGGATTATTTGACGATCATCTGACGAATATTTTGAAATCTCACGATTTTTCTTTTAGAAGCCATTTCTAAAAGCAAAATCATGAGAATTTCTGAGAGGTAGCTTGAAACACAATCTCACGATTTTCCTTCTAGAAATGGCTAGTCATGGAGGTTTGGAGATAATCATCAGATAATCTTTAAATAATCTCAGTCAATCCGAAGAAATCTCCTAGACATGTTTTACTATTGAATCAATTATTTCACGATTATTGATTGTTTTTGTCACGATCAAAGAATAGTCCCGTTTTAAAACAACATGGATAGAATGAATAAAATTCAAATTAAATTCATGTTGGGCTATTAATATCTGTCTTGAAACACGTAGTAACTTTTTTTTAAAGATAAACCAAATAGTTAAAAAAATGGGTCTCTTACTTTGAGGTCAGAAGAAAAAGTAAGCCCTCTCCTTCAGCACTGTACAGAAAGACTTTAAAGTCGTAGAGTATGTATCAGAGATTAACTGGAATGCTCAGTATTATCGTGAAAACCCTTTCAGAAATACAAAAGTCGTTTACTTTGGAGACTCTCCTTAATATTGTTTTTAATCTCCTTAAAATCGTTTTTGAGATTATATATTATCCCCAAACTGTCACGATTTTCAATATAGAAACACTTTTCCTATACGACTTCGCGAAAAATAATCGTTCCTAAAACAGAAAAAGCCCCCAGGTATGACAACCCTCCATGTGAATAATTAGTGGGTAGCCTTAGCTGCTGCCCTCTGCACTCCTTTGCTCAAATGTACCCAATCTGGGCTCTTTACACTACTACCTATAACCCTGTTGCCAGTGTCTTTGGCTCTGGGATGGCAGGTTTTTTTTCAAAAGAATAAAATATCATTGGAAAAGTGTGGTGTTTCACCTAAGAATTGAGCATTACGGCCACACATGGGCCAACTATGTAGTTACTAGTATGCAGTGGTGTAGATAGAGCACTAGGCCTTACAAATCTGTCATGCCTGTCATACCCAACCCTCACCCACCATGGCTTTCTAATAAAATTACAAAGGATATCACACCTAGCTGACACCTCAGCCCTACTATTAAGAAAGAATTTAACAGAGTGTACATTGTTTTAGATACAATTAGGTCATTAGATATAGATCTATCATATGTGATTTGAAAGGGAATTATCTAGAACAATTATACATCATTTGGGCTGGGGGGTCTCGGTTGTCTTCCTAAAACCACCTAAAACTGGCCCCACCAGGCTCCTGTTCAAGGCCCGGCCGCTATTGATTTGACGGCCCTCCTACCCAAGCTCCTATTCAAGGAAGGCTGCTATTCAAGGCCCGGCTCCTATATAAGACATTATGGTAGTTACTGCAGCCCTATGCTCATTTGAACACAGGAGTGCATACTAGACCATGAAGGAGGTATGACTGGTCACTATGTAGCCAACAGTGGCCCCTATGACTGGGTGCTATGACTTCATAGTGGTGTGTATTGAGCCATTAGTTGAATAAATAGTAGCTGCTATTTTGAGGCCTCTACTGGAGGTGACTATGTAGTCACTGGTATGGAGTCATTTCTTACACCTCCCACTACGATTTGAGGGTGTCTAGTCGTGGAAACTATGGAAACATGATCCAGTGCAAATCACCCGCTTGAAGGCACATGATCTTGCACTGATCTTCAGCTTGAAGGCAGTGATCTTAAAGAGCCTCGTTCTGGGTGGAATTGGGTCACAAGGCCATGATGTCACAGCAGTGATGGCAGCTGGCTGGCGGCCGGCAGTCGGCCGCTGGTGTGCAGTGATAGTGGAATTACAAAGATTAGGGATTAATAGTGAACCAAATAATCATGCTCCAAGCTCTAATAGAACTAGAAAAAATTAATGGGTTAATGATACTGTCCCTATGCTGTCCATCAGTGACTGATGGCTGTCAGTTGGCCATGAATCAGCAGTTTTGTTTGTGTTTACATCCTGAGATCAGGTGCTTCTAGCATGAGGGACTGATCTAATTTGCAATGCTATCGCTATGGCAGTGATCCCAACGCCAGAGGCAGCTGACAATCTGTTCAGAGGGGACTACTGACAGCGGCTTGTTTGAGACAATTTATCTAAGTAACAGTACTATTCATACAGGCAGTGAGGATATGGAACCAATATGGATTATGCTGGTTAACAGGATTCAGTTACCATAATTGGAGCTTTGATGAATTTTACCAGTATTATGGTTCTGAACAAAGCCCGATCTCTCACTGGGATACTTTCATTTCTGAAGAAGCTTCAAACATTTCTAGATTTTATTTTATGTTTACTGGGAGCGATCAACTAAATGATACATAAATTCACCTCTACAGAAATTCACAATGTTCCTCTCTTTGCTTAACTCATGTTCCAATCCTGTGGTGTACTTATGTACTCTGCCATCCTACAGAAAGGAATTCTTAAAGCTCTGTTGAAAATGGAGAACACCTAGGAGATAGAAGAACTCATCTACAACTGTGGCTACAATAGAAACATCTTGTATATAAATAGTTGGGGTTTTGGAGTCAGCCTCATAGGGGTGTCATAAGATTAATTTCCCATAGTATCTATGATAGGAAGATAATGCTCGTATGGGGTCCGTGCCGGTGGTGAACTGTGAGGGCATGCAACATCCAGTTTTATAGTGCTTTTCTCAAATGATACCTAGAAAATCACCTAAAAAATCAAAATGGATGTACTAATTAATATGTCTCTCAAAAGCAATTGCCATTATAGGCACACATAGGCCCCCCGGATATAGCTGGTTTAACATAACAAGTGAAAAGTAACCCTTTAATAAATCTGTTCCTTCTGACATGATGTTTTATATATATATATATATATATATATATATATATATATATATATATATATATATATATAGCTACTACTCTATTGTCAATTTGAGAATAATCTAATAGAATTTTTCTAGAAACCTTCGTACACTACATCTGACCTCTAGTCCTCCGTTTAGTTGGAAAGTTAGCAAATTAGTAAGACTTACCAAATTTTGAAAATAAAGACCAGGTTATAATTACTCGAGATGATTCACTCACCTGCAAAGACATGAGAAATGTGTTCAAACCGAATGTATCCAACTTAGCTTAGATGAACATAAAAGGGATACAATCCATCTTCTGGTATCGCACCATATTTTTTTCCATAGATAGTTGATCTACATCGTACGAGGTACAGCATAAAATTCTCTGAAAGATTTCATGGAGGTCATCAGCACATTTGGAACCTCAAACTCAAAGCTGTTGCCTCATTACTTGTGAGTCATTTCTAAACTGTACGGTGAGCTCCTCCCATTCAATCATAGTCTTATCCTTACCCATATTTTTAATGTAAAATAACATTTTCCTTGTGCAGAGTGTATCCAGTAAAAGTTCCAGTTTGGAAATTCTAAAAACTTGGGGTTCCGTTCAAAAATGACTACATCTTCATATTCTTGAATCAGATCATTGTGTTTTGGGACCTATAATATAATTTTGGCCGATATACTACAGGTAGGACACACGTACAGCTATGGAAAATAACAATGTGTCTTGACATGTTCTCAGCCAGACCCTGGAAGCCATGCAGCAAAACATGGCTTGGAAGCCATGTAGAAAACAAGCTACGTGCATACAGGACACCAGCCTGTGACAAGGGGCCGATTCATAAAGACGTACCACCTGCTCGTCACCTGAAGAACTGATTGCTCTTTTACATGCTATTCGTATGCCTTGCCTTTCGCTGCAAGAAGCTGTGCTGGAGAATGGGTTACTTCAGTCCTTAACTAAACCATTAGCACATTACAAGTACTCAACAGCGTATAAATGATTCGACTTTAGGATGACCGATGATACTGGGGTATCGGTGAGCAATAAGAAATGGGCGTAATTCTTTTTCATTTATATGTCTGCTGACACAAAGGCACCTTTGGTTAGAATTAGGTGATGGGTCATGGTAGATAGCGGACCCGCCTACTCGGACTATAGGTCCTGTCCGCACACCCCTGCGGAGTTTTGGGCTCAAAAAAATTGGTAGATAGCCTGTCTATTGTGTAAAGGCTATTCAGGATACATCAATATACAGGTGTATAGATTTTCCTCTACCCCTGACATATTTTGATTTAGTAGCCTAACTGCCACGCTGGTAATCATTTCAAGGTTCCACCTGATGCTCTCACAAGACTCGTAGTCTGGTCCCCATGCTTGTGTAAAGGGTAAGTTGTTAATTGTTGTTTTGTGACTCGTACATTTCCACAGATAACTGTTCAGCAGATTCCAATATCCAATTCATTTTGATGGAGAGGTTGCCATGCATTTTATCCTTCACTTCACTTCTGATAGAAGTATTGCAGGGGCACTGATGTATTCAGGATGGCATATACCTATAATGACAATCGCTTTTGAGAGACATATTAATTAGTACATCCAATTTGACTTTTAGGTGATTTTAGGCAATTCAAAATGATTGCAATTATAATGCCCTTCAGACAAAAAGTCAACCGGAGGTACAACTATTTTGTGGCTGGATAGAACCATCTAACAGAAGGTTTTAAAAAATACTCACCTAAATAGGAAACACACAAAACCCAAAACCTTGCTAACAATGTTTCTTATCACTGTAGAGATAGTTGGAAGTATGTGAAATGATACAAGAGGACAAGAGGCTGACGCAGTTTGAAAAGACAACCAGCCGCTGCCCATGCTAGAACATAAACATTCCTCTGCAATTTCTGTAGGTTATTCATAGTGATTGCCATCAATATAGACTTATAAAAGCCTTCACCGCAGGACACACATATTATTGGCATGCCATAGTGTATTTAGTCCATTAAATATCTGATTATGCCATAGCATCTTAAAGAAGGCACACCATATAAATTGTGCTATGCAAAGAGTGTGCTACATGCATTTCCCCTATGGCTGCCCTTTTGTATCTAACGTAAGGAATTAGTAAAATAGTACGCCTAGGCTAAAATAGTATGTGTGAGGTAAAAAAATAAAATCTTATCATCTTACTGATGGGCAGAGGATCTTATACATGTTTGGTATATGTTCATGGTCAAAATCATCATCACGTTTTATAGCAAGTAACCTCTGAGTAGAGAAGAGTAGAAGTGAGTTGAGTAGAGAAGTTGTGGACTGTACCTATTGTTGTCATGCTACATTTTGGATTTTATCCACTGCAGTTGTTTTGAGCTCCTGATATCTAGTAAATGGACCTACAGACAGACATCATTTCTATATTGTGTTAAGAGGGTAGAGTGCCACCCTTAACAATGCACTATACATGTGTGCCCACTGGTATGAGGGAGCTCCTTGTGACAGTGGCTAAGTGGCTTTGCTAATGGGGCTCTGTGATAGAGGACAGCCCTATACCTGTGTAGGAGATGGGGAGCAGGCCTGCAACATCCAGTTTTATAGTGCTCTCCTCAAATGATACCTAGAAAATCACAAAGTCAAATTGGATGTACTAATTAATATGTCTCTCAAAAGCGATTGTCATTATAGGTATATGCCATCATGAATACATCAGTGCCCTTGCAATACTTCTCTTTCCATTTTGAGTCTTTAAAAAGTATCAAAAATATAAATTTGGGAATTTTCTTTGGTCTATACTCTTGGTTTGAAATCCTCCCGTTTGTCCTGGGGGATCCATGCTTAAGAAAAGTGAACATTTACCCCTGCAGTGGGGTCCCCCAGATTTGACCTCACTGTTAGTTGATTTTTGGGATCTGGGGCAAAGCAGTCCCTGCTGGCCCCTTTAAGAGCTGCGCCTGTTATTAATAGGGTAATATGTATTCTTTGGACAAGGAACCTACAACAGGGATAAATCGAGGGATGAATGCAGACACTCAGAGGTTAAAGGTAAGATTAAGAACCTTTTTCTAAGTCATTTGAAGAGAAAGGCTATAAAGGATCGCATTTCATATTTGTCAAATTGTGATGACTAGGGGCCGTCCATAAATTATGTCACACCTTTTCCGTCCAATTTCAACACCCCCCCCCACCACCCTGTCACACTTAGTCGCACACAACCAACACCCCCTTGAAAATTATGTCACACTTGGCAGACCCCCCCCCCCTTCAGCCATACTGTCGACTCAGCTCAGCTTCCAATAATAATAATATCTTATCTGAATCTTATTAGAATGTTACCTGAGTGATTCAGGGGTAAAATGAAAGCTTACCTAACTATGGGTGTTGGTTTTGGGCACAGCCCCTCGAATTTCGCCTCTCTCATTACAGTGCTGAACTTCTGTACTTCCCTTCATTATGATGTCTTTAATATTGGCCTTAAATTTTTTTTTTAAATGTGACATCACACAATCCTTGACACCCCCCCCCCACCCCCTGTCACACTTTGTCACAATTGGAAAATCCCCCCAACCCCCTCCTGTGTGACGTAATTTATGGACAGCCCCCTACCACTTCAAATTACATGTTTTTCAGCATCATTCAAAAGATATATAAATAACAAAAATGGCTAGCTCTCCAACCATACTGCAGCTTCCAACATCCATTTTAACCAGAGACATCTTGGTCTTCATTCTCTATCCCCATTCCTACCCCTACCCCCGACTCTCTACCATCTGCACCACATGCTTCACAGAAGCCCATGGGAAATGTGGGTAGGTCGTCCATGCAGGGGCACCTATCGGGCTCTCACCAGAGGACGACCTTGTCTACAGCCCCGGGGTACGAACTGAGGTGGTGCTAGGAATCGTATTTGAGGGGTAAGGAGTGAGTGAGAAATAGATGTTTAACGCCATTTCGACAGCTAAGGTCATATTCATGGCGAGAACGACATTACACAATTTCACAGAGGAATGTGTCAGTGCCTGCACATATGTGCACCACACACATCCGAGGGGATAGGAAAGAGGAGATATAGACCGTTTTAAGTGGGCTAGGGAAGCCCGTGAGGGGTAAGGATGGATCCATGCTGGTGTATTGGTAAGCCATATAATGATGCATAGCGAGGGCAAAATGGAATTCGAGTTAAATAACTCAGAACCACCTTTAATTAATCATTGTTCATTGGTCTTTTCACCTGCTACCTTTTCTTGAGGCAGGAATAGATAGGCAAAGGCGCATGCAATGGATGTAACCATGCATTGTATCCCTTGAGGGAAACGGGATGCAACATCATGGTGCTATTTGACCAACACAAATCAAATCGATTATAGGAGTTATGGGTCAACATTGAAGGGGGCCATAACAACAGGGAGAGGTCGGTAGCCTAATTGTTGAGCCGAATATATACCACTATAAATGCAGAGTCCATAGTGATTGATCCGGAGACGACCCTCCATTCCCCACGGGACACTAAGAGAGTGATCATCTTTCAACAACGGGGGGGAGGCTGGTGGGTTTGATGGGGGGTCAGAATTTCGACCCCTTGACCAGGGGGGTCAGAATTTTTTCAACCCCTTGACCAGGGGGGTCAAATTAATTTCACCTGTTTTTGACGAAAAAGCCCACGCATTACTATAGATTAAAAGGACGTGTTCGCACACAATTTTCGGCCCTTTGGGGGGGGTTAAAAAAATTTTTGACCCATCAAGAGGGGGGCGGAATTTTTTTCGCGCATACACACAAACCCACCACCCCCCCTGTTGTTAAAAAGATTATCACTTCCTAAGGACACCATGGTAGGCATTCTCGCTATTATATTTGAAATTATGGCCATTATGCATGAGTAGATCATTGTTGCTTGTTTCTGAAGTAATCTACTCTCTGCCAGCACACATGGGGGAGGGTGTTTTGCAGTGGGATGCAGATGGTACCGTATTGTCTTGGTATTTTTAAGATTTCACTTGACGATCTGAAAATACACATCTGGATTACCTTTTTTTAATTTACCAGAGAGACATGCTCTCATCAGAATTTTGCAATCATGGACATGTATAAGATTTGGTAGATCAGCCACACTGGCCTATACATCGCATGTACCGTGGATTGCTGAGGCCTGTGTTGTCCTCAGCGAGATCGAAATTAGTTCCAGTGATGGAACTTGCAGATTGAAATGCCATATGACACATGCCGTGTAATAGCCTCTGCAAGATGGTGACACTCCTTTGCCCTAGCGTGGGATATTGCCTTGACTATGTGCAACATCGCTGTGAAGAGTGAGGTGATGGCGTCTATTTGAAGTGCTTAGTGAGAAATGGTCCATGCATACTCAGTAATACTCAACTCTGGTGATTGGTAAAAGGACATAATCTCTGTTTTAAGGCCAGAGGATCGAAATCAAGATTAGTTTCAAACCAACCATTACAAATGATCTATTATCAACTGGGGTGTCAGAGAACAATTATTTAATGACAAGTTCTACTCATTTACTATACTCCTGTTTTGGAGTGCATTCCCTCATTATAGTGACTGGTAATTAATTACCAAGTTGTCCAGAGGCTTAGTTCAATATTCGAAAATCCACTGACTAATTGGCTAAGATTAATCTTTGTGTTACAGTGGCAGTCCAGGGGGCATTTCAAAACCATAACTATAGATATCGTTTGAAATGCCCCGCTGAAATAGAGAGGAAAACGGTGGGGGGGGGTGCTATTGCAGAATTTACCAGGCTCCTAGGCAAATCTATCATTAGTGGAGACTCCAATACGCGATTTTTGCAAAGAATCGGAGCTATTTTCACAAATGCTGGTACAGAAACAGTTTACTAGATCAAGTTGATCTATGTAAACATTTACTCTGATGAGTCTCTGAAATCAAATATCAGACAGGTTTGATTTGTACAGGACCCTGTGATTTATGGTGAGTTATTGACAGAATGTGTTGTTATTTATCTGTTTATATCTTGTTGTGTTGATGTTTACATAGCAGAACAGAGTAACCATCCCTACTTGGTCACAGTGGTATTATTTACACTCTGGTCCAACAGAGCCTGTGCAGGTGAAATCTCATGTTTACACTTTTGAATCTCATGTTTACAATTTAGGAATATTAACACCCTAGACCTTAGACACTGACTGGGTAACATTTCATGAGAATCTAGCCGAAATCGCTCAGTGTAGCCTCCACTATTAGAAAAAAAGTGAAGATTGCCCCCAAAACGCCCCCTCTGGATCCGACACTGGTTTCATATACCTAGGATTTGGTAGATCGGTCGTGGCAGTGCAAACACTAATATAGGTCACTATGGGTGGCATATAGTGATTTTCATGACGATTTGAGGCCTGTGCTGTCGTTATTGTTATGCCATGTGCTTATGCCTCCTTAATTATACCCATACATGAAATATTACCCTGTGCATGTGCAGAGTGCGGCTTATGTGTACACAAGGATAGAACCATGGCGTGTCTTATAAAAGCATGCAAAGTTAGGGGTGCGCTCTATATGTGAGAGTTTCTAGTATAGAATACTATACTAAAGTGATTTGATTCCAGGTGTGCCCTGAAGTCTTACATTCATGGGATGTACATCATACTTGAGGTATTACGGTATCAACCTACACCATCCACTAACTTCCATCCTAAAACCAATAAAACTCCTTAAACCAGTACCACCATGCCCGGCCATGCTTCATGGGATCACATAGGACCCTATAACCGTTGTGGGCAGTGCATGTACATCCCACTGCTGAAATCTAATAAATGCCTCAGCAATGATTTTCAGCAATGGCTTACTGGAACCCCGCAAACTGGATCATTGCTGTTTGATTAATTATCCAGTGTGTATGTGGTTCAGAAAGGGAAGGTCTTCTTCCAATAATGTTGGGTCATTTAGAAGGCAAATTTTCTGTCGTAGTCTACTTGGATGTTGGCTCACTTGGTATTTTACACTTTTTGACACAATTCCATGCTGCTTTGCTCTTGCCATTATACTTGTAACACAGGCGATTCGCCATCTCCAGAGCATTGTTCATCCTTTTGCAACAGCTGATGTACAAATTCTGGATGTTTGGAGAATGGGAGGCGTGATTGATGCCCATTTCACATACTCGCACATACTTCAAAGGAACAAAATTATCTCCATTTTGTAATGCCTTGGAGTTGTGAGAGGAAATCCTCACTTACTTGTCAACACCATAAGAGACAAGTTTATTGTGATTCTCACGTGCATCCTCTCCCCCTGATTTTGATATGCTGCCAGGTCCCCTTCAACTACTCCAACCCCATGTATCAGACCAACTTATATTGCCTGCATTAACCCTTTACAGGTTGCATGATGTGTATATTGATAGTAATACAACAGTGGGAACAGAGGCCTTTACATCTTTTATATATCGCATACATCCTGTTGCATAAGATGGTTATAATACTCAGACCAAGCTAAAAGGGATAGCTGTTTAACCCGGGAAGCATAAAAGGCTGTCTGGATTACATATTGCTTATGACTTGGTCCTGGCAGATCAACAGTCAAGACATATATGGTGCAATTCAGTGAGCGATATTCACCAGCCTGAGAACCAATAAATTCACAAACTCAATATTACTTAATGACACTTTTATTTATTGATAGCCCTATATCTTGGCTTATTAGAAAGCTTGATTCAAGTCACCAACTCAAAATGGGTCAGTTTTTATAGCCCACACCGTAAAACCATAGATTTTTAACCTCACGTCCGTAACGTTTGAATCAGACAGTCATTAAAGCTATTAGATATCATCCTACCTAAATCATATTTCATGTCCATAATGGTACATTATATGTCTTTAATTGTAGTGTAGTCAAATCCCTCAGTCAATAACTTCTTTTGCCACACTTCATCGTCAACTTTGTAGATTATCGGAATTTTTGAAAATGTAGATTAGTATGACTAGATCTGTCTGAAAATCAATCTCCATCATCTAGAATGTTCATACTTTCAAGATATGTTGCCCTTTTGCAACAATATTCAATGTGGCCGGTATGGTCCAAATTTGCGTGAATGCTACTGAATACCGAAAAACGTTACGGACGTGAGGGTTTTGATAGAAATCCACCTGAGCAGTACGGTGTGCGGGGCTTAGGCCCTGGGGGAATGTAGGCTCCCTGATGATGGGCCCCCTGAGGATGTTAGGCACCCCTGGGCCATGCTTCCAACATCCATTTTCAATGTCCACCAGCCCTGTCTCTCTCCTATGTCTCACTGTCTCTACATAACCCAACATCCGCACACAGAATGTAGGAAATGTTTTCCAACATCCATTCCCCCAATGTCCAAGCAGTTTGACATCATATGAAAGGAATATGTCTGCGGACCTCAAAGTCTGAGGACAGGCCTACCCAACATCCAAGCACGAGTACCTAATGTCTGATTACCCAACATTTGAGAGTACCCAGCATTTGAGTACCCACCATCCAAGTAACCAATGTCCGAGTACTGCAGACTTATGATGCGCATTCACCCACTGTCCGAGGAAGTTGTGTACTTGGATGTTGGGTATTTGGACATTCGGACATTGGGTATTCTGACATTGGATATTCGGATTTTCTTGGATGTTGGATAGGCTTGGACTTGGATATAGGTACTCAGATGTTGGGTAGTTCTATGCTCGGACATTGGGTACTTGGATGTTGGGTATTTGGACATTCGGATATTGGGTATTCCGACATTGGATGTTGGGTACTTGGATGTTAGGTAGGCTTGGACTTGGACATAGGTACTCGGATGTTGGGTAGGCCTGTACTCAGACATGGGTATTTGGATGTTGGGTAGGCCTGTACTCGGATGTTAGGTACTCGGATGTGCGATAGGCATGTACATTAGTACTTTTAATTAGAATGAGCCTCAAATGGCCTATGTTCCTGAGGGCCTAAAATCAGTGTGCCTTACATCAGGGGGCCAAAATTCCTTAGGGCCTACACTCAGGTGGCCGAAATTCCTCAGAGCCCACTATCAGGGGGCCTATTTACATCAGGGCCTACAATCCTTGTACCGAGCAGTACTTATAAACATCACAGATCATCTTCATCACTATATCTTGTACAGAATTAATTAAATTGCTATTTTAAAGCCATATCCAGACACTTTAGGTGTATTATGGGTCATTATGACTGCTCTGAAAATAAATTCTCCCAATTCTACAACACCTCCAACATTGAGCGGGAGTCCAGTCCTACCTAAATACAGACTAGGGTAAATCAAATACTCTTTTTTAACAAGGCACATATCTCTATTAATAATTGCAAACCAGAGAATTAATATACAACATCAATCAGGACCATATTGTTCATTATGACTGCTCGGAAAATAAATTCTCCCAATTTTACAACACCTCCAACATCTGGGTGTGCAGTTTCACCAGCTCCCGTTCAGCGTCCTCCGCCCGCCTTCCGAGTAACCATTTCTGGTAGTAGTGCCGGTTTGTTCTTGGGGATGTAGTTTTACGTGATGTATACTTCAGGTTTGGTGGGGTGTTCTAGGTCGTGTCGGGGGGGGCGGTCCTAGGGTTGTCATCTCACCAATCCGTATGTGCGGGCTGGAAGGTAAAGAGTACACATTAATAATAAATATTGCATATTGAAAGGATGAAGTCAATCCAAGCAGTCTGATTATTTCATGCACTGTTACACTGTCAATATGTTTCTAATCAAAGAAATATATTCTACAGTTGAAAATCCATAGATAAATGCTTAACAATGTGAAATAGTGATTCATATTATCTCTGATGTTTAAAAGAAGTGCTCATTGAAAACCACACATACCCAACGTTTTCAAATAATTGAAATCATTTAACAGGTAACTAAGGTAATAATTCAACATGCAACTTTTGAACATGCTTTCCAACTATTTACTAGAACTATGGATAACTACATTTCACTTATCACTGGCATTTTTGCGGATGGTCTTCCTGTAAATAATTGCAACATTAAACATTTACTTTAAGGTTGATAAGTCAGAAATGCAGAATTTTGATTTGCAATATATTATAATGCCAGCACTTCATCGTAAGGTCAGCATGATGCATTAATGTAGCCAGGGCAATTTTATACTTACACTATCTCCTCCATCAGGGGCAGGTTGTCAGGCGGTGGAGGAGAGGCATCGTGCAGCCGTTGGCCGATCAATCTGCCTGCTGGTTCTCCGTTCTGGGGGGTGGGTGGAATTGCAGCCTGCCGGACTGGTCGTGTACAGGCGCACGCGCCCTTGTCCTCCACACCTGCGTCTGCTGCCTTGGCTGTGCCGGGGACTGTGGGTGCCTCCTCATCCTCTGATGACAGGAGTATTGGGATCTGCAGAGTATCCTGAAATGCAAACAATTGAAATACATTAGGACGGCTTATACACCTGAACTGCACAGGTTATGAAATATGTAGTTTCATGAATTCATTTAGATCAATTGTTCCATTTAAATCACAACATTAAAAAATGTATAGATTATGGAATATTTAGTTTCATCATAAAGTTGAATGAACATGAATCCTTTAAAATGGCAAAGCATCCTTATTTAATAAATGATAATGCATATCAATCATTGAAGGCTGTCTTAAATCTCACTTACACCAGCAGTGTCCTCTTCCTTGTGGGTACAACCGTAGGTGAAGAGCGCCACAGGCATGCGGAAGCCCCGTCCGTGGCTGGGTCATCTTCCCACCGACCTTCCCTTTACCCACAGTACCTGCAGGTGTCTTACTCATCCCTGTGGCCTGAGGAGTAGGTGCCTCTGCTGCTGGTCCTGTGGCGGAGCCCTCTCCAGGGTCGGTTGCTGGTGCAAGGGCTGGTGTCACTGGTCCTGTGGAGGTGCCCTCAGTGCCAGGAAGGGTAACCCCCTGAAATGGAAAAGTAGCATTGAATACAAAATGAATACAATGATAGCAAATGACATACCTGCTATTGACATTTAAATATATATTCAATCAAGGAATTTATGTACTTATTACCTTCTTAAACTCAAATAACAATAAAGGGTACATAGTAGCAAATTGAAGTAACACAAGTCTGAGAGGTTCCAATACATATGAAGTGAAAGCTTTGTTGGCCATGAGGTTATACCTCAAACACCGTAAGGTATCCACAGTCACAACATATCTATTCAAACTCAGGGGAACCTATCAGTTTGGACTAGCTCTAGCTACTGCATGTACATTGTGAGACTAATGAGTAATAAGCATTTACCACGCCAGATTTTCCAGGATAGACAGCAGGTAACACAACTTTGATATCCTATCTATGATAATAATGTCAACATCAAATGTAGATACATACATTATGTTGCTGATTAGGGAAATATAAAGAAATAGATACCCTTTCACGCCAGTACTTGGTCTTTTGGCGTAGGGCCACCTGTGCCCTCTTCTTCGCGGCGTTGGGATCACCCTCCTTCTCCAGTCGTTCACGCAAGTCCTTCTGCCTTTTTGCTTCATCAGCCTTATCCGGCACCTCCCCTTTCTCGGCTCTCACTTTGGCACGATGCCTCGCTGCCCGTTCGGCCGGGGTCATGGGGACCTTCTTTTTCTTCTGGTCATCACCTCCATCATTGGGTGGCTTGTCACCGCAGACATACTGCCAAAAATAAGGACAAATTATTGAATAACCGAGGTGTGTAATATCAATGAAAAATACGTCTATACACTCAGTTTATCAGAGGGTGCTAGTGTCAGTCTTCAAAATTCTCCTGGTCTACAGGGGCAGACTTTGGTCAATGGTGGCAGTGAAAATCTGTACCAGAAAGGGGCAGGTCCTTTGATGATTAACAGCCTACCATACCCTGACAAAAGTGCATTTAAATTAGACTGATGTCAACAGTGTGGTTAAACTCAACCCATGTAGATGGTTATGAGTAAAATAGCGGTCTGTTAATCTAATTAGTGACTGCCCATCTGGTAGCCTAAGTAGGTTTTAATGAGCCAGATGCCCTCACTTGACACCCCCATTCTGCCCCCTCCACCCACGTGAATCTAGTCACTTTTCAACTCATGTAAAGTCATGTAAAAGTTTAAATAACAATTCTTGACATGACAATTTCCCCAGGATATCATTATGACAGGTTTGCCAACATTTTCTCTCTGTGTATCTAGTTTTTCTCAGAGATCAGAGCATATCTTCTCTGACAAAATGGCATGATTGTGAGAGGTGTCTTTTCTCCTATAGTAAGCCTATGGGCGCCTGGGGGTGGAGTCCAGGATTGCCCCTGTAGACCCACTGTACCCCTAGTGGATGGGAAGTGTACTAGCTTAGTGAAATGAGTGTATATTAACAGAATATTCATGGATGATGATGACAAAGTAGGAGTAAAAAATTGTGTATGGATAGAACAATAAACAGGTAATTACTGTCCTGTAGTGCAGCCGAACCCTAAAAATTGGCCACCATGAAAAATCTTTTTTTTTCAGATTTGCTACAACCAACATCATTTAGGTTGAGGTGACCATAGGCGCATCTAATGGTGAATCTGAAATAGTGTGGGTGTGTCTGAGGTACATATAGCATTCAAAACGAACAAAACTTCACCTATGTAACGTTTTCAAATTTGTGTAAAACTTGCATAAAATAAGGTGGTAAGTGCTTTAATTCTGTCCAGCATATTAGGTGTGGACACTATGGTGTAGATTATGAAGCAATTTCATTGAAAAGTGTGACATTGAGGTGTATAGGGCAACATATCTAGATTACGACTCACATACGTAAAAAAATCTAAGGAAGGGTGAAAAATGGTAATTACTGGCAAAATACATACCAGATGTCAGGTTATATGAACTAGAATGATTGATTGTAGGTCTAGGGGCACATACACCATGGTAAAATCAGGTAATTCTGCAAAATACTGCGATTTTGGGGGTTGGGGAGTGAACAATTCAACAAAAAATCTGCACTGCTTGCTCCCTCCAAATAAGCTGGGGGGGGTCATCCCAAAATATCCAAAGATGGTCTAGGTAGACCCTAATTTCACCAAATAACAATGATTTACAGCGGCTAAATGTACAGCGGGAGTTGCTCAGCAGAGCCATTTCAACAACCCGGCAAAAACGTTACGTACGTGATGAAAAACAAAAAAATCGAAGTTCAGGGAGGTTTGGGGCCAAACAAAATGGCGTCAGCCGGCCGAGATGGCTAGGGAATTTACTCTGGTCAATTCTACATCCAGATACATCCTTTCTGCACAATTTTTGCACAATCAAAGCCATTTACGGACACTAACATATGTAACAATTGATATTTCATCACACTTTTATAGGAATTACCTACCTTTTTTGTGGTTTTAGGATGAAACAAGGACAACAAAACTTCACTCCTTGCAATTTCGAGATCCTCTGACCGTCTTGCATAAATTCCCAGATGTGGGTCACTTCCGTCAGGTTAACAGGAAGCGTCTTCGTTTCGCGCCACAAATTTCCGTTACGTAGGTGAGGTTTGCCGCGAGCGAGCAAAAGACACCCACTGTGGCCGTACTACACAGACTTTGGCTTTGATTTTGTTTCAATTATTCCAGTTATATACAAACTAAACCAAAATAGACTAGAAATGAAGAATTAAAATTCATATAGCAAGTAGACTTGTAAAAGTATACCTCACGTACGTAACATTGTCGGGAGTTTTGGTTTATGAGATTTAGCTTGTATCTGTGACAGACCAGCAGTTTTATTTATTCAACATCATAACCCCCCTAGGGACCCTGTTATAAGACATGTGGGACAGAGGGTTGAGGCTGTGACATGACCACAGATGGCTACGACCCCCCACCAATGTTTAAAGAGGTTTATGGCACTCTAATACTGTCTACCTTGATAAAATATTGGTGGGAAGGCCAAAAAAGGGCATTTTTGGTGTGTCATCCAACTTCGAGACTCTGTAACTCATTGAATTATAGGCCGATATACATAAATCTGCCCTCTGCTTGAAGCTCAAGATGTTTTCTATCAAATGTCACTAAAATGAGGAAAAATGGTAATCTACACTTTCTACTGTAGCTCCCTAAAGCTAAATAATACCCAAAATAGGCCCATACATCACTCAGTGAATCCCCCATAAGTGCAGTGAATCCCCCATAAGTGCAGATCATCGATACATTCTTGTGTCGCAACGAACTTTGGCTGCACGCCCAAATGGTCAAGGCGACCCATACCTGCACGCTAAGTATTAATACCCATGCCTCTCCTGTCCTACTCTGCTGAAGCACTGCTCACACGCCAACTACAGATTCTGCATGTCCATGCTGCTAAAATCTCTCTTTGAAAGTGGATTCGTACTTGTAAGGATTCCGGTGGGAGAGTGCAGTCATCCACCACTGTTGGAGAGACTACAGGGTTCTCACCCTTTATCACACCAACTGCATTTAGGGCTTAGATGTGGGGAGCCATAGAAATGAAGGGGAGCACTCCAGAGGGATAGGTTTTTGGATGCAGGTTATAAGACGAGAGACGAAACTACGTATAGAGTAATGGTAAACCTCCAAAGATAGTCTATCAATGAAGAGCATGTTTGCAAATATATAATACCCAACATTTCAGGTAATAAGGAATTCAGGAAGATAATCTTGGAGTACGAAAATAGCTGTGCTGACTTTACAGTAAAGAAGAGCAACACAGTCCAGAGGTCATGTTCACGTTGTGCAGCCAAGATGGCACCAGAGGCTGCCTCTAACACTATATTACATTCCAGTCGTACAGTGTGGTCAACAGGACTCCAGTTACATCTTCATAGCCCTTGGTGCACATTCCCCATCAGAGCCTGTGCAGCTGAAATCTCATGTTTACACTTTTGAATCTCATATTTACAATTCAGGAATATTAACACCATATACCTTAGACACTGACTGGGTAACATTTCATGAGAATATAGCCCAAAATCTCCCTGCGTCAGGTAAAGACCACTTTGTATGACTGAAGGTCTTCTGGGTTCGTTCTAGCTATTATATGTAGTTAAGAAATGGCCGGCTGTACTTATTTTGTCACTTTATCAAATGAGCCAAACACATTTTGATAAACACTGTAAGGTTGTTCTTAATGCTATATATTTATTGAAAAATGCCCTCCAGCCGTAATTTTTTACCACCATTAAATCTCATTTAGCTTTTTCTTGTACAAACCTGAGAGGTAATAGTATGGTATATATTATTTTAGGAGCAACTCGGAGTTTGAGTTGTTGAAATGAACTTCACCTGTCATTTGTCAGCCCATTTGCTCCTCCCTGTAGACCAATCAGTGTCGCCCCCCGTTGAGGACTACACAGAACCATCAGCCTTAGTGATGTAGACACTGCAAGAAGTGTCACCTTAGCTTCCTGGTTTCTCCTAGTAGTTGCTTAACTTTCACTGGTTTCTTATTTAGTTCTGTGCTGAAGAAATTGGAGTATGGTGAAGAGGAAACGTGTCCTAGCCATAGAAAATACTGTGAAAAGAGCCGTCTTTCATTTTGAGGAAGAGGAAAACGGCAAACTGACACGAGTGTTGTCAAGAAATTGGAGGCAAACTTCATCCAGAATAATGCAGAGTGTATAGTGTAACAATTGCAAATTATACATGTGGACGTGTGGCTCCAATTACTTCCTGTATCATTCAAGACACTGTAGGAGACCTTGAATTCACTCTCACAACAGATACATCCTGTCCTATTCTTTGGGGAATGAGGAAACCTCTAAGACCCACTAGGAGAGCGATGGGAGAAAGCTATATTCAGCTCTAATTGCAACCATGTCAGGTAAAACACCTGAAATCCTTACTCCCTGGGCTTATCATTAATATCCCCAAATGGCATCTATAATAAAGGGTATTTCATAGACATAAATAAAAAAAATTCTCCCCCTTGAGTGCTCAATAAAAGAATTCCTCAGCTATATATGATTACTTTTACTTTCAATGTGTTCAATCAACTAACCTAAAGCATGATTGACTCTTCTTGCCCATTTATCCTTTCCCCTTTCATCTCACTTTCTTTTCTTCTTCTTTCCTCTTTTTCATATATTTTGGACTCTGGTATGCGTTTGATGAGAGGACATTCCTCAATAATGGTGATGCGACTGATTGAGACGTGCCCTTTTAAAGTGTGTGGTATAGATGTCGAGAGAGCCTATATCAAACACTGCATGGGCCGCAGTCTACCTTTGAGCACTAAATAAATCTCAATTGTTTTAGGCACTTATATTCCCTGTTAGTTTGAACCGCAATATGAAAACACATAATGCTTGTCCTAAAAATACTCAGTCAGGAGTCTCGTACAACATAGGTGTAGTACTCACCATAGCTTGTATTGAGCTGTGTCTGTCCTATAACCTAACTATTCCAGTTGCTACATCACCCGCTGATATCGGTCAGGCACTGTTGACATGGCTACAGCCATGTCATGACTCCCAAACACCAACCTACCAGCCTTGTCTCCCACCGCCACCTGCTTGTATTAATATGGATGAGGAGAGTGGTGTATGCATCCTAGACGTGCTTCACTCAGACACAAGGATAACAGATGTATTTTGGTTTCCTGGTATACGGCATTATGGCCTTGTTCATGTATCTTATTCGTATGCTGATAATAGGTGCTTTTTCACTCTTATATCCATATTGAAGTATATTTCTAGCTGCTTCTTTCAAGTGAACTCAGCTTGTAACAGGTACATGCAGAATCATTGATGAGGCCTTCAGAGCTCTCGCCCTTCTGCTAGGGTAGGATGGACCTGGTATTTTGTGTAAAATCACAGAGCACCCCCTTAGTTAGGACTTTGTATTATGAGGCTACTCTTTGAATTCAATATTTACTCTTGTATTTCTACATACATGATTTAATTTGTTTGGGATTAAGACATGGACAAAATGGTAAAGGTGAACGATGATTAGTTTGAGCCGACAGTTTCTTCACGAGCGGGTCCTGGACCCGCGAGTGAAGAAACAGGAGGCTAATCAGAGTTCATCTTTACATTTATGTCAAGGTGTTTGGGTTGATAATTAATCGATATTTCATCAAAAAGATTGAAATTAAACCCTTATTTACCCATCGTCATTGCCAAATCCTGACCGCCGCCATTTTGAATGTTTACGTTTCAAAAATGCTGCGCATGAGCGGTGGACCTATGACATCATCGTGCGGATTTGGCACCGGTTATTTAACGCAGGGGTACAATACGCGGTCTCAGTGCATTGTCAATGGAGCATCGATATTCACCTTGACATAATATATGGATAAATGATGGACAATGTCCAGCAATTAGCGTCGGCATCACCCAACCAATATCAAACCTACCCATCCAGCACCCTAACCAGGGCAGAAATAAGGATTGCTTTGGACAAACCAACCACCCACAAGCCAGGCAAGTGGACCCTGCCAAGTGAAATATCAATTTCCGCAGTGACAGGGCTCTGTACACATCCAAAACCTGCCTGTGACCAAGTGGTTATCCACCGACTCAATTCCCCCCTGATTCCCCTGGGTTCCTGGAATGAGATAGTAATATGGTGTTTACAGGCTCAGAGCCAAATCAGAGCAGTCCATTCACTAGTAAGGATGTCACGCCTAACAAGCCCAGGGTTATTTATGAGGTAACTCGGAACAATCTCTGCATGATGGTGGAAGAATCATTTAGTAGTTGAGAATAACGTGAATAAATCATGATGGTTTTCAATGAACGCACAAAATATGGTAGTCATATCTTATGCGAATTGAGTCAACCACCTGGAATGTATTTCTCAATAAGGTTAATCAAAGATTGGTGTCCTCCTGTGGAATATTATAGCCAAACACATGTATCTATGGAAAAGGTTCTGATGATGAAGAGAAGGGGAAAATGCTTTATTTAAAAAATCTGTGCCTTTACTGAGAAATGGATCCATCTTTATATATGAGGATCTATAAGATATAAACAATTACTTGACACTAATGTGGTTAGACAAATTAGACACAACACTGCCCACTTAGCCAGAGTAAGAAGCTACATCAATAATGACACAGCACTTACAATATACAAAAGTATGGTGTTGCCGTCTTTTGACTATGTAGACTACATTTGGGACAGACTGGTCAAAGGTGAGAATGACCAGTTGCAGTTGCTTCAAAACAAAGCCCTATGTATTGTATATAAAGTTAAATTAGAGAAAAAGCCTAAATATACCACCAACGAATTACATACTGTGAGTGATTATCTTAATCTATGTGATAGAAGATGTATACATATTCTAAGTTATGGCCATAGACTGGTAAAACATGATAAATAATTATATTAACTATAGAGATATCCCAACTAGAGCATATGTCGGTATACGATTACAGGTGCCTGTCTGTTTTAAACCTATAGTGGTCAAGAGTGTCTTAATAATATATAGAGCAGTTGATTTGTGGAATAAGTTAAAGGCTGAATACATGATTATAGAGGACCCGAAAATGTTAAAACAGCACATTAAAATTGATTATCGGAAATGTTTCATATAAGTTAGGGGTAATTGCTAGTCACTTACAACACTTTACAGATGAATCTCATCTCATCATCCCTTGAATTGTCTAAGCAAGGTAGAACTGGTTTATATGACATCTTTGTTATACATATGCAGATATAATTACACACCTGATTGTGCTGCCATACCACAACTTCTTGAAATATTGTATCAGTGTCTGTTGAGGGGGCCTAGCGGAAGTAGTGCAATACATTTGTGTAGAGGCAAGGAGAAAGGGTGCTCCTTGCTAAAAGTCAACTTTAAAATTCAGCAGCTTTACAGTGATATATGGCATGAGAAGATACTCCTGTTAGTTTTGGAGGAATGGCTTCCTACATATGGGTGTGACCATTTCATGAATGTCAATAAGCTCTACATCTAATTGGTCATGAGATAATTATAGGTAATTAGCATAATTTATGCTAATTAGTTAAATTAGCATAAATTTATATCCTTTTGCCCATAACTTTTGATCTAGAAATGGTATTTTCATTCTGTTTTCACCACAGTAAACCTTGTGGAATGTTCCTTCAAATGGGATCATTGATTTTCCTATTTAGAATGAAAATCATGTTTCCATGGCAACAGAAATCAACAAAAATGCCTATTTTGGCCGAAAAACATGCTTTTTACATGCCAAATTGGGAACCTTTTCACCCAATATAGTGAGTTTTATGAAAAACTATTGACCCTATAACATTTTTAGGCATATTTTTCCTATTCTAGCCCATAGTGGTGCCCCCTGGTGGCTAAATCTGGTACTAGTTCCCGCAGTATCTGTCCTTTCTGCTTGCTGGCTCCCATTTTACTATGTATATGATTTTATGTACCCTATAAAATACTTAAAAAAGCAATGTAGGTCACAAATCTCTAGAGTGGTGAGACTGTCACAATGTTATGTTCCTGTTTAATGCCAATATAAAAAAAAACTGTCCTCAGTCTGTGATGCCACCTACCCATACTTTGTGTAGAATTGTATTTCCATTGATATCGAAGACCTTTAATACGAGATAGGCCATATGAGTACATGAAACAGAGATTCAAATAGAAACAAAAATCACTGAGTTTTCGAATAAGAGGAAATGGTTTCTGGACACCATGGAGTCTATATGGAAAATGGTACTAGAATTCCTAAAAAGGTAAAACGAATCCTGTCAAAGAGGGAAATGCTTCACAGAAGAGAGATAGAGATAAGAGGATAAATGCAGAGGTTAAGACAGGTAGAACCCATTTGTATCTCAAATCACACCTCATGCGATGATATTCATTGCCCCTTTTTAGAAGGCAAAGACAATACGCCACTCGGCTTTGTGCATATCCTTTGAGGGTCAGGGACCATTTGTGAATCTAGATAAGGACAAGGCAGCATCTAAATTGTGATAGGGGAAATAGACATGGATGGGAGGGGGGTTATGAAGATGAAGAAATCAAAAGTTATACAAGTGGTAATATTGATTTGCCATTTCAAAAATATTACTATCGGTCTGATTTAATTGAGTATGGTGGCCTGCATCAAAATGGTGCATGTTATCCCCATGTGATTTCTTGTAAACTACACTGTAAAAAGTTAATGTATACATACAGCAGATTTTGCTGTGATCATACAGTAGAAGTTGCTGTAATCTAAAATACAGCAAGTTTTGCTGTACAAGTGTTAACTTTGTTGCTGTAAATACAGCATTACAGCAAGTGTTGCTGTAGATATACTCTCATATATTTGCTGTAGCCCCAAATACAGCAACACCCACTGTTCAGTTACTAAGTGTTTTGCTGTAGATGCAGGATTACAGCAAGTACTGCTGTAGACATTGTTGTTCTGTGCTTTGGCACCAGGTGGCCTTAGTATCTCTTTGGCAGATAATTTTTACTCAAAGCCGAATCTATTTTCATCTATGAAAAGGAAGTCAAATGTGTCACATAATTGAATAATGTGCAAGAGTGAACATATTGTATTCTAGTCTGATAACATGTGGAACTCTTCATTAAACTATGTAAACTAAAGCAGAAACTTCTACATTCTGTCACACACGCCTTTCCTGTGGCTTGGAAGTAAATATGAGTATGGACACCAAGCTTCCTAGTGTATCAGCTAAAGTACCTGTTGCAAAGATGGTGTGATACACCACACTTGCCTGTTGTGACTTGGGTGTGATACTCAATGGCTAGTTTTACACCCATTTATTCATAAATGATGCTACATAGCTGGCTATCATGATGACCCAACTACATATCTCTACTTGGTCAGGCCAACCAATATACAATGACCAAAATATTACAATCTTCTGTACATTTACAGCAAATTACAATCTACTGTGTATTTACAGCAAATTCTACTGGAACAATTGCTGCCAGTAACTTTTGCTGTTGAACAACAGTAGTATGATTTACAGTAGAAGTTACTGTAGTTCAACAGTAGATGTTGCTGTACCTTTACAGCAAGTCAGTTGCTGTAGACCTACAGCTAAATCTACTGGAACAATTGTTGCCAGCAACTGTTGCTGTAGATGTACAGCATTTACTATCTACAGTGTACTGGATGATTTCGTCTTGTGCATTAATGTTGTATACATATGCTCTCTTCAAGGTAAATAGGTCTATTCATTGATTTATAAGTAGAAGCATTATGTTGAAGTGAAATACCAGACCATGCTGCAGAAGGCTTTCGACAGTGCACTATAGTTGATGCCCGATCCCAAGGATGTAGGCACTTAAATGTATTACGGCTGCTGACCCATCCATCATCTAGTATTTCAGTAAGCACCCAGGGTGTCCACAGGCTATATTGTGGATATAAATTTGGCACATTAAAAACAAGCAGCCTGCCCTGATCATGACTAATAAAACCCTCTTACACCAGCAGGACAACACCACTTGTCCCATGCCCTGGTACTGATTATTGAACAAGTAATCAATGGATAATTCATGACGCGTGTGTGATAGTGAAGGATAATTACATGAAGGCGTAGCCTGAGTGTTATTAGCCTTTGCTAACACACACAATGCAAAGAAGATCCATGTTACAATAATGCTGGTTATTGAGTTATTTACATTTGCATGACTATCAGGATGAAAATAAGTTATCGATGCATTTGTCTCCTTGTAAAGCTTTTCATATGAAATACTTCACAATATAGAAAGAATTAAAAAATGAACGTAAATAGTATGCAATTTGCAATATGTATAGTATAGCCCAACTCTTTGACTTACAAATAAAACTTAGTCCAATCACCATAGCAAAACATCTACAGTGAGGTCTATCTCCTAAACACCATACCTAAGACCAGTTAAGCAGGTAAGATAAGTTGCTAGTACAAAATAACTTCAAACAGCAATTCATCATTAGCCTGAGCCTGGTCCGAATGGTGACATGTAATTAGATCTTTGAGGCTCATCTGTGAGAAGTGTAAAAACCTAAACGCTAGTAAAGGGGTGCGTCCACTGCCGACGGATGAACCATCCGTCGGTTCATCCGTATCATTTATCATTGATTTCTATGGAGAAAAATACGGATGAAGGGAGACGGATGGTCCAACTGTCGCAGTGGATGCACCCCTTAAAGTGGAGGCAGGGAGAACTATGTTTTATGTCACTTATCAAAGCTAGGCTGTTCTAGAGGAACAGTCCCTGTCAGAAGGGTGGCATCCTGGGTAAAATGTAACGGGTACGATGTAGGAACTTTCCACAAATTATAATTTAATACTGTATAGTTAAGATTAGTGGTAGGGAATCCATGTCCTAAGTTTAAGTCCTAAATGTGAAGAGGGGGTGATTTAGGTGGTAAGATGGGAGGTAAGTACGATATTTCAAGACACTAAAGATTTGATAACAGACAATAGGTATTTAGGATTAATGAGTGCACTTATTTAACCTCATTTCGTAGTCATGATGAACACACGCGATTAACCAAAAAGATGTTTCTCAACCAATCTCTAGATCTCTTTAATGTAACCCACATTAAGCACTAATAACGTTTGTTCAAATATATGTCATGATTATCTTATTCCAGCCATTCATATGGGAATTTTCGCTCTAGCTTACAGTTAGATTTACATCATATAGATACATTACATACTTAAAAGCATTGCTGCAATTTACAATATCATGTAAACCTTGACTCATTTTTGTGCAACTTAGTTTTGACATTATCTAAGGCAGAATTCCATAAGCCACACACTGGCAGAAATGTACAATGTCATCCATGCGGAATTACACTATAGGAAAGAATCAGCCAAGCTTACTTTACCCATAATATCATGTCATGTATAAAACATGATACTAGAATAAGTTGTGAGCAATTTCTATTCTTTATGTGTCCTGAAGTCCTTCCCTACTTGCAGATACATTAATTGCGAGTGAGCCTGAAGTGAGGGTGTGGCTTATACATAGGGTTTTGCATATTATAGCCTGCAGAAAGAAATGACATCCTCTTCATGCCTCAGCTGCAGCTTATAGACTTCTCCTAAAGTCTGAGTGTGGCCTAAACTTGGATGTGGCTTATACATGGTTGTGCAGGGTTTTATAGTAGGTGAGCCATAGTAGGTAGGCCTAAGCCATATTAGCCGAGATAAATCCTGCCAACAGAGGTAGTAAAGGCTACAAAAGGCAATGAAAGGGATGTGTGGTTCTCTCTCTCTCTCTCCTTGATCCCTATTTTCTTTTCTTTTTGTTTTCTAACAAAGAGCCATAGGAAGACCGAAGGTCACTCTACAGGTCTCTCAGAAGTCTGGTCTGGGTCTAATCCGTCAGCCCAATTTTACCTCCACAAGCCCTCCCTTATGTTGGAAGCTGCCACAAAAGGTAGAGAAATACAATAAATGCTCAATGATATAAAGAGGATGACCCAAGCTTTGTTGGCCCTCTTCAACCCCAACCCCTTGGGTAATCACTAGATTAGCCCCAATCTAATGCAACCTTAATGTCTATCAGAGCCAGTCAATGCTTCCCGATTGTCTCTTAACCTCTGATAGATCCAAATATCTGATTTTCTGAAGATAGCCCTTGGTCCTTGAATACAGGATTCCAGTGGTGTGGTGGTAGGGATTTGTGCATCACCTCAAGTTAAGGTCCCCCTCCATCATCCAAAACCCGAGAAAGATGCTCAGGGTGTGTTAGTGCTCCATGGGCCTAGCATTAAATTAGGAACATTCCTAACTGATTGAAGTCGTCAGGATGACAATACTGACAATACAGAGTCGTCATACTGATGACTTAGGTTGTCAATCTGAGGACCTAAAGTTGTCACCACTGACTAGTTTCGGATCTTCCAGGTTTTGAGTGTGACCAACTAGTGTAAATCTTGATGATGCATGGAGATACCTGCAGGGTATTTCAGAATGCAATAATATAGATCACCCCACTCTCTGCTGTTTGAAAAATCTATTATGGAGCCATGAAAAAGTTGAGTGCACTACAACTGCTCTGTATGGTAGGGTTTGGTAGAGTGCTTAGTAATTTATGTACGTAATGAGAACGCTGAACAGGAAATTCATAAAGTGGAGTTTTATTACACTAACACGAGTAATTACGGTATATGATAAACATGTAACCAAACTAATGAGATACTGGTTTGTATCTAAGAATTGAATATGTAAATGAGGTAAGGCACTAACTTGTACAGTATGTTACCAACAATGGATAAATTTTCAGAATCCATAGTATAAAGTTTGAGTATAATATATATGGTAATTTAACATATCAAGCTACTACGAAGTCCTGAGTTTTATGAAAACCACACCATTAAAAAGAGGGTGGGAGTGGTGGGAAAGTTTATAAGGCGTATTGTTATGAACACCGGGTGAGAAAAGGTAAAGTGTGTCACCCATTGCAACCGGGGGATGAGAGTTGCCCAGTGATTAGCAGAAGGTGGAGCCACCGGGGTGAGTCCTTAAGAGTCTGGTGAGTACTTGGAACCACCACTAAGTGGAGTATGAATTTGCCTGTCAGTCTCATTACTCGCAATTTATCAATTACTGATAATGGCAACCACAGGGTCACATACATATAGTGAGAGCTTTCACTACAACTTGAACACTGTTGAAGATCTCCATTATCAGCCCTGTCTGAAATATCCTCAGGCCTGAGTTAAATAAAGTCACGGTTCTGGTCAGAATACTAGCAATCTGCATTTTATTCTTTCCCCACACTTACATACTCGTACAAACTTAAAGTGAAGATGCATTTACTCTTAGTCTATGAGAGTGACCAACCTTAAAACAAAATAAGATTAGGCCTATCAGAAGAAGAGTCCCAAAGGACTAAATAGCAATTCAAAAACATACACAATGTGCTGCTACTCACCAATACCCAAGCTACACCACGTTTTACGGTGAAACATCATTACGGTTACTCACCTAAAAATCAAAGGTACATAATGGTAAATCATAGGTCCATGTAATGATACATGCAATGCAAATGGCCAGATGATAGTTATAAGTTGAATAAACACAAAATGACATAATTATTATGTCTATGGTATATAGAAGATACCAGTAGTACTACTGATTATAGAGTTAGTACAAAGGGATAATTGGGGGATAAAGAATTGTGTATGTCAATAAATGGTAATTCAGACTATGAAATTTCACCTCTTATTCACAACTAAAGTCTTACTGTAAAGTAGATATCTTCATGCTGTACATATTTTTGCGAATTTCGCGGAAATTAAATATTCCCATTTTTTTTTTCACAGAAATTAAATATTTGCAAATTTAAGTACATCGCGAAAATTTATGCCTTGCAGGAGGTCAAGTTCATGGGAGGAGTAGGTGGGTGGGGGTGCGGTTGGGTCATCGTTTTGAGGGGGTAATCAAAGTTCTTAACCCCAAATAAGACCTATTAATAAAATATATCCTGTTATCAGTACCATTACCCACGCAAATGAGATTCATTCTAACCAGGAAAGGATATGATAAGTGCAGTCATATAACTGGAGGGCCATGCCAGCAATTCTGGATTGACTTTTAGCAGGAATTGCAGATGGCCTTTATTTATTGCCATGCCTTGTAAACAGGATCAGGGATGGGACATGACTCACTGATGTTTCTCATGGTGGTATCTAACTAGTGAATTAAGTCTAATTAGCATTGAGCAGATGCACATAAAAGTGCACTTAATACCTGTAACTAAAAATGGAAACGACACTTATGTTTTAAAAAAGTAACTGTAAGCTGAGTTCTAATGAGTCATTTTACTACAGTTTGTATCACCACTAGGTACTATAGTATTTCTGTGAGTTACAGACTGAGATTATGTATAAGAACCGCTTTCTGAATAAGGCATGAAATGAAAACTGTGTTGTAACTCACTATTAGATCTACACAATTTTGAAAACTACAGAATTAACATGAGCATTGTTGAGGGTCTCTATATGTACAGGATAAAGTTGGTCACTTGTGAGTTTTCACATAAGATTGAAAGACATTCTCCCCTCATGTACGTACATCTAGATGAACCACTGTCAATAATACAATCTTCTACAACACAATAAGTCTTCAAGATAGAGATTAATTGCCAGGTTGTTTTAACCAGGAAGTCTTAAGTGAGGCAGGTAGTGCATTCCAGATTAGGGCTATATCTATGTATTTTGATGAGCAATAGCCATGTAGCATCAAATCAACCCTCAGCACTTAAAGTATTGATATGGGCCTATAATATGGCCTAGAAACCTGTGCATCACCATCCATCAGCATCACCTCACTCCCAGGTCTATTACTACTATAGCATGGTGCCTGGAGACTAAAGTTCTTGTCTTGTGCAAAAGAGTGATGATAAACAATTCAAATGTGTTTGAAGACTGATGGTCTGACCATGCCTATAAATGCATTTGAGTGATGATGCAATACCATTCACTGTATATATGTATAGTGAATTGATTTGAGATGCAGATCTTATGTCAGGATGTGACCAGAACCAGCTGTTCTATCTGAGCTGATTGGAATTCTGGCCTTTTAGGGGATTATTTCCAAAGGTGTTTGATTTAGAAGGATAACGAGAGACTGCGCCAACCTAATAGGTCTGACATGAATGCATGAATATATAGCACAGGCTACAAGGATTAAATAAATACCCTATCAAGTGAGTGTATCACACTGAAAGGCCAACATGCTGAGAATTGTCAATAGCTCAGGCTTTTCTAACTGTCCCTTTAATGAGACTAAAGAGCAACCAATCTGTTAATCTGTTAATTGATAATTTCATGCCTGTGGTAAAAAGTGACCAAAAGGTAGGGAGTATAGAGGTAGTTGGACATGAGGCAATAAAGGGATGCTACCAGAAGCTTCTAGAATGACTAATACTCTTTTCAGGCCTATTGCTTTCTTTATACAAAGGGTGATGGTAAGGCTAGAGCTCACCCTGTAGGTCCCTCAGAAGTCCGACCTAGGTGTAATCTGCTCCCAGAAGCACCTCTCAGTTCTGCTGACTACTGTGAGCTGCTGCCTAACCTTGAGGCCCGTTAAGAAGTCAACATAAGACAAGGTGAACCACTTAGCTTGCCACTGTCAGCTTTCATCACATATTGGAGTTGGTTTCTCTTTCATATTTTCAATTTCTCCCCATTATTATTATTAAGTTATTCACATGAGCTCGTCCCGATGGGACGGTTTTCCGCGCACTTGGGCGGTACAGTAAGCAGTGCTTGTTTTGTTCACATAGCTTGTTCAACCAAGGCACGGATAGTTGGACAATGATATAATACCAAATAAAGAGTGCTGATATCATTATAAACATGATCAAACAATATATAAATTTGGCTTAACCATGTGTCGATAACATAGCAATTCACTAGTTGAGTTGCATATATAACATGCATATTAATTATTTATGTGGTTAATGATATGTTCATAGATACAACAGATCAATGCAGGTAATATCACAGCCAAGCCTTTGAGGTGTTAGTTGCAAATATATTAGGCTGTTGCCATAATTCATTAGCACTTATGGTACATGGTATGGTGACAAAATGTCAGTTTATACCTAATACATGATTAATAAATATTCAATTTGGCGATTGCATTTTTAAAGTGACGCTTAGTAGGCAACCTCTGTGTGTCCTTATCCAGCAGGTCCCACAATTTCATTCCCCTGTAATGGTAGGCACTGGTTTTGGCCCGCCTGATTGCAAATTTAAGTTTTAGATCTCCCCTGGTTCTGACATTCAATCTTTCAATGGCCTCTCCCCTAATAGCGCATTTCCACATCATTAACAGTAACTGTTTGGATCGTCTGGTTTTTCATGTATTCAACATTGCAATCTCTGTGTAATTCAGCGACGCTCTTATTACGTACCCTTGTTTGGCAACAGATTCTTAACACATGATTCTGGAGTCTTTGTAAATTTGCCAAATTGGCTTCCTACCCACTGGCAGTATAAAAAGAACAGTATTCAGCTACAGGGACTATGGTGACCTTATAGATGTTGGTACAAATCTCTTTAGTCATACATTTTCGCAGTTTACTTAGTTTATAAATTCTATTGCTATCGACAGAAGCTTGTGTATGACTTTTTCGAGGAGTTTTCCAGGGAACGGCAGTAAAGTGATTGGGTGCCAATTCTTAATGGACTTAAGATTACCCTTTTTTTGAATAGGCACAAGCAGGCCCTTCACCCAGGATACCAGGAAGGGCTGGGCTGTAATGAGTTTCTGTATATGGTGGTTAACGCCTTGACTAGGAATAATAAGGCATCTTTTAACACCCTGCTATTGATTCCGTTCAAACCACTGGATTTGTCAACATTAATTGATTTAACAAGTGACAAGACAACTTATTGCCTCATTAATTAGATCAAAAAGAGGCAGGTCATCCCCATCATCAATCTCAATGTCATCTACCCTATTGTGAGCAGCTAGGCCTGCAGTTGGCAGTTTTGGTCACCCCAGGCTTCCTCCAGCTTCCTCAACACAAAATCACTCTCTGCATTCTCCAGCTGCCTGTGATTACAATTTCTCATTTGCCTTACCATTTTCAGAATGTCTTTATTATGGGTTCTTTTCCATGTGGCAAGCAACTCATGCCTGTCATTAGACAACTCAATGATCTCGCGTGTGACCCATGGCTGCGATTTTTTCTTAATGACAATGGTCCTAATGTCAATCAAGAGCCGTACACTATTTTCCCTGCATTTTTGAAAGAGTTCCCTTGATTTATAAGTGTTTTATATGTGGGTTTATCAAATTCAATAGCCTGAATTTCTATGTCTTTTTCTATTAGTTAGAGGTCTTTCCTTTCTATACAATATGGACTACGCATGTTACTGACATAAGTAAGCAATCCCCCACCAGTGGTGTCAACTCTATCATTCCTATAGATAGTCTTACCACCCCAATGTACTAGGCTACCATCAGCTCCAGGCTGTACCCATGACTCACAGATGCATAGAAAGTCATAATCTAAACTTAACTTAACATCTAGTAGGGTTTTTTCTATTCAGGCTGCGTGCATTACAACTCACAAGTACCAAGCCTTTTAACCCATTAATTAATTGCTGGGTATAAACTAGATTCTGTCTGCATTCAGCTTCATTCATTGGGACAGACTATTTAGGTTCCAAATGGGAGGGGGGAAAGGAATCAACCCCGAGTTGTAACACCTAGTAGTCTCAAACCTAGTCTCAAACCTAGGCCAGTAGGCCAATAGAGGTTTCCTAAATTGAGACCTATTCTGATGATTCAATGAGGGACTCCGCAGTCCTCATCAGTATCAGTATATACCCCAGGTGGTTTGTGTGCAAAAGGTAGCCTTTATTCCCATCACTTTGTTGTTCTGCCAAATACCTCCCCCCCCCAACGGCTGTGCACTGTTTTCTTCCCCCACCCCCTTTCGGACCCAGAGATCTATGCCTGCCTTAATTTCCTTTGATTTCATTTGTCTCTGATTGTAAATTTTTTAAAATAATGGGATACTAACAGACCTAAATCCCTGGTGAAGTAGGCATTTTGGTAGTTCTACTCGGACTCCAGTTGTTTGACTCCATATACATGAATGGAGGAATAAAAATATAAACAAATGAAAGTAACCAATCATAGTTATGACAGTAACTCTCAGTTGGATGGACTGAGAGGTACTGCCAGATGTTTCAATTTATCTCTCAGTTTGTTGGTTCTAATCTGGTTATAGTCTAGTATTGATAGGTAAGTCTATACCAACCAATACAGGCCGTGATTTCCTATACTATCTTGAACAGATCTTGAACTGTTGATTTGGGGAGCCAAAACTGACAATTTATGTAATTATCTATGTGTCTAGACTCCTTAAAGGCTCCTCAATGAGATGCCCAATAATAAAGAATCTTTGTGAACTATCCCCATTAACGAGATCCAGTGTAGAGACATGAACTATAAAATGAGATGATATATAAGAATTTGGCAGAGACTTGTAAGATGATCATTGTTAATAGTATACTAAGCACAGGGGGGTGAATGGTACCAGCCTCATATTTTCAAGAGCTTTTTAGACACTTACTGGCTATACGACATCGTCAGTGCCCGTGGTATAAGGAGGCTATAGTAACTAATTAGGCATACAGTACCATTATACAAGTCTCCATGTACTACCAAGCCCTAAATATCCTGATGTTAGAACACATTCTAACAGTCAAAATAGAATGTCAATATAAAACTACATTAGACAGAATCAGTGCCGACAGTGATCTGTTATCAGTCTGAGGTTGAAATGAAAGGGCTTGTAATGAAAGAGTCCATATCATCAGTGATCATAACATTTTTGAGGTTGCTGTTGGACGTGTAAAACCAAATAAAAACGATTAAATTGGAGGCAGGCTTAGTACTTAAACCACTGATTAAGGCCCAGTAGGTGTGGGGAAGGGCTTCTAGCAGAAGAGTCAGTTATAGAAGCCTTCAGAGGAAACTTTAATTAAAGATGAGCTAATTTTACTCACTTTATAGTATTTATAAAGATATGTACTACCTAAAACTGACATTTAAAGCTATCTGTATTTACAACACTGAATATCATTAGTTCCTCCTCCTTCCTTTGCACCTCTTTCAAGAGGTTGCAAAGACTTAATTGGTATCTATTGATCTTCTACAGCACAGTAGCTATCATCCTCTGGTACTGCCTCTTTAAGGGAAGTTGCCAATGCACCTCTCCCACACCCCTTTTGTCTGCCTTGTATTATTCCTTTGGTTTCCCTCATCTCTGAGCCAGCATTGACCTCTTTGTAGTTTACATGTCAAAGATCACCCTCTAAGGATTCTGCTCCTCCATACATTAGTTATGAGGAACAATATTCATACTGCTAGAAAGAAACAGTCACTCAGTATGTTAAATATGACGGTGATCAAAGAGTTATTAACTGCTTAATATTGTGTAATAAATTGCACTAGTATCATAAATGTCAGCAGCATTGTAGAAACTACACCATAAACCATCAGGTATGAGTAAAATTGCGATCTCAAAGCAAATTACCTGGGAAACTAAAGAAGTAGTTTCTTATCATTCACTGGCATAAGCAGTGCTGCAAGCCAAGTTTTATAGATACATATGTAAAGAATTCAGGAATAAAAAGTAAACTCATTCAGATTGAAAACAGCAGTGTGTGCCTAGCTATCACCACTGACTGCACAAAGTATGAATTGCTTATATAGGACAAACCATCCATGCTCAAAAAAGGCAATAGGTCCACACCAAGTGAAATATTAATTTCTGCAGTGACATGGCTCAGCACACATTCACAAACTATCCTGCAGACAGCTTCTTACCAGGCTGCTTGTTCCAGATACTCCGATTACTGGAACAAGATTGTGTTCACAGGCATGATGCCAAATCAGAGCAGTCACCTCGCTTGTAAATATGCCATGTTTAATGGGTCAATACACATTTCTGCATCAGGTCACTGGACACCTTTTTCCACATGGAGGATTTGCCTGGTGATAAGCGAGATATGAGCCAGCAGCCCAGCAGCCTAAATACCAAATGGGCAGGGCAGCAATATCATCGCTGTCTTCTCAGGGAAATATTCCTCAGAATTATTCCATTCTTCTTAATGCATTTCCACCCACTTCCAGTAAAATCTTCAAAGATCTAATTTTGCCAGCATTGGGGGAAATGCATCGGGAACCCCTCATTTGATTTTTGCCCATTAGCTTTAGTAGAAGCATTGCTTTAGCCTGTGTTCCAGAATCACTGGGGAAAGTCAGCAGTTAAATAGTTTATAAATAGGAATGCGAATTCTATAGATAATTGTTTGCAACACTGAACACTCAATGTGTTTAATGTTTACACTGTCAAATACACCTACCAACTATTTCTAACACCCTTTGTATGATGAATATATCAGTCACAAGCTAAGGGTGTTTATAAGAGAGCCATATGACAAATGGCTACTGACTTGAGACTACCCAGCCACAACAACCACATGGGACCCAGATGGTATTCCTCCAGGCCTTCTGGGCTGGCCCAGATGGATTAATGCTGGTAAATGTCAGGGCAGCCAGCTTTGGCCCAAGTAGGCTAGCCTAAAGGGCTGCGTCCACTGCAACGGATGAACCATCCGTCTCCCTTCATCTGTCATTTTCTCCATAGAAATCAATGATAAATATGATGGATGAAACTGACGGATGGTCCATCCATCAGCAGTGGATGCACCCCTTAAGCTGACTGCCCATGTGGGCTAGCCCAGAAACCTCATTACACTGTATGATCTGAAGGTTGTTGGATCTAGTCCGAGCATGTCATGGCTACTGTTCTCATCCTCTCATAGCACTACCAATATTCCTAAATATGTCTATCGATCCCATTATACTTGAAAATAAAAGAAATGAAAACACATAGCCATGAAAAATCATTTTGTTCTATTCTTTGTAAGGTGAGATTGGGTCTCAAGCTGAAAAACTTTGTGATCAATAGTCCAGTGCTCTTCCTACTGAGCTAACAAGGCTGATGTGATAGTCGTAGTTTAAATCTTAAGAGGGATAGCTTGGGGGGGGGCACTATTACTCATTACATTGAATAGGGCCCAGAACAGCTAGTCTAATTTGTTTTAAAGATAAACACTTTAGTAACCCTCACTCACCAATACACAAGCTACACCTAAAAATCACAATGGTACACAGTGGTAATTCAGAGGTCCACATAATGATACATGCAATGCAAATGCCCAGATGATAGTTATAGGTTGACATATTATGCCTATGGTATATAGAAGATTCCAGTAATTCTAATGATTATAGAGTTAGTATAAAGGGATAATTAGGGAATAAAGAACTTTGGATGCCAATTAATGATCATATAATTCAGACTATGAAATTTCATCTCTTTTCGGCAACTAAAGTCTTACTCCCCATGAATTCTCTTTTCAGATTGAATATGCAGTGAACCATAATCTACCGATAGTGTTGTCCTCCTTACATGACACCGAGGCATAAAACAAGTTTCTTTGAAGTGTCATCAGCTGTTAAAAAAGATATTCTGCATTGACCTTTAGCAGTGATTGCAGATGGCCTGTATTTATTGTCATGCTTTGTAAACAGGATCCGGGATGGGACATGACTCACAGTCACAACCAAATAATCCTCCTCACTGATATTTTCATGGCGGTATCTAACTACTGAATTAGGACTAATTAGCATTGAGCAGATGCACACAAACGTCGCAATTAATACCTATAACTAAAAATGGGAACGTTTTAAAAAGTAATTGTAAGCTAAGGTCTAATGAGTCATTTTCCTACAGATTGTACCTATAGTAGAGGCTAAGATCATGTATGAGAACAGCTTTCTGTTAAGGTATGAAATGGAATCTGTGTTGTGACTCACTAGCAGATACACGATTTTGAAAATTACAGAATTGGCCAGATAATTGGTGAGGGTTGCTATGTATACAGGATTAAGTTAGTCACTGTATAGTAAGCAATATTTTCACAACAGACTGTTCTATACTGGCTACACTGCCTGCATTGATCAACAAGGTTGTTAACTTAATTCATTATCTGTATGCAATATTATAAAAGATATGAATTCCTACTGCATCAATTGAAGAAATCTTTCGTTCACACTTGTGGGTTAGTTTGAACATTAGATTAAAAGACATTTTCATTTCCTGTACAATTCTCTAGATCAACCACTGCTACTAATACATCTTAGAAAATTACAGAATTAATGTGAGCACTGGTGAGGGTTGCTATATATACAGGATAAAGTTGGTCACTGTACAAAAAATTATGTGATATGAAGTTCTTTGTTCTTCTCATCCACTGTGGTATAAATTGGAGAATTCTTTTGTCCACACTTGTGAGTTTTCACCTGAGATTAAAAGACATTCTCCCTTCCCATAAGTATGTCTAGATGAACCACTGCTACTAATACATCTTCTACAAAACTAAGTCTTCAAGAAAGAGGTGAATTGACAGGTCATTTTAACCAGGAAGTACTAGTTTCAGAGTGAGGCAGTTAGCGCTTTCCACATCAGGGCTATAGTTATGCATTTTGATGACCAACAGCCATGTAGCAATAAATCACCCCTTAGCACCTAAAGTCTGGATATGAGCCTATAATATGGCCTATAAACCTGTGCATCACCATCCATCAGCATCACCTCACTCCCAGGTATATCACTATAGAACGGTGCCTGGAGTTCTTGTCTTGTGCTAGAGAATGGTGATCAAAAATCCAATTGTGTTGAAAGATTGATGATCTGACCATGCCTACACATGCATTTGAGCGATGATGCAATGCAATTCACTGAGTGAATGGAGAATTGACTTGACATGATGATCGTATGTTAGCATGACGTATGAATGCAGTATTCATGAGTGGCTTGTAGACTAGATGAGGACGTCAAGGCATATGTCAAGTAGCAGATACTATGAAGTGTTATAGGGATGCTAAGTCTTAATCTACCTTCCATCGGTTTAGGCCTCTGTTTTGAGGAGCAACTAGAACCTAGAACTAGTGGGTATTTGGCAGATGTCAACAGGTTCTCAGATCCACTCACTCCAGCTCTGGATGGTAGGGCAAAGAGATGTAAAGAGCCTAAGATCTTTCTTGGGTCTGGAGCTCTGTCACCAGAACAAACTGTTCTATCTAAGCTTAATTAGAATCCTGGCCTTTTAGGATTTTTTTCCAGAAAGTGTTTGATTTAGAAGGGCCACTAGGGATTGCGCTAACTGAATAGGTCTGACATGACTGCATGAATATATAGCACAGGCTACAATGATTACATAAATTTGGTTAATTGGTGAAACACCATTAAATACTGCATGCATACAAGGTATTATTCATATCTATATAGGATGTACATAAAATGATGGTACCCTTTCAAGTGAGTGTACAACGCTTAAAGGCCAACATGCTCAGAGTTGTGATAGCTCAGGCTTTTCTAACTGTCCCTTCAATGACTTTCTAGTGCAACCACTGGCCAGGTGAATGTGCTTAAGGGTGGGTGGGGAGGGTCGGTTTAGATTGACAAGCCTTCCACTGACCAGCCTCATGTGTGTACGGTCTAATCATGTGTCAACGGTCTAAACACACACCCCACACACACACACACCTTAATACTTTTCCCCTAGTATACCCTAGTGCCCTTAGTTCCTCTCTTCCTCTGTTTGGTACACCTTAGGGTGGACCATTTTCAAGCAGACCACTACTCTGGTACCCTGAGGTATAAACCATCAGGGAACCACTGTACAGGAAGCAATATAGGAAGCAGCAAAGCATAATCATAGTTTACTATATTTCACTCCCACTATACCCTTCTTCCACCTGATGGGACCTGGAGATACTACTCACTCTTCAAGCATAGGTTGTAAGTCTGAAACATATGCTTGCAAAGTGACAAGTTCAGGGTCATACTGGTGGTCACTAGTGCCTCCATATGGAGATAGGTACCAGTGTAGCAGACCATTAGGAGTGGTCCTCTACAACCAGTGGGAGTCAGGGGCACGTGCTATTCTGCCTACTGGGTTTGTTTGGGTCAGGTGGTTTCAGGTACTATTACTTTGATTGGGTCCTACTATAAACATAGTAGCCTGGGCACCTGGCTTAGTTACACTTTTTCTAGGACAGGGAAGGATACCCTTCATTTTGATTTTCTTCAAAATCTCCTTTTCCATCCTACTTTCAACATTTTAAGCAGCAGGAAATAAATAATAGTAACATATACTTATATGAAATGTGACTAGTGTGTGAGGTGCTGTAGCTCGAACCCCAGCTTTAATTGAAGCCCGGTCTGTAAGGGGAGGGGCTTCTGTCAGAACTAGAAGCCTTCCTAGGATAGAGGAAACTTTAATTAAAGATGAGCTTACTTTATAGTATAAAGATGCTGACTAGTTATATGTACTTCCTGAAACTGAGTTCTGACATTTACAGCTAACTGTATTTACAGCAGCTCATTTCAGTTTGTACTCCTTCTTTTGCTGCCTTTCAGGTCGAATATCATAGAAGGTTTGCATATGACGAATTTGGAGGTATTCCAGCCCCTACTCTTCGAATTTTAGTTTCCCCCTCTATTTCATTGGCTCAAAGTGTCAGGCTGGATGAGATCTTCATGTTACATATGGGTTTTGATGGTCTCATATGCATATTATGGGCTCCAGGGGGGTAAAATATGCCCAAAATGACCAAAATTGTCTGGGCGAAATGGTGTCTGGGAGAATGACATTTGAGTTACAAGCCATGTTGAGGGCTTAATTTCCTACAGAAACAATCTTCATACCTCCATGAAAATCTCGGGTCCAGACTATTTTGATCTGTACATTAAGGAAAACACATTATCATTTATGTCAGATATGTTCTTGCTATTGTAAAAGAAGCATACTTATAAGAATTCTTTTTCTTGGCACATGTCTGGGCGAATGACATGTAAGGCCCCATATGCACACTTTCTATGATTTGTGACCTTCAGTAGAGGATGGAAAGATCTAATTGCTATCTACTGATCTTCTCCAACACCCTAGCTATCATCCTAAGAGACTGCATCTTTAAGGGATGTTGCCAACACACCTCTCTCCCCACCCCTTTTATATGCCTTGAATTAATCCCTTGGTTTCCCTCATCTCTGAGCCAGCATTGACATCTTAGTATTTTACATTTCAAAGATCACCCTCTAAGGTTTCTGCTACTCCATACATTAGTTCTGAAGGACAATATTCATACTGCTACAAAGGAACAGTCACTCAGTATCAGGGACCTGTAATTATATGGTAATGACGGAACTAATGACAGAACTAAAGTAAGTAGTGCCTTATTATTCACTGGCGTAAGCAGTGCTGCAAGCCATGTTTTATAGATGTGATGGAAAGAATTCAGGAATAAAAAAATGAAACTCATTCAGATTGAAAACACCAGTGTATGCCTAGCTATCACCACCGGCTGCACAAGGTACGGATTGCTTATAATATTGTAGGACAAACCATCCATGCTCAATGAAAGCAATAGGTCCTTGCCAAGTGAAATATTAATTTCTGCATTGACATGGCTTAGTACACATTCACAAACTATCCTGCAGACAGCTTCTTACCAGGCTGCTTGTCCCGGATTCTCCAATTACTGGAACAAGATTGTGTTCACAGGCATGAGGCCAAATGTAAATATGCCATGTTTAATGGGTCAAAATGCATTTCTGCTTCAGGTCACTGAATACTTTTTTCAACATGGAGGATTTGTCTGATGATAAGCGAGATATGAGACAGCGGCACAGCAGCCTAAATACCAATGGGAAAGGCAGCAAAATCATTGCCGTCTTCTCAGGGAATTATTGCCTGTTGATATTTAATTTCTAAAGCATGATTCTTATTTTCTGTGCCTGTTCACATTTTGGTTGGATTAAAAGCAGGTGTTCAACTTCTGGTAAAAAATAATTTTGAATCTAATTTTGCCAGCCTTGGGAGGAAATATATTGGGACCCCCACATTTGATTTTGGTCAATCAGATTCAGTAGAAGCAGTGCTAGCTATCTCACAAGCTGAGAGTGTTTGTAAGAGAGCAATGTGACAAAGGGTAACTGACCTGAACTATACAGAGACTTGGCAGGGCAATTTCCGGTCCATTGATGGGCTGTGCTTCATGAGATGGCACTCACCGGGGTCTTAGAATGTCCTGTAGGGTTTGTAGGATGTCTCAAAGATTAATTTGCATTTGTCATCACACATCCGAAGGCTAAGGTTGCAAATACAACATACCATTAGCATACTGGAGCACCCTCCCAAATCTTACCAGTCCCCCATCTCCTAGTTACACTCATAGGGGAGCTGAGGTACCAACTCATGGATACGGGCTTAAGATTTATAGAGCACCAATAACGATTGGTACACCTGGTATGGTCATTAGCATTAACCCCCAAGGAATTATTCTGTGCCAAAGCATTGTGACATCGCAGCCTGTCTGATGGTTCCAGCTGGTGCTCTGAAGGTTATTTCAGAATAAGCTACCAGGTTCTCAAATTTTACCAAACCATCGGCTACCATTCCCTGGATCTCATTTCAAAAATCCTAGGCATAACCCATTTCTGATAGTTTGGAGTGTGGCCATCCTTTTCGGACACTGTTTAACGTATAAATAAAGGACAGCTGATAAAATAATTTGATTAATGACTTTTGCAGGCATTTATTTATTCCTCTCAACTCTAAATAAAACCACACTGGTCAGCTTTACTTATACCATCGCACATGACTTAAGACTTTCACTATTGGGGCAATAAAAAAGCCACTTCATTATTTCTAAATTAGCTAGAGCCAATTGGAATACCATGCATGATCATATGACGCATTTCACCAATTTCCCGTGGATTCAACTGGTATTTTGTATAAGATGACTGGAAGGGAGGAAAGTAGGTATATTGCAAAAAAGGTCATACAAAGTAAGATTTATATATGGCCCAGTGATCCTTAGTGTGTGATGATTACATATTTAATAGCCTGTTTCATCTTTCTATTCATCAGATTTTCAACCTTAATGAATGACGACTATGTATTGTCAGTATACAATACTGACGACTTAGGTCGTCAGGATGACAACATGGAGTCATCAATTTGACCACATAAAGTCGTTGATTTAGGTGTTGTCAACCTGAGGACCTAAAGTCGTCACCACTGTCTAGTTTCGGATCTTCCAGCTTTTCAGTGTATTTTCTTCAGTTTCTTCTCTCAGGAGAGATTTTACCTCCATCAACCACTTCTCGAACTCCTCTGGCTGCCTCCTGCCATTTATTCGCCTGACTACTATAGGGTAAATTGCCCCTGACTCAACCACTTCAAGTTCCTAGACCCCGCAGGAGTAACATTAATAAGATATTTCCCATAGAAGGAAATTGCTTATCCTCTCAACACTGATTAATGATAATTATATGTGGTAAAATATGACTATTTTATGTGTCAGTCATGTAGAACTAGATTTGGTTCAATGATTTAACCCCCCTTGTTGACAGACTCAACCACTCTAACCAGGTATGACAGGCTACCTCGGTTTGTATGTGAGTGGTAGGGGGCTGGGTGTGTTAGGGTAAGGTAATAGTTGGCAAAGGTGTTCCGGCTGGGTGGCACTGTAACTATACTATTGGGCTGTACATTTGTGCAGTATTCTGCATAATACTTCCAGTGGTTGAGTCATGGTCTAGTGGATGGTTGACAAAGGGTACCACTTAATAGGTGACAATAAATTCATGGAAATGACATCAAATGAATGAATCTTTTATGAATATGAATTATATTACACATGAAAGAGCTTACATTTGAGAACTCAATCAATAATTAGGATGTGAGTTGTGGCTAAGACCTATTGTGAGGGGTAACAGGACGTCAACCTTCTGAGCTCCTCCATAGATTTTAGTTCTACTTGTAAGTGAAACATGGCATGTATATCAGTTATGAATTTCCAACAACATATATGAGGTATTTAATGCATCATTACCTTGTCTCACACACCTTTACCAAGAAATATGTGGTAACATCATTTAGACCACACTGTTAGGGATCTATTAGTGGTCGACATAAGGTATCAAAAGGCCTAGTGGTCGAGTCAGGGGCGATACACCCTAATCACCAGCAATTAATCAGCAAACTGTGGAAGGAATGTAGTTGAGAAAACCATTATTGCATAGCCAGTGAGTGTGCAGTACTGACAAAACATGGCTGAATTGGTCTGTAATTCTGTCGTAATTCCCAGGGCATGGCCTGCAGACACAGGGCAGGCACAGGACACTTTGGGTGCCAATTAATGGGAATGGGAAGGACTGGTGTAGGAAGCAGTTTGGGAAAATGAGGTCGATGAAGGGAATGAAGGCAGGTAACAGGGTAAAGGCTCACCCAGAATACCATACCTAGCATGATAGCACCATCATGGTGTTTCCACACCCCAAAACATTTTGGTTACTTCAGCTGAGCCATCTTTTACCAGATTGTTGGTTAATCAATCTGAATACCTGGGGCAATGTATGATGGGAGTAGCCCAGGTTCAGTTTTTCAAAGTGAGCAGACCATAGTACTGGCAGGTATTTTAGGTGGGATGCAGTGTTAATAGATCTATCTGCATTCTACTTCAAGGGGGTGAGATGGGATATTTGTACTGTGGGTTCAAACATATCCTTTTCCAATTTACATCTCTAAAAGATATACGGTCTGCTCTATCTGATAGAATTGACTGTTGACTTTTATAAACAGTAAATTAGGTACATGATTATCACAATGTAAATTATCTGCAACTGTAGTATACATAATGGAATACCTCCTTCCTCCAGATCCAAGGAGGTTTTCTTACTTATACTACATCCACAGAAGTTTATAGAACAGTAAAACCCTGAATATAAGCATAGTTTGGCTTTAACTGTAGAGGCCTAGATTTGAATCTTCTACACTGGCTGTGATACGAAGCTATGATAAATATATAGTGTTCCAGTCTACAATCACCAGCAGTCTCAATAGTATAATGGTTAGCATGTCTGACTTTGAATCACAGAATGTGGGTTCAAGACTGCATGGTGAAGTGTTTTTAATTTACACATACAAGGTAAAAGGATTCTTTGTAAAATGCCCGCCTGAAGCCCCCTTTATCATTTTGGTAATCAGAGGATTTTCATAATAATAGATTATTTTTAGAATTTGTTGCAAAAATGACACAGGTCAACCGAGAATAAAACAAAATCACACCAGGGGGTTGAACCTGTGTGGTCTAGATTACTAGTCCCAGGCCTTAACCACTATACTCGATTGACCAGTCAAACTTTCAAAGTGAAATCACCCTGTTTATCTACAATTGATTACTCAGTGGTAGAAGTAGCATATTGCCCTTCAGTAGATGTTCTCACACCCACAGTATCAGCTGAGGACTCATGGTGTATTGGTTAGCACATGAGACTCAGGATCCCAGCACTGTCTGGTGCGTGGGTACGAATACCATATGGGACAGAATTTTCCCAAGAATTACATCTGCTGTTCAAAAATGACCTTATTCATAAAACCTCCTGTTATGCTTGGCCTATTTCACAAAACCTCCTCCCAGACCTGACCCAATTCACAAAACCTTCTGCCAGAACTGACCTGATTCATAAAACCTCCTGCTGGCCCCCCAACTGTAGAATATGGAAATAAACCTACAGTAGGAACAGTAGGGTGCAGAGCCAGGTGGAGTATAACCAATATCGAGATACCAGTACATCAATATGTGCTCACGCAGGATAATAGCTATCAGCAGCCCACCAGTTAGCCCAGTCTGGCCCACATCAGGAGCCAAAATAAAATTAATATGGTGTGGCCACAGTAGGGGAATGTCCTCCTTACAACGCTATGTATCCATTAACAGACTATTTTCACAAGAAGACATATTCTCAGAAACACCTTGTAAAATATGAGTGCATGTCAGTAGGGTAGTGTTAATTAGCATTGTGAAATGCCCTCCAGAATACTATACACAAGGTACACCTCTCAGTAAACTATAAAATGAGCAAGAAGCATGCCAAGTGGCAATCACTTGTTTCATTTGCACGGGGAAGTTTTGTTTTGAAATCGGTGCGTTTTGGCAGTTTCTGCTTGCATGTAAACTTACTTGACTTCTGACACACAAAGCAGTCATTAGGAATGCATCAACAATTGCCTTCTTGAAAAGCCTTAATCATGCAGTCATGTCTATTTTAATACCTATAATGCCTATAATTAACTCCTGGTTGAAGTAATGATCTTGAAGCATATCTATGCATTTATTTCTTCTGTATACTCAGTTCCATATAGCTTCTCTATAATCCATCCCTGTACTAACATGAACATACCCTGCCCACAAGCCTAGGTCAGATAGTAGCCCCTGCTTCTCAATTTTATCAAATGGTATGCTTCTATAGGGCTTAGTGGGTGTCCTGTGGGTCCATCATTTTGAAATTTGCTGGTTGAGGTAAACCCCACCGATAAGACATACTATGATGGGTACCTTGTCCCTGGGTAACACCCACTTCCAGGGACATGCTGGTCCCATGTTATCAGTTCTTATCAGCGCATGCCACCAGAAACCAGCTCCAGACCCGCTTCCAGCCAATAGGATACACATCTCAATGTAAAATGGAGTATGCATTATGCCTATTTCAAAGTTATAAGACTGATCTTGTATAGGTTTTGTGGTACAAGGGTTCGTGATATATTGTAGTTAGTACATCTGAAAATAGAAATGTTTACCTATAATGCCTTAAATCTAAAAATGACCTTCAAATTATAGTGCAAGTGGTCAAAATAACGGCAAGCAATGTTAATCAATAATCATCCTGTCATGTTTTAGAGAAGAGAAGAGACCCATTCATCAGATATACTAACTTTAACAATCAGATCTCATGAAGTACACTATGATGGCTCATGAGAGCTCATGGTGTTGACTGAGGAATATTTCACTTGGCCTAGCTTCTTTTTGTGGGATTTCTCTCAGTTCCTAACAGCTTTTATGACTCAATGTCAGGTTATGATACTGATAATTATTGAGGCAGCACCATGAACGTATTAGATGATGGGCATAACTTTCTCGTGACTGCCATACATTTCTCGTGTAAGCCTCTGGACTTCTCTGCAGACTTCTATAATAGTTTCCCACTGAGAAATTATCATAAAATCTAATTGTATCTGCCATGCCTAGAAGAGACATAGTTATTATCTTTTTAGTGCTATTAGGCATGACCTCATACCTTTTATCTTAATATCCAATTAATTTACCATCTTGCCCAACATCCAACTTAGTATATAATCACCTAGGTAAAGCTCCTTGATATTCATTAGCCTACTAAGTATTGAAAACGTGTCAATACAATGAAAGATGTCCAGTAAGAAGTCATATAGAACATGTGTAGTTTTGGAGAGTGGGTGGATTCTACCTTCCAGATTTAATCCATAAACACCTATTTTAACACTTTCAAGCACTTATTATATCTGACGGTTTATTGTGGAGACATAGATAGACAGTCTGGGTGTGTTTGATGTAAGTGCATATAGATCAATAAAACATAGTTGTGGGGTGAACAGTGGAAGGATAGGACAAATTGATGAATATAATTTGGCAGCATATAAAGAGGCAGTTGCCTGGTTGCAGAGTACAATATCATATAGTATCCATACAAGAGAACACCATATGGTCAATTGCACTGAGATGGGGACTAGCCCATTTTTCACCATGGGAATGGGGTAAATGTGACTAAAGATTGAACGTTTTGGATATTTTTCATTTCCATTAGGTGGGTAAGGTCAGGATCTTGCTTGGAAACTATGGTTTTGCCCATATATCATTAATATTTAAAGCAGCAGACTACACGATGTAAGCTTTTTATGGGGTATTTCAAATGTTTTTTTCATAGGGCTCTCACTGGTATGGGGCAAAGTAAAGAGAAAATGCATTAGAAATGTATAATTTTATATAGCCCCCAATATTTAGCATTATATATATTCCATTCAAGAACTATTCCCCTTATCTGCCTGGAATTATTGCTAAAAACCTTGTGGTGTAGGTAAAGTAGAACCATACGTGCCTCATTCTTTAATACATGATAGTGGGGAGAAATAAATCATATTTGTCAAATGCAAAAATGTAATTAGAAAGCCTTAGGTGTCAACTATCAGTCATTAGGTACAGAATTTTAGATTCATTAACATTATACCTCAGTATTGCCATATTTGAAATTGTAATGTGATTTGGTGTAGTTTTAGAGGAACCATACGTGCCATATAAAGTGATTCCTCCAGTGCATAGTTATGGGAGTTCCTAGAGATGCATTGTCATAAAGATTAACCACTTAGGCACCTATCTACATGTAATTATTACAGTCCCATTATACAACTCAATCGAAATCTATGACAGTTTTTCCATGTCAGGAACCGTACCTGCCACATGGAACCATACGTGCCACAATATGTATTATGCCTGAAATATCATGAATTAAGAAGTTTTGTTATTATGACAGATTACTTTTATAAAAGGACAATGCCCAGCATCATGCATAAATGATATCATATGAATCTGTTCACTTGATGGAGGGAATATTAACTCCCCAAAAATGAGCCTATTTGGACCAGAATCCCATAGGAACTAATGCTAAATAATGGAATTGGCTCTAAGATTGGCAATTTGTGATATTAGTGTTCCCAATTTTCAGGGTAGGTGCCTCAGTGCACCAGTATTTTGGACACACAATTTCAGAACAATCCAAGCAGTTTCATTTTTACCCCTTAGTGAGCCCTATGTGACCCCAACTCAGTGCAATTGACCATAATGTGTTTACCAACAAAGGACGGTACACCAGGCCATTTTCATTTACAAGGACGGGGATGGATTGCTGTACACATGTTAGATATATACATATCAAATGACATTATTGGTTTAGAATGATGATATGGCATACATTCAATATAACAAATAAGGATTGTGATCTGTAATTCAGCATCACCTACAGAATATTCTCTTTCAATCATCATTTGATTAATATACAAACCCTTTACATAGGTTTCTATGCTTATCCCTCATCATCAAATTTCAGTTGAAGAACAAAGTTTATACACAGAAGAGGCTTTAGGCTACCTCCATGCTTTTACATTGAGGAAATAGCACATCCTGCGTGTACATGTATGGTTAACTTAACATAGACATGAAAGGAAGGGATGGACCTTCTTCAGCTTCAGCTGAATCACATCCGAATAGAAGATTATAGATGTAGTAACTTGTAGTTGTGTTGAACAAACAATCACCAAAACAATACAGCGGCAAAGAACAGAACAGGCATAGCACTTATCATAGCCTATGTGAGACACTTATCGCTCTAGCAGCCCGGACCATAGGGCAGTACAATAATTCTGGATTCAGTGGCTACTGAAAACATACTGATAAACCACTGCACATTTCAGTAGCCACTGATAGAATACTCCTAAATCAACTGACTTTACACTGCTATTTTCAGTACAGAGTCAGTAGTCTACTGACTCTCAACTGAATTTACAGTATGAATGCAGTAGTCTACTGATCCTCTACTGATCTCACTGTCCATTCATGGGTTAGTGCTGATGAACTAGACTTATCTTTGATATACTGTAATCCCTGCTTACAAGGTGAGCTTCTTATACACAGGGTTTACACTCCAGGGTCCTAAGCTACACATAGCATTTTGAATTCTTAAAATACACTCACTAGAACAAAAGTGAGAATTTCTTGTTGACCATTCTAAAACTCTGGGTGTGTCATATATGCAGGATGTGCCCTATACATGGGAGTAAATGGTAGTAGTGGTAAGAGATAAGCACAGATAGGCTAAAGGTGTGTAGGAAGACATTACTCACTGCCAGTAAATAGGGCCTAATGCAATGGACTGTCTAGTAATTCTTTATTTGTCACAATCATGAAAACTTTCAAATACAATCTCTACTCACTGATCCACTGTTTTCTCACAGCAACATCAATGTAGCTGTCATACTACTATAGCAAAGCCTTATCAGTATTGACTTATGTTCTACTATGGAAGTGGTTACTCTGTACTACTGATTTGATACTGCTCTAGTCCCCTCCTATATGGGTCACGCCCATCCTCCTATGCAGGTCACACACACTACTATGAAGTACATGCAGCCACATGTAGTTGATGTAGCTCAGGGGGGCTAATATGCCGGAGAGTAACCAGAAGGACCCAAGTTCAAGTCTCCACAGGGGCAGAAAACCTAGTAGAAGCAATGCATACAAGGAGGACAGTAGTGATACAGTGGACACTCTTTTAGTACTTCTATCTGCCTCCAGCAGTGGATCTGCAGTGGTCTACTGCACTGCAAAGGGGGCTGTGGAGGTATCAAAGCAGTAGACCACTGATCAACTACTGCACATCATTGCATATTTTAGACATACTGATCTGCCACTGATTTAATACTGATATCACACTGCTCTACTACTGGACCACTACTGCTTTAATCTGTGGTGTCTGGCAGAGAAATAGCAGTGGATACTGACACACCACTGTTACCCATACTGCTTTGGTACTGAAACACTACTGCTGGGATCCACTGTTCATGTACTGCTTCTGTACTGTTTTTCTACTGCATTCTGGCCCGGGAGAAGAAGGCTGGCAGAGCTCTAGTCATAATGTCCATCTGTTTGGGTAAAACACAATGTCTGACTCTAAACACATCCTGACATTGGCCCAAACTAGACGATAGGAGATATAGTGGTACTTGTGTGTAGGTTAGGGAAAGGTCTGAGATATTGTATGCATTGGGGGCTGAGGAAATATATCAAATGGACAGGGAACAAGGGAAAAGAATATATTCTGCATGCAATAACCTTCTCGGGATTATTGCGAAATGGACTAATATGGCAGGAGTGCTGGTAGGGGTGGGAAGGAGAAACAGGACTAGTATTTGAGATTGCTCCCACCCCATTCATTTACAGACATTAATTCTGTAGGAGATACAAAATAAAAACACTCTTCCAGATATGTCTCTTCGTATGCTCAATGTTCAAATTGAACACCCCCGTGATCAAAGTGTGCTTGAGTATTTGTGAATTGTCTATATGTCTCTCTCACCTGCCCAAAATGTAATATGGTGCCAGACTATAGTCTGAGTATGAATAAGATATGAGTGACACTGCCAATAGGTATCAGTATAATGTAAACACTGATATAGGATATTAGTGACGGTAGCATCATTGCCATGTGTCTATACAGGGTGATAGAGGTAATAAGCATTATTGTCAAGACATAGTCTGGTTATTCTGAACTTGTCTGCTTCACATGTAGGCCCTATACATGTTTATGGATGATGCTATTGTAGTGGTCAGCGGAAAATGTCATGGAGAAACAGGGACTCGAACCCAGGACCCTCCAACTTCAAAGCGGAAGCTCTACCCATGAGCTACTTTCCCTGGCCTGATATTCTTTACCTTCCAACTACCCCGGATTGGTATGGTATACATAGGGGGAGTGACACAATCAAGTGAACAGTCCCTCTGAAGTCTCTGCGCACCCGACTGGGGAACGAACCCCTACACTATTATGATTATCAGTGACTTTATGGCGATCCTATAGATCTAACTAATGATCAATGTAATAACTCTGCCTCTGTATTACAAAACAGTATGCATAAAACACCTCAGAGATTTGAATTCACTTGCAAATGGAATTCTGTAGCTTCTCAATTTTGTGAACCTTTGTCTGTAACTTGGGATAATTATGATAGCCGCCCAGTGACATCTTTGAATGTTTAATAAATGTAAACCTGTGTTGCTTCCATTCATATTGGCTCAGAACAAAGACAGTGATGGGGTACTATTATATTTTTTATCTAAGTGTATTAGGATCAATACTCATTGGACTTGTGGTCTGAGATTTATCCTGGATTATGAAAATTGTAATTGCAATTGTGTAATCTGAACAGCCTATTTACCAACTGCCAGGAAGTCCAATAACCAAATACATTACTGTCTTCTAAATGCAAACCTGACAACATATTGTGGCTGGCGAATTAGGCCCCTAAATTACTTACATTATGTACATCACTGAATAAGGTAATTCCCCTTGAAGTTTCCTGAAATAAAGTTATAATAAACATTTTAAACATCCTCTCTTACTACTTTCATCTCTCTAGTAAGTTGTTGACATTCTTTCACCAGACCCAGCTATAATGTACTACTCCGTGATTATGTACATCACTCTTCAATGGTTTCTATGTAAATGGGATCTGTCAATGACATGTTTCTAATGATGCAATTGTTTAATATAATACATGGGATCAATACATGTTAGTCTACAGGGACAGAGCTATTGTCAAGGTTTCATCCATATTGCACCGAACGCAAATCACATCAATGTCAGGGACTCACTGCCAAATACAACAGAGAGACAGAGAGGATTTTGCTTCATGTTTAAATCCTAAACATACAGTTAACTAAACACCTGCTGAACCAAAATGTTTAGATTTTATATGTGTTTAGACCTAAACATGTTTAAAACCTAAACACCATTTTTACAGTGTGTACCTGTGTATGATTCTACAGCTACTTTCTAACCATCCTGTTTTGAAGCCTTAACCTCTTGTCTTGCTTTTCATGTTTGTCTGAGGCCTATACATCTTTATACCATCTTCACACTTCCCGTAACTGTAGACTCCTTATCCCCACTCCGTTATTTCCGTCATGCAGGAAATGATCCCTCCTCCCAATACCCAGTGAACATTTAGCAAAGTATGACTTTACGAGAAATGAGATACTAAAGAAAATAAAAATCTGACCTACCGACCTCAACTTCCTACAGCATGTTTGATACTGGAAACATACTTTTTTGCCTTATATTTTGCCTTATTACAGAAAAAGCTTGGATTAGGCTTTAGGAAATTCATGCAATATTCCACATTAAGCAATGTGAAAAATGACAGGAAATATTGTCTGTCTAGACAATGTGTTCTACATTAGTAGATTAGTACCTGCAGTGCTGTGACAGCCCTACATAATTCTGTATGAACAGTGGTATTCGACCACGTTTCATCATTTGCAGTATTCCAAAATCACAGGAATTGTGTTTTGCTATAGCATGTTTTGCTGTTACCACCAGTTTAGGTAAGTTTCCCCCATTAGAGCACAATAAATCTATTACCAGACTTTTCCAGAGCTAGAAATATTCTCAGAAACAACATGAGAATGTGGATGCTTGCCAGGAGGGTATTCCTCACAGTGATAATGATCTTTGTTAAGAAATGCCCTCCAGAATGCTAGAAACAAGATAGAGGCCGTCCATAAATTACGTCACACCTTTTTTTGACATACTTGGCTAGACCCCCCCCCCCTTCAGCCATATTATCAACTCAGCACAGCTTCCAATAATAATATCTTATCTGAACCTGAGTAACTGGGATTTGGGAGGTAAAATAGAATCTTATCTGACTATGGGCAGGGTGGTTGGAGGCACAGCCACCAAATTTCGCAACTACCATAACAGTGCTGACCTTCTGTAGTTCCCTTCTCACTAACATATTTAGCTTGTTTCATATGTGACACAATCTGCAAAAAGAGGGCATAGTGCAGAGGGATTTAAGACCCCTTCTCCCAGTACATATCACATATGATGTCTTTCATATGGGTCTTAAAATTAATTTTTGAAAATGTGATGTCACACAATCCTTGACACCCCCCAACCCCCCTGTCACACTTTGTCACAATCGGAAAATACCCCCAACCCCCTCCTGTGAGACGTAATTAATGGACGGCCCCATACAACATGCAAACACCTCTTTAACTTAAACTCTAAATTGAGAAAGAAGCATGGCAAGTGGCAAACATGGTTTGTTTGATTTCCAAATCAGTGCTTTTTGGCAATTTCTGCTTGCATGTGGACTTACCTTTTGACGCACCATGTAGTCATTAGGAATGCATGAATTGTCTTCATGTAAAGCCATAATCATGCAGTCATGTCTCTTCTAAGGCATATAGTGCCAAGTGTCCACCCTAGGGCTCATTTCAACTCCTGGTTGAAGTAACGATCTTGAAGCATCTTTGTTAGTTTACCTCTTCTGTATGCTCTGCCCAAAGGCATAAGCTAGAGAGTAGAGTTATATTAAATGGAATACTTCTACATGATACTTATCTCATTATAAAATGGAGTATGCATGATATGGATGTCAATTTCAAAGTAGTAAGTCTGATTTTGTTGAGGTTTTGTGGTGCTAGGGTTTGTGTATTGTGTAAAATCAGACCTCATGAAGTACACTATGATGGCTTGGTGAGAGGACAGGCAGATATTTATGAGAGCTAAGATGCTACCTGAGTAATATTACATGTACACTTGGCCTAGCTTCTTTTTTGTGGAATTTCCTTCAGTCCTTAATTCCTTTTATGAGTCCATGCCAGGTGATACTTATTGTGACAGCACCATGAACACCTTAGATGATGGACATCAATCTTGAACACCATATGTCCATATATCTCTGGACCTTTCTGCAGCCTCCAATAGTACTTTCCTGCTGAGAGACGAAGATGAAATCCAATTGTCTCTACCATGCCTAAAAGTGACATTGTTATTATTAAGTGATACTAGGAATGATGCTTTCTCTTCAATTTCCAATTAAACTATCATCTTATCCAACTTCCACCTAGTTAGAGTTCCTTGATATCCATCATTACAATGTCATGGTTTAGAACACTTTCCCTTTTGTTAATACGATAGAAACTGTCAGAAGTGATATAGAACATGTCTAGTCTTTGAGTGGCTGGATTCTACCTTCCTAATTTAATCCATAAATACCTATTTGAAATCTCTCAAGCACTTATTCTATCTGAAGGTTTATTGCAGAAAACAGGGAGCTGGTCTGGGTATGTTTGATCTAAGTGCATTTAGATAATAAGGACATACTTGTGGGGGTGAACAGTGCAAGGATAGAACAAGTGAAGAATGTAGTGTGGCAACATAAAGAGCAGTTGCCTGGGTGCACAGTACAATAATGTATGGTATCCATACAAGATGAAGCCATAAGTGGTTACTGACAAAAGGCCTTTTTTATTGATTAGGACAAGGGGCTAGTATGCTGTACATATAGTTGTACATCTGTATATCAAATGGGAATATTAGGTAAAAAGGTGATATGACTGACATTCTCAACAAAATTGATTATGATCTGTAATTCAGCATGAAATCACAGTCAGGAACATTTAGATTCTAACTACATTTGTGTATAAGAGGGATGTGGAATACTACCAGTATTATCCAAGCAAAAGTAGGAATTCCATCCTTAGTGTTATTGAAGTGGTCTTGGGCATATTTCCCCCAAGACCTCTCCCTTTAGAATGGCGATAAGACATTATAGGGCCTACTCTCCAAGCTCTCTGTCGCACATTTTTGCGACATTGCGACAGCTGCCCACCCCTGATTATAAATGTGATCGTTTAGATGAGGAAGATGCCTTAGGTCACCTCTATGCATTTACATGGTGCCATTTAACTCTGAGGAAGTAGCACTGCAGTCTAGTGGACTGACACAGATCTCCCCTCAGGTAGGACCATTTATAGTCCCTTGGAATGTATCATGTGACCAATCTTATGATGTTGTCAGGTGATTGTTGTGGTGGTTGCCAGGTGTGTACCAGTTCTTGGATTTCATTGGTCCTAGAGCTGGGTCAAGGTTAGGGTCAGGTCTGAATATACCCTTGCCCTAGACTTGTTTAAGTCCATCAGTTGGTTGGGAATATTTTCACAGTCTGAGTGTGAGGACACCTTAAAAATTGTTGCAACTTTGTTGCAATATTTTATTAGGCAAACACAGGTGTTTGGTTTCGTCAATTGACTCATCAGAAGCATATAGGGTGCTTGATTTTTATTTTTTGTTTCTTGAAAAAAATAAAAAGATAATAGGGTGTTGGGTCCCATAGGGCCAACATGGGATAGACTTGAACCAAGTTTTATGGTTACCTGTCAGGTCTGATACTAAACTGTATGTAATGTACAGTTGCCAAGGAGGGGTTATCAAGTCTGTGTGAGGTCTTACGGCCATCACAAACAAAAATCTTTTTTGCGGAAAACCACTCCTCCCACCAACTGGTAGAGGGACGAGGAGTTTCACAAAAAAATACCACGAAGTAGCACTGCATGGGCATCATTGAGGAATGCCCTCCAGATGGGTAACTTAAGGTAGACATGAAAGGAAGGTAGGGATCTTCTTCAGACCCAGGCGAATCACATCTGAATAGAAGATTGTACATGTAGTCAATGGTAGTTGTGTTGGACAAACAATCATCCATTCATTCAGGGGCACATGTACAGCTAGGATAATTCTCATAGCCTATAAAGTGAGACAAAGCGGAATGAGACACTTATTGGTCTAGCAGAGGAAGGCAGGCATCACCAAGCAGAAGTTAAGAGAGCTGTAGTCATAATGTCCTTTTTTTGCGTAGAATACCATGCGTGACTGCAAGCAGATCCTGGCAATGGCCCAAACTAGATGACAGGAGATATGGGGATACTTGTTTGTGGGCTGGGAAAGATTGGAATAAATGTATGTATAGGGAGTTAAGGTATAATATCAAATGGAAGGGAACAGGGGAAAAGAATATAGTCTGCATGCTATAGTTTATTGCAAAATCGAATAATATGGCAGAAGTGCTGGTAGGGGTGGGAGGGAGAAAGAGGACTAGTAGATGCATTTTACAAGGGAAATTTAAGAATCCCAACCCTTTCATATAAAGACATCAATTCTATAGGAGATGCATACTAAAAAAAATACACCCTTCAAGTATACACCTACCTGTGGTCAGTGTTCAAATTGAACACCCAGCGATCAAAGTGTGCTTAAGTATTTGTGAATTATCTATGTCTCCCTTGCTGTTGCTGTCCCAAAATGTAATATGGTACCAGGCTACAGTCTGGGTATAAATAAGATATGAGTGGCACTGCCAACAGGCATCAGTATAATGTAGACACTGATATAGGATCATGGATATTGGTGATGGTAGCATCATAGCCATGTTTCTATACAAGGTGATAGAGGTATGAATAATTCATTAATATACATAGACTGTTGATATATGATAGGTGATCTCTGGTAAGAGGTAATAACCATTATGTCTGGACATAGACATGGTTTTTCTGATCTCATTTACTTTACATGTATGTATATGGATAAGATATTATTATGGTTATCAATCGATTTGATTACTTACATTTATCTGATTTATCCTTTATGATATTATATTTCATTATGCTACTATAAATCTAACCAATAGGCATTGTATCAATATAATACCCCCCCCATATTCAAGTCTTGTTCAGCATTCACCGTATGCATAAAAAACCTCAAGAATTTGAATCTGCTTTTAGTGGTGGACTTTTGTAGCTTCTTAATTTTTGTGAACCATTGTCTGTAACTTAGAATATAATAGGTGCCTCCCGAGGCAAACTTCCCATCTCATGTATTGCTTCCATTTATATAGGATCAGAACAAAGACATTGACAGGTCCTAATATTATGTTTGATCTAAGTGCATTAGGATCAACACAATGGCATACTCTGACTATGATTTGAGGGGTGCCAGTTGAAGCAGCTGGCACAGTTAAATCCTGTGGAGTAATACACCAATAGTCCACTGGCCCCCATTGTCCGATTTTGGCCGTACAATTCCTACAAAAAGGTCAACCGATGGGGACCTTTGAACTGGTTGTTTGGAGGGTATTCTCAATAATCAATGTTAAGAAATGGTACATGATTATCTTTAAAAGGCAAACCTGATAACATATTGTGGTGAATTATGAACTTACATTTTGAATTTCACTGAATAAGATGATTCCCCTGGAGAATTCTTGAGAAAGGTTATAATAACCCGTTTGAACATCCTCTCTGATTTCTTTCATCTCTCTGGTAAATCTTCTAATGAGGTGACTCTATGTCACTCTAAGAGGTTGCAAAATGACTAATATTTCATCTAATAGAGCCACTTCTTATAAAGGCACCCCTGACTACTTTGCCTTTCACCTATAACTGGACATACTGTGCAATTAATAATGAAGCTGGCATATAAGTAATGAGACTATACGTCCTGTGTCAAAAGAACACACAGACAGATGAAGAACCAGAAGAAGAAAGAATGAAGATATTGATCTACTCTCAGAAGTCAAGTATTTAGGATAATGCGAGTGGGACATTGTTCTGTCAGGCTTAGTATAATTGATATTAAAGTTATGCGTTTGTTGGAGGCCATTAACGCTGATATTGGTATAGTCTGCTAGTGTAATCAATTTATTAAATGTTTAAAACCAAGTTTCAGATTAATATCATCCATGCTTATGATACAAATTGACGTTACTCTTGCACCAGACTCAACCATGCACAACTCCATGATCATGTACATCACTATGTTTCATAACTAACAGCAATTCAAAATTTGAAATGGGCTTACCTCCATCCATCCTCCTTGCGGTAAGCAAAGCATCCATCCACAACATTGGCGATAAACTGTCCGCAAGCTACCATAACGATGTTAGTGGATACGAGGCGCCCCCTGGCATCAGTAGGGGCAGATTCTGCTATGTACATGGGGATAGTAGTGGACGTCAGACCTGTAGGACAAGAAAGACAAGAATCAGTGCTCATGTTTTTAAACCCTTTAGCAGACACTATTTGTAGTAATTATTAGTGAATTATATATTAAACTAAACATGAAAAAAACTAGAATGATCAAATTCGCTTCCATGTTTATCTGAAGAGTTTGGTTCCAAAATGCAATAAACACCATTTTGGAAAAAATGGAGATAAGATCAATAAACAATAGGTAGGGGTAAGTGAAAAAAATGTTGCAACAGTCACCATTTGGCACCTAGGTCCCACCTAAAATCCACCTTTCTTCCAAAATGACATAAATCCCACACCTGTTTTGTTTCAAAATGCAATAAATCCACTCAGGCATGATATGTATGTTCATTGATAGCCTTATTTCCATGGATTGAATGATCTGTTAGTGTCATAACATTGTGTTTTGTAATTTTTATAACCTTATTCCTAATAAAAATCAACTTTGCTGGTGGGGAGAGAGGTATATAGATGTGAAAGCTGTTAGGATGGATTTATTGCGTTTTGGAACAAAACAGTGTGGTTTTATTGCATTTTGGAGCAAAACAGGATTTATTGCATTTTGCAAAGAAATAGATGATAAATAACCAATTGTCTGTGAGAGAACCATCAGTGAAAAAAAAGTACTTGAAAATATTTCATTTATATCCAACTAAATAAGGAAGGTCAAATATGGAAAAGAAAACTAAGTTTTGTGGCTATTATGTGGATACAACAAAAAATCATATTGGATTTATCGCATTTTGGAAAAAATTGGATTAAACCACTCACTTTACCCATGAAGGAAGGCTGAAGGATTTCAAAACAAAATGTGGAGGTGTTTTATTTATGGTCCCCTATATATTGGAACTCTAAAAATGGCCGCCCTCTCTTCAATTTTTTTTTAATGATAAATGTCTCATTATCTCAAAACACCCAAAATGGATTTGTTGCATTTTAAAACCAAACTCTTCATCTACTCCTAGATTTGCCTGGACATGAACGAAGCTGAATAATAATTGAAACTTATTAATCATTACTATGCAATTTGACAGACTTGAAAAAAAATGTCTAATGCCCAAACTGAAACCATTCATTTGTATATATTGCCAGAAATGAACTAAAAGGAGAAAACTCAGCAACTAATGCCCAGATACCAGCATCACTGTACAGTTCATGCATGTGAAAGGGAGGTTTAATTGCTGTACCTTCCAGCACTTTGAAGCTGATCTTTAGGCTTTAAAGAAAGTCTGTTACTTTGATCTTGTGTGCTAGCATACAATGGGGGTGAGGATTCGAAGGGTTCCTTTTCTGACATGCTACAGTACAGCTGCCAGGTAGACCCGAAAAGGAAAATATGCTAGTAGTCAATAACGCAGCCTGCAAATATGTTCCCTGTATTGTATTAGATTGCATAGGGATACTATATGCATATAATGGGCGGCATTTAGTTAATAGAACTTTAATATAGTTGTCATACTTTTGCTCCATAATTCACGCAAGTGTCTGGTATTGTGATCGGTAAGAGAGAGGCCTACATATCTGATAATGTGAAGGGGAAGCGAGCGCATCTTTGAATAAGAGAGAGGAGCCTGATTAAATGTATATCGATGTATGCTCCATTCTACAGTCATGGCCTGTGCATGAGCGATATACATTAAGCCTTTTTATTTGAGATACTTAGCTTATTTTCACCCTCCTACACATATTAATTATGGGCTTCACTTTTCAAGGAACAATCAATAAAATGCTGACGCAGATTAATGATCCTAGCTGAAAACTGACAAGGGCAAAGAAACAATCCATCACTTTCTGACAACTCTTCGTGTCTACTAGTATGACTCAAGGGGAATTTCATGGCAGCCATATACCATCAATACCAGGATCTTGCATATAAACAGAAGGCTATTCTTAACATACTACGACTACTATGTGGATCAACACGGTATAAGGTATTTCCGCGAGGGGGTACATGGGTGTACCTTTTACCCTGTTGATCCACATATAGTCCGGGGGCAGATTCGACTGACAATCGAACTTTGATAATCTCACAGAAGGCCCAGGCTATTGTGAAAGATGCATCCCTAAGCTTGGTCCCTATCTCATCATCACATTAGATTTGATAGAACTGGTAATGTCAGTTTCAGTACTAAAGTGACCATCTTAGTGAATCCTGTAACGTTTTGAAGGCTATGATTTCGTCAAAAATGTTGAAATGTGCACCAGTGGGACCCAGAGCAGCTTATTTCAACATAGCTGACGATCTGAACATTCACTGACGATTTGGTGACCGTAGAGGCATGTTGTCATCAGACATACCTCTCTAAGATTGGTCAGTAATGGATATAGGATTTGGTTAGTTGTCAAATCACGACAGACTCTGATGTAGATATGTAGTTGATATAAGCCCTGGTGATATTAAGTGGCATGTACACCTAGCACAGGATATGTGGAGAAAAATTACTTGTGGTGTTACCAAATGCACGATTGGAAACTGTGAAATGACGCTTCTGGTGCAACCTTAACATATCAGGTTAAAGCATGTGAGAAGTAACCTCCCGAGTATACAGAACATGTAAAGTAAAATTTCTACTCGAAGTAGAAGCCATCTAACACCCACTAATTTCTCCCCATTTTGACGTACTTGTAAAGGGCAAAGCTTCTGTGGCAGTGGCGGCATGGCAGGTGGCACGGAGGCGCGTGCCATGTGGTATACCTTGTACGCTGCGTAGCCGTTGGGGGTGCTCCGAGCGGCACGGGTATATAACACGACGCAGGCCGCCCAGAGGCCAGTCTCATTTGTGCTAAGCCAGAAGCAGGACGTGCCTCTCTCTGGCTGCCATGCTTCCACAGCCACACTAGGCTTTAGGAACGACGTTGCTGAGGTATATTGTTATAACTGGTGTGAAAGACCTGCTGTTATTCCTTGTGCCTTTCTACTATTTGGGTCAATAGTGAACTACTCTTAATTACCACAGTCCTGTCTTGTGTTCTCTTTCCACTCATCCGAACTACCAATACACTTCCATGTATTTATTGTAACACGAGTTATAGATATCCATTGTGTGACTTGAATAAATCGATAGGATTACTTTGAAATGGGTTGTTGACACGGTGTCAACCTATGTTATATCATTTTCAGTGACATATTTCATGGAAATAATCATGGATTCTCCTATCCCGTTATATAATCTAACAAAATGTCAAGGGATCTACAAGAATTAGTAAAGATATTCTACAATTATTCAATTTGAGAGTGGGTTATGAACCTAATGTAAGATATCCCCTCCTGAATGATGTTGTAATTGTGATCATTATTCATCACTTAATCTGTGCTTCCTCATACCGAGATGCAGTTAACTTATTCACACTGATCCATGAAGAGCAAATTTAATCACTGTCAAATACTTTGCCACATGAATACACCTCCTAATCCATGTATTGGTTAGAGTTTATTAACATAGAGGATTCTGGGGTATATCATCTTCGACTGAATTACAGACTAATCGTGCATGTCTCAGGCTCAGTTCGAGACATTTGCTACCAAATTACAATTTGATCATGCAGTTAAACAATTTTAATCAAATGTTTCGTTTCATTACAACTGGCCTCCTCAACAGTGTATTCAACAGGGCTCCAGTGAATATTGAAAGCAGAACATTGAAAGTGTTTTTATACTATTTTTAACATTTTGAAAGGTATGAGTTGATGCCTTTGTACTGCTATTCATTCTCGAATTGATTATGAATATTTCTTTTCACATGTACAATGTATACAATCCATTCAAGAGTAGACAACAAGATGGGCACATACAGTTCTCTAATTATTCATTAACTTTGATTGTGAAGGCTGACACAAACCGTAGCTAAATCATCAGTTTCTGCAATTAATTAAAGGACGAATGAACCATTGCAACTATATGGGACAGACTCAAAACCCCATTGTCAACCAATGGTTAGTCTGTCAACCTTAATGAGCCCAGAAGTCAGAAATGTCCCAAAATGATTGGCAGCCTATATAAAAACCCACTTGTTGAAGTCACCATCAGTGAAGCCCATTGCCAGTTAGAAACATGACATGTGATACTTGTCATCATGAAGCCATATAATTTATTACCACCAATGTCACCAACGAGACCGGTAAGATTAATTAATTTATGATTAATGATGTTCAGTACACAGTCTAATGCCACTCACCTGTCACCACTGTCAAGTAGGCATATAACTAGAAAGAATATTGCGTCTAAATCTATTACTCTTTAATGGCAATTCACACGCATCTATCTAAAATAGGCTTATACGAAGTACAAGTAACCTCAATGGAGGAAAAATTGTTAGAAAATCTAATGATCATATCCCAGATATCCCTAAAGTGGCATAGAGAGCTTAAAATCGGTAAGTAGACTAACATATGGCCAAATATGCCCTGTACAAAATTTCGGATCTTTACCTGCACCGTGTCCAGAGATACGAGGGATTGCTTATCGTCCTACATGTAGGACAGTAGGACTGAGGACTATTGTCCTTTGAAATTTGTGTTCTTTTGGTTGTCATGGAAATGACAATTCCTGTATGAGAGTGCCAGAAACTGAGAAATAGGATTTTATATATTGCCATTACATGCCATACAAGAAATTTAAAAAAGCTTTAGCTATAGTGGATCCAGAGATTAACACCGTCCTACATGTAGGCCAGTAGGACTTTGGGCATCTGTCTCCTCTGAAAAGGTCCAAATCTGTACCTAAGAATACCTGTATGGAGCATTTTTGGAAGCCTTGGGCGTAAAACTATAGGATGTAACATTTTACTTCCATATCTGTTAAGTTTACTTGTGGATATAGACCACTTCCCATGATGTCACATAGGCATCCTACATGTAGGACAGTAGGGCTATCTGGGATATTCAAAGATGGCCTAAAACTACCTTAACTTTTGTCATAGAGAGCTTAAAATTGGTAAGTAGACTAAAATACGGCCAAATATGCCCTGTACAAAATTTCGGACCTTTACCTGCACCGTGTCCAGAGATAAGAGGGATTGCTTACCGTCCTACATGTAGGACAGTAGGACTTAGGACTATTGTCCTTTGAAATTTGTGTTCTTTTGCTTGTCATGGAAATGACAATTCCTGTACAAGAGTGCCAGAAAATGACAAATAGGATTATATATATGGCCATTTAAAAAAGCTTTAGCTATAGTGGATCCAGAGGTTAACACTGTCCTACATATGTAGGACAGTAGGACTTTGGGCGTCTGTCTCCTCTGAAAAGGTCCAAATCTGTACCTAAGAATACCTGTATGGAGCATTTTTGGAAGCCTTGGGCGTAAAACTATAGGATGTAACATTTTACTTCCATATCTGTTAAGTTTACTTGTGGATATAGACCACTTCCCATGATGTCACCTAGGCATCCTACATGTAGGACAGTAGGGCTATCTAGGATATTCAAAGATGGCCTAAAGCTACCTTAATAAGAGCAAACACTTCTCATCTAGGAGATACTCTCAGGGTATTTACATATACAGGGCCGCCTGGATCCAATGCCCAAAGGATGAAGCCCATGTAAGAATGGTCCATCCACGAATGGTCCATCCATGGGCAGTGGGTGTGGCCCTGATCATATCAAAAGAGTTTTGTATTTTCTTCTCAAAAGGGATATTTTTCTAATATGATATCAATAGAACCATTTGCCCTTAGCAGTTTAATAAAGATAAAAATTAGTACTCATCTCAGGAAAGTGATAATTTGAGCAGTTATACTTGTCCTAGTTTTTGTAGATTTCATCTTAACTATGAGGGCGGATTTACATAGTGCTATACCAACAATGGTGGAGGGGGCTGAATAGCTCTGCAATGGTTCCAATAACACTGGATTATAAACGTCTGGATGGTTCTGTAAATTGTCTGTGCCAAATTCATCTTTCAGTATACTACTCACCAGAGTTTCTGGTTTCAAAGTGGCTTTGACTATACTACTTGGACCCAAGCATACTTCCATAGCCTATACTACTCACAACACGTTTTTCATTTGTTTTTTTTTTTTCATGCATTTCGCTCCTCCTTTACACACATTTCCCCCACTTGCACAGAATAGAATAGTTCTCAAGGTAGAAATTACACTATACAGTCCCCATACTTTCCCTACTCAACCCATCATGAAGCCGTCTGTCCGTTGGTCACGCTCTCAGTTTGTTGTTCAGATCATGTGACCTAACTCGTGACATTGCATGGCATTGCATTTCTCTTTTCGTCATTGTTACTATTCCTTCTGAACAGAACGTGACAATCTCATTACTTCCGTAGCATTTGGCAAGTGACGAGGTTTAATTAGGGTTCTATGCCAGAGGACCTTTGATCCAGTCCCAGGATGGAAGACCATGACTCACATGTTAGCACCATAATATCATCTTTGTGTTGGCATATCTGTATTGATAAATATGAAGGTGACATACTCTGTGATGCAAAGGTTTCACTGTATCATTCTATCTTACCCCGGTATATCAGAATGCACAATTATAACTTTAAGGTTTCTCTCTGAATACAGAATAGTAGGTATGATATTATAGACATTTAATTTATGAGCACCTTTCTTGTAATATTATTCCATAAATGATAGAAGACCTACACAGCAGTGCAAAGGTCAACAACAATAGGATCTATATTCAATCGCGTTATACACTTACCTCTCTCCTTAAATAGTAGGTTGTGGGAGGAGAGCTTATTATAGTTAAATCTATGAAATGACGGTTTTAGCTAACCCTGTTCAGAAATAGCTACACTCTAACAAGAATAGGCTGAGCCGTGGGTGTGGGCACAGCAGAACACATGTGCAGGTATGCTGAAACAAAACACTGAAAAGGTTTATTCTAGATTTTGTACATGCATTGCAACATAATACTATGTTCTCCTTGAAATGAACGATGGTTAAAGGAGTTAAGAAATGGTGCATCCTCTCTCTGAGAGGTGATTATGTGATTAGGATTCCCAAATTGTCAATAAATACACCACTAAACAGCTACGGATCCAGGATTCGGAAAAGGAGGGGCGCGGCAGAAAAGGAAGGAATGAACCGCCTATTTTTGAGCAATTCTTTGGGGTCAAAATATGCAAATAAACAGTTCAGTACTGACAAAGGAGGAGGTGCGGGCCATTGGCCCCTGTCTAAATCTGCAACTGCACTATTATACTAAATATAAGGCAGTATCTGTATTAAGTGGTAACAATACACATTGAAATTCTGACATGATCTTAGTTTAGGTCGCTAATAGTAGTGACCAGTTTTTGGCGACCAGAATTGTGGCTTATTCCATATGAGAATAATTGCGACCAATCTTTTAGCAACCACTTTTTTTTGTATTTAGCGACTTAAACTAGGAGATGGCCGAAATTCTTTCGGGTATTGAAATCAATCATTGCTGACAGAAGTAATCTAAAGGCTTTTGCCATCAGAAAGGCATATGCAGCAGAAATAATTATATGCCCCTCAAGGCAACTTTAAGACAATTGATCCTCTCTCAAGTAAAGCACCACCTGCAGGCAGAGTTAACCTCCTCCCCCACAAGTGGCTTATTTATAGGAAAAGCCAGTGATTATCTGCTGAGCAGCTCCAATGCGATTCACAAAGACACACACAGGTAAATGTGGTAATTGAGTTTGAAGCTGATGAGGTAGTCAAGATAATTAATATCTAAATTATAGACAGTTTTAGTCAACAATTAGGCCTAGTCAAATGCATTTAGTAGGATTATGTAGCCTTTTTATCAATTTTTGTCAAGAATGTTAGAATTCAATGTACATTCTCTAAGACTACCATACTATAAAACGTGTTGAATGTTTTCACAAACCAAAGCCTCTTTTAATTGTTTGCCTCACTTATTAAGTCTATAGTCTACTCCGCCAGGTTAGTGGTAACATCACTTAATTAACAAGGCAAGGAGAAAATAAATGAAGTAGCTAAGCATAACAAGTAGAAATGATCGGCTTCAGATAAGAGGCATATCTTCTTTATAAATCCTGGGGAATTTTAATGTATGGACTATTTCCGGCGTCATTAACTTCCTTGGAGAGCTTCTGAAGTGAGGGGGTTTCCATTGTTTTTCCTAATAAAAACAGCCAAGGCGATCAGATAATTGATGAAGAAACTTCTCACGACTGATGTCTGTGAACGTGAGACATGACAGTGCTGTCAACACACGTGTACATGTCATTAATTATCTCTATATGTATAAAACACTAGCTTAAGGTATATTAATGCCCTGATAGAAGGCTCGCTTGTAAATTAACAACGCTGTGCCTGATAAAAGGAGTCTAAATAAATTGTTCTGCACAGCGCTGTTTATAGGGCAATTATGAGATAAAGCTTCTCATGTCTTTTATCATAATACACTAATAGATATAATAATTATGATTTAAATGGATTACACAATATGAAAATACGTGTAATAGGTTACGTGAATGATTTGATAAATTTTATCAAGATAGGATATATCTTAAATTAATGTATGAGATGTAGCCCGCCTGACTGCATGGGTTGTATAAGCAGAACATTGACGCACTAACCTTCTGACAAGAATTAATGTGCTGGGCCTTGGCCTTGTGAATGGATGATGTAATTCAGATCCTACATAGGTCCTTCCCTAAGTGAAAAGACGTGCTCTGAGCAGATTATCAAGTCGTCAGGGGCTTTAGTCTGTCACTAATAGCTTTCAAATCTACTTTATTGCTAGCATAAGAGTCTCTGGTCTTAAATAGGCATGGTTCCACTTCCATTCTATCAAGTAGCTGAAGGGGAAGTCAAGGTACCATCAGGTATTGATACGGTAATATAATTCTGAAATTGTATTGGTACGATGATAGAGTTTAACTAGGCATGTAAATCACATCTCGGCGTTTTGAAATGGCCCCGAACCTCTAATATATGTCCTGGTAGTGCCAGTTTGATTAAGGCTTTTGCTTATTTAGAATATATCTAATAGCCTGCATAAAATTATAAACCATCTTAGCAGGAAGTGAAATTGGTTTCCAAATGAGACTGTCAGCCTGAGCCTCTAACATTGACAAGCCAGAGAGGGCCGACTAGTCAGACTGAAGATCCCTTCTCTATCATGCTTAATGTCAGGAAGTGTTCCTGTCTGGACGTCTCACCACTTCTGGCTAACTGCAGTTAATGTTGACAAGGGGACCTCTTAGTGATAGCAAGGGGCTATGGGCTGATGGGTATGGAAGGTAGAGCTGTGCATGATGGAAGGGAGCAGTAGAGCTGTCATTACATTCCATGCATTAGACTGGAGAAAACGCCCTGTTTTGAATTAAAACATTGAACGATGCATGCCTACTCTGCTCCTCGTGACGTCCTAATTCGTGTAGGGATCATGCTTCCTCTTCTTGTGCACGGAAGGGAAAAGTTTGATAGAGTAAATCTGTAAAAAGGACAGGTGAAAAGGAGACAGCATGATGTGGGAGGTGTATGCATCCGGTGTATGCATGTAGAGTAAAAGACCGAATAAACGGGCACTTAATAGTGATCTTTTGATATTTCATTAAATGGATGGGTGATAAAGCTGGTACTTGCTTATCAGATGAACATAATAATTATCTAACAGGGGGTAAGGTTGTGTTGAATTTGCAAATTTATTACTATGCAATATGTAAGATGATAAATGGGTTGGTACTGCACCAAAATGACATTTTAGCCAAATATGTCATTACTAGAGGCTCAGAGACCCATCAGTTAAGGTTCCCTTCAGGTGCTCATTGCAGTGATGACCAGAGAATGACCCCCATCAGCATCATTAGCGCACTACAGCCTTCTTCCTCTTAACGGAAGTGGACGCTTGGGTGCGCTGTAATCAGCAGGGCATGTGGCCAATTCTTCGGTAGTCTGAGGCGACTTGGAGGAAATGAGTTATCAACCGCTTAATGAGTTCGACCCCACCTACACTACTCCCACGTGGCTGTCTCTTAATGTGTGTGTCTTATCTGTAATTGCCTGCAGGTACGCATTTATACTATAACGGGGGTAGGTGCTTTCATTAATCGGTAAGTACCCGCTGTATTGAAAATAATAGAAATGAATTATACATTAGTTATAATTGGCTGCTACAGGCAAGCACGAAACGAAAGTACTCAATTTTGTGTAGGATTGTGTAATATTAACAAAATGAAACTATAGGTAGGTCTATCCGACTCAGAGCACACATCCTGTCTATGGATCTATTGCACTGGATATGGAAAAACTGGAATGGCCCAATACAACTGAAAGGAGTGAGTGAGTAATAGAGGTTTAACGCCATTTCGACAGCTAAGGTCATATTCATGGCGAGAACTACATTACACAATTTCAGAGGAATGTGTCAGTGCCCGCACATATGTGCACCACACACATCCTGAGGGGATAGGAAAGAGGAGAAATAGACCCTTTTAAGTGGGCTAGGGAGGCCCACAACAACTGAAAGGAGTTGTTCCTGTTTGAACACAATATTTAGCATAAACAGTATGTTTATCATTATTCATATGTTGGCTACCAATCTAGATGGAATTTGCAACCATTTGCATTGATTACAAAATTTACGAAAATGTCTAACATAGAGTTTAGATATGAAGAGGTTCCAATGTTAGCCACAGGTGGCATGACTGAGCCAGAATTTCCCATAGCATTTGTGTATCCCCACCCGATTCGGGGGAGCCTTCACAAGGAATTCTGTTGGATCCCCCACATTAAATCTGGCCGATGGTTGTCTCCAATTGTAGACCTTTATAATATGGGGAAAACTTTGAAAAAGTCCAGAATAGCTACAATCGCATATTAATCGACTATTTCAAAAATTTGTATCAAAATTGGAAACAGATTTACATAAAATGAGATGAATATGTACTGCTATTGGAGTTTGAGGCTGTTTCATGCTAAAGCAGCTGTCAATGACAGGCCCCGTGCAAGTAGTATAAATTATGGCGTAAAGGGGCTTTGTAGCAGGCAACATCTATTCACCTGATTAAACTGTATCCAGAAAAGAACTGGGCAGTAGGAGTACAGAAGTTTGATGGTTTCACTGTTAATCGGGATACTATTAAATAAAATGTTTGAGAGGCTCAAATCCTACAGAGGGTTGGGGTAAAGTAGCTAAACCATTATTGGTCAATGATGTACAATTATCATGTTTGAAAATATATTTTCGACGTTCTAGATGGGATTTCATTAAAGTTGGAATCCTGGCTCAGACAACATTATTGATCACTCATTAAATGGAGGTGTAGAGGTCGGTGTAAACATACTTGAAAACACCGGGTTTTCGAACCCGGGACCTCTCAACTTGCAAGTGAGCGCTCTACCACTGAGCTATATCCCCAGACCTGACGTTATCTACCTTCCACCTACACCTGGATCAGTATGACACACACTAGGGGAGCAGTGAAGACCAGGCAACCGGCTCCTGAGAGTCGGTCTACCGGGTAGAGGGATTTCCGGTCCCCTACATACGTATCCTGCAGGTATAAGCTTGATTCAAAGGCAGGGCACCAAAATGAACAGAGGGAGAGCATGCAGTAATCTGGCCATCGGGGAAAAAGGATCACTATAAAACAGAAATAATATAAAGAGCGGGACATACATCAAAGTGTCAGCAATCAATATTAGTTCCTACAATACATCCATCCAGATCTATCTAACAATACTTCACCTATTGTACACCTCTCCATCATTTCACTCTCTTTATCCAATAGAGTCTGTTGGAGGATTTAACCAGTATTTAATTCCAACACGATTATCAATCCAATAGCAGCTGACATCTTTGTAATAAGGCATTTCAAATAATTAGGAACAATTATGGGCTCACAATGTGAACGCATCTTAATCAATCTAGATGAGCTGGTGGCGCATTTGCACTTTCCTAGTAGGACGTGAGACAGGTCGCTACCGGCACAATTCTTTATTACAAAATGGTGTGATTAAACGAGAAAATAAGCAGATCACAAGTTTTACAAGCACAAGTTTAACAAAGTACCACTGCATGAACCTTCAGACTTACGCAGTGTAAAGTTGCTTAAAGTTGTTTAAATCTGCATGTAAAGCTGCTTAAAGTTACATAATGGCCGTACTTCTTCAGCTTTTTTCAGCATTAATCGACTTAAGTAGGAAGTTGCTTAAAGTTTACACTGCGTAAATCCTAAGGTTCATACAGTGTAGGCCTTTTGGACTGCTGAGCCTTGAATTCACTTCAATAACATACGACTCAAAAAAATGCTCAACACTTAGCTTTGAAAAAGTTGAATGTTATAAAACTGATGAGTCTCCATGGTCAGATGAAATAGCCTGTGCTGGCAGGGGTACGTATCTTAGTTCCAGCAATAATGCTACTTTGTACTAAATCAAGCGGAAATTCCCCAGATTAAAAGGAGAGACAAGAAAGGTATTTGATACAGAATATCTCTTCCATCTAGCTGTGAGTGATCTTATATTCCACCTCTTATATCCAGTGACACGAGATCCGTGTGCGGCCAGGCAGAGATAACCACAATTTTCCACTTATCTAGGTCTCTACCTGGATGATCACCTCCCAATAGACATAAGCTATCTATGGTCATATTGCCGCATCATCTGATCACATACCAAGTCTACGCCACCACCTGAAAAAAGATAATGTGGTATTATATAATTGTATAATCTCTACATATGACTACTTACCTTGTCCTCTACTTGACCCACTCCCTTGTCCCTAGAGATGGATATTATTACTGACCAAGGACTAGATGTGTTGGAGTTAAACACAACGTTGGTACATGAATTACTGAGTGATAAAAGACCCCTATATCTCTCCTGACAATTGCTGTCATCCAATTACGTGTTCTTCTCAGGCTTCCAATGACATACTCAATTGCATCATTAATTTGAATACAAGGAAGGTTCAAGTACATCAAATTGCCTTTTTGCCTTTTCTTTAAATTCAAATATTTATATCATAAATAATGTATGATATTACTGGAGAAACAAGTAACCAAAATTGGTATTTTCTACTGTCGTAGTAGAGTGCAGATCGACATTCATGCCATTCCTGCCTACAAGGCAGCAGTTTATCTTCCATCCCCTGAACCCTATTATGTCGGCTACACTCATACCAGTCGTACCATAGACCATGAATATGGACCATGAAGATGGTCTGCTTGTGATGAATAGCATAGTTTGGGCTTCACCTCTCACCCATGTTGTATCGATTAAAGCTGTCACTATTTTGCTTACATTCCTCAATCCAGCTGCCGATGATAGATTTGTGGGTTATATTATTAAGAAGAAGACATGGAAATGATAATATTTGCCTCGCCAGAATCATCTAAAAGGCCTATCCATTGCTCTTCTATTCATAAACTCGGCTTGGACTTGAATACTAGGGAGGAGAATGTCTACACATCATGGTCCATTTTAAGAACACATATGTGGAGGGGGATGATGCAATGAGGGGGATTTCAGACTTATTGAAAATAAATTCTAAATTCGAACACATGTACAGTCACGCCCACATATGGGGATTTGTAATAGTGCACTATGCGATGATACCCACACAGTATCAAACACTATCATAAATTTCAATTAAATGCATAATACCCTGCAATTTCCTGTTCGTGTGAATCAAGTGTTGAACCCCAAACTGTTAACCTGCTCACAGGGATATCTGTGCTGGAGAAGCAACCCCTGAACACAACTGCTAACTAACAGATTTGTAATCATTCTAATCTGATTCAACTTTTGGGATTGCTTCAATACATAGTCTATAGGCCTACATAAACAGATACCCAATTCATGTCCTTTTACCTTTGGTATCAGATGTTGTATTTCCAATGTGATCTCTGTTCTGAACAGCCTATGAATTCCCAACTAGATTCTCCTTCCTGTCTCAATAACAGAGACCAACACATCTCAAAATGAAAAGCCTACCATGCTGAGGCTCTATAACTAACAATGTGTCCTTCTCTCCATTTATCATGACGAGCAGCTCTGTCCCATCCCTCTGAACTGCTCCAAATGATGGAATGTGATTACCCAACCATCTGAAATCTGGCAAGAGGGTTTCCTCAAAGACCTATAGTAGTTCCATGAGCTGTTGACACGGTCGATGTCAACTGATTTCATAATGTTGTTGTTGGATTGTGGGCCCAAAAACATGTTTTGGATTACCTGTTGCCGAACATTGGTGTTTTTATCCTGTAACCAGAAGCACACAATATTCTTTATTTTAGTCCAATCGACTATGGTAATTTATCACTGCAATAGTTGAATACAGAAATTCAGACAGACATATGGCTTGTAAGGCAGTCTATCCCCATACTGCCGTGTCATTTTAGTGTTATAACGGTAACTGACAGTATACAGGTGTAATAGATAATAGGAATTTCAAGAAATTATTGGGGCATGCCGATTTTTATTCGTTTGATACTACTGATATCACATGAAAGAGCTGCGCAAAACGGTTTCTGAGCAGCTTATGTTGAACCCAGTATATCACTGTCTTCGGAGTAATAAGAAGAAACACAAGCCCTGAGAGATCCCTCTGCCAGGCCCCTCACTCAAACCCACTTGTAACAATGTCCTCTGATATTACATTGTCAATCAATTTGGCCTGGTCTATAAATAGTTCTTTAAATGCCTTTATTTTCCTCTCATTGGCATCATCACAAGATAAAAGCCCATAATGAGTTCCCTGCAGGGGTAGGATAACTGATTGACATATGATGGTGATTAATCCTTTTATTGTGATTAAGGGAGTTCTTAATGAGCCATTCACAAGGATTTTTCATCCTCATGGATATAAGTTAAGAAAACAACCATTCATAAAGGTCATACAAGCCTGTGACTTTAAATATGATCTACTCTTCCTCTACCAATCTTTTGTGAGTGCATGCCCCTTTTACCTATTTTGGCTGATTTGTGACCCTCTCTAACTTCCTTAATACTTGGTCAGATTCCACGATATTCTGGGGATGACATTGTGCTTTATGGGATATTCACTCTGGGAGAGCGAAAGCTCTAGGCTGCATATCAATTCCCCTCTTAATGGTATGTAGGTGAACATGGACAAGTTTTACTTTTGTGTCCCATGATTTGAGTAATATTAAAGGGGGAAATGTGAAAACAGGATAAGAAAAAATTATCATTTTGGGGTAAAAAGTTACTCTGTGCAATTTTTCACAAGGAAAATGATTGGAACAAAATTGAGAACATATTCTGATGCATTATGGGTGAAATCATGGTTGCCATAACAACATACAGCCTAGAAATCGGAGCATTAGTTACTTTTGGTTGCCATATCAAAAAGAACATGTTCACTATTTAAAAATCGTTCTGATGATGAAATCTAATATTCATTAAAATCATCTCACCCCTGTCATTTATTTTATCATGCTAGACTGATTTTCCTTTAAAATATTTCTGCCGTAGAAGAAGAGTTAAACAAAATCTATGGGATAAGAAGACACCCCTCCACAGTCAAGAGGGTACCCCCCATCCACCATTGTTTGAAAAAGACCACCACCCCCATCCCCCAGCTACCAGACCTTATCTGCGGATCAACAAGGTAAATAAGAGAGGCCTCCATTACTTGTTTTGTTCAAACTATAGTTTGTTCCTTGCGTATATAATGTCAGAACCAAGTCCCCATAGGCACGCTCTTCATTACAAAACAGAGGACAAGTAAGCAGTTACAACATGTTGAAGACTTTTTTAAGATTTATAAATGATGGAGAGCATTGACATTGCGTCTCTAATGAAACAAAGATGATGAGGCCACGGCTTGCATAATAACGAGAAACTGGTGATCAATGCTTTAATCACGTATTAGGGTGGCCCAAGAGTGACGTTGTGCTTCGTGTTTGTGTGTTTGCACATTTGTGTGTTTGCATGTTTCATGTTTGGTCTTTTCCCATTGTTGTGTTTCGCGTTTCAGTGTTTCCCTGTTTCATGTTTGGATGTTTCATCTTTTCATGTTTGTCTGTTTTGACAATTCGTACTTAGTGTTTCATGTTTGCATGTTTCCTGTTTGCTCGATATGTATTTTAGTGTTTCCTTGTTTCATGTTTGCATGTTTCGTCTTTTCATGTTTGTCCATTTTAACATTTCGCACTTTGTGTTTTGCGTTTGTGTGTTTCCATGTTTCATGCTTGCACGTTTGGTCTTTTCCTGTTTGGTCTTGTCATGTTTCACTGTTTGTCTGTTTTGATGTTTCGTGTTTGTGTTTGGCATATTTGTGTGTTTGCATATTTGTGTGTTTTGATGTTTCATGTTTGTGCATTTGGTCTTTTCATGTTTAACTGTTTTGATATTTAGCACTTTGTGTTTCGTGTTTGCATGTTTGGTGTTTTCAAGTTTTACTGTTTGTCTCTTTTGAAATTTCACTTTTTGTGTCTCACGTTTGTGTGATTTAGTATTTGTGTCTTTCTATCTTTGCATGTTTGGTCTTTTCATCTTTACCGGTTTGTCTGTTTTGACATTCCACACTTTGAGTTCCTAGTTTGTGTCTTTGCATATTTGTGTGCTTCATGTTTGCGCATTTGGTCTTTTCATGTTTTGCTCTTTGTGTGTTTTAACATTTAGTATTTTGACTTATTGTGTTTGGGTATATTATCATTTCATGTTTCACTCTTGTTGTGTTTGTGTGTTGTCACGTTTGGTACTTTGCATCATTGTGTTTGGGTGTTTCATATTTGCATGTTTCACTCTTGTTGTGTTTGTGTGTTGTCATGTTTGGTGTTTTGCATTATTGTGTTGTTGTGTTTGTGTGTTTCATCTTTTCATGTTTCACTCTTTTTGTGTTTGTCTGTTGTCACGTTTGGTATTTTGCGTTATTGTGTTGTTGTTTTTGGGTGTTTCATCCTTTCAATGTTTCACTCTTCTTGTGTATGTCTGTTCGGTTTTGTTTACTCCAATTTCCAAACAGATGCTTGATCTGAGGTCGTCTCAAAATTGCAGTATGTCAAAAATCATTGTGCTTGTGTGAAATGTCAAAACTGACAACCAGTGAAACAGGAAAAGACCAAACATGAAACATGCAAACACACAAACATGAAACACAAAGTGCGAAACATTAAAACAGACAAACGGAAAAACATGAAAAGACCAAATATCCAAACATGAAAGATGCAAACACGACACAATGTGCCAAATATCAAAACAGACAAACATGAAAAGATGAAACATCCAAACATGAAACAAGGAAACTCGAAACTAGCAAACATGAGACATGCAAACATGAAACACAAAGTGCAAAACATCAAAATAGACAAACATGAGAAGACGAAACATGCAAACATGAAACATTGAAACACAAAAATGTGAAACGACCAAACATGAAACATGCAACCTCACAAAGGCAAAACACAAATTGTAAAACATAAAAACAGACAAACAGTAAAACATGAAAAGACCAAATATCCAAACATGGAAACACACAAACACGACACACAAAGTGTGAAAAGTCAAAACAGAGAAACAGTGAAACTTGAAAAGACCAAACATCCAAACATGAAACCCGAAACAAAAAGGGCCAAATATCAAAACAGATAAATATGAAAAGATGAAACATCCTAACATGAAACAAGGAAACACTGAAACGCGGAACACAAAAAAAGTAAAAAGACCAAACATGAAACATGCAAACATGTAACACAAAGTGCGAAATGTCAAAACAGACAAACATAAAAAGATGAAATTTGCAAACAGACAAACGTGAAACACAATGACACTCTTGGGCCACCGTAATTCATTTGCTACACTCACTTTGAATGGAGTGGTTTTATGAAAGGACAGAACTGCCAGAGGTGATAATACCGTCCTGATTCCATTGTTGTTATCCTCTTTCAATCCGATATCCGATAAAAGGACTATAAATAGCTGTTGATGCAAGACCAATCTGTAAATAGATATTACGGTCTGGCCTTTTGAATTCAATTCAATATGGTATCAACAGACTGCATGGTGTTCTCCTAATTATTATCAGTTCCTCTACTTGTCCCATGATGTGGTTTGCTGGTAACCAGTAGGTTTGTAAATCATTATTGTAAGGTGGAAGCAGCTATACTTTTTTGTAACTATGTTGTGTGATTCTGGGTCATTTTAAAGCATACTTAAAGCTTTCACTCCCATTATCTCTTTTTATTTTTATATTGACCACTTCGCAAGCTCAAATCCGACCCAAAAAAACTAGCCTAAGAACTGATAACGTTTCAGCTATCTAAAAGGGGACAGAGTAGATGTGGTGGTTTCAGTCGGGTATCTAGGCAGGTGAATTAGAAAATCTCCTGACAGGAACCAATTATCCCCTCCCCTTCTAATTTGTACCAGTCTAGATGGAGTGATACTTCCTTTTAGCCATAAAATCCCACCACACGAGAAGCCAGATGTCCACCTCCCTCTATCCACCCATATGGATAAGCTAGCATTTTACAACTAGGTGTCAGTCAAATATACGATCACTGTACTCCATAAAACCATATGCAACGTGGATTCCAACAGTTACAGTTATTATGCTTTGCCTTCATCCTTTAGGTGAAATCTTGGGGACTCTAACAATAGTCATGGCATTGGTATGACTATTTAAAGACTCTAGATTTCCCGATTCAAATTACTGGAAATAACAATACCATGCCAGTCACAGTGTCGGGGAAATATTTAATGAGTAAGGAAAAAGTATAGGAAAAACAGGACCATTATGATTTTTAGTCAGTCCTTAATGTCGCTCTAAATGGAATGGAGCTGTGTAGGCAGCGGAATGACTTCAGCATGAATATGGTTCTAGGTCCATTGATCCAACCCTTTTAATCTGTACACTGTTAATAAAAGAAAAAAACTATAAAAAGCTGTTATAGAGACTCGATCAATGCCCTTTGAAAAGAAATATGATTGATTTTCAATGCCCAAATCAGGATTGACGCGTGACTCTAATTTTCCTACACAATTTACCACTTACTTTGCTATATAAAATCCTGAATTGCACGCTCTAGTGATAGCTGTCGTTTTGACTCTCTCAGTTTATCCCATTATGTCAACGCTTCCACATGATGTTGATATTCATTTCAGCTAAATATAGCTCAGTAAAATCTCGTCATTTGTTTTAGGACTTGGACATAATGTGCCTAACCAGATTCCTTATCAAGATGTACCTACTCAACTACCACAGTACCAGCCCTGACTCCCTTCCGTTTAATCCAGTTCACTGCCTCTCCTGAGCTGGGAAAGTTTGGCAGTGTAAGACCCTTTTCCAGCTGGTAAGCACTCCTTGGGAGTTACAGAAAGTCCCAAGAACCCTTATTAAGTTCTCAGTCTACTATAGATTCGAACGGACCTTCCTCTATCTCTTCTCAGTAAATGTGAGTCAGTCCTGCGTTCATCTCTACTCAGCAAACCTGAATCAGTGTTGCGTTCATCTCTACTCAGCAAACCTGAATCAGTGTTGCTTTCATCTCTATTCAGCAAACCTGAATCATTGTTGTGTTCATCTCTACTCAGCAAACCTGAATCAGTGTTGCTTTCATCTCTATTCAGCAAACCTGAATCAGTGTTGCGTTCATCTCTACTCAGCAAACCTGAATCAGTGTTGCTTTCATCTCTACTCAGCAAACCTGAATCAGTGTTGCGTTCATCTCTATTCAGCAAACCTGAATCAGTGTTGCGTTCATCTCTATTCAGCAAACCTGAATCAGTGTTGCTTTCATCTCTATTCAGCAAACCTGAATCAGTGTTGCTTTCATCTCTATTCAGCAAACCTGAATCAGTGTTGCGTTCATCTCTATTCAGCAAACCTGAGTCAGTGTTGCTTTCATCTCTATTCAGCAAACCTGAATCAGTGTTGCTTTCATATCTATTCAGCAAACATGAGTCAAAGCTGCGTTCATTTCTACTTAGCAAATGTGAGTCAGTGTTGTGTTCATCTATGGACACATGGCATCTAAAATGTCTGGATAGCAGATCTGTATTGAAGAGGGGGGGCTAGCTTGGCGAATTTCAACATGGGTACCGGTTAAAAGACTTGAGTGAAATTTCTTAGGCCAAAAAAAAAAAAGAAAATGTTTTCCGGTCACCCGACCGTCCTCAGCTCAAAGGGGCCGACCACAGCAACTTTTTCAAGATTTTTTAAGTTTTCATCTCAAAATCTATTTTAGAATTCTATACACACATTTTCTCGAATCCTATGCAGAAAACCATCATTTCTTATAATAACGAGTGAAAATCTAGCAAAGTATGACTATATGAGGACTTGGATACTAAAAAAAGAAAATCCGACCTACCTACCTCAACTTTTCTGACCATGTTACTGGAAACATACCTATTTTTTGGGAGGGGGGGGGGGCTTTAACGATCCTCTGTGGAGCAATATAACATCATTACACACGGATTCCTTTTTTCATAAACCATAATAATGCCCTCTCCAGAACCTAACTATCATTACTCCAGAATCATCACCAGAACTACAGTCGCTACCTGTGATTAATCACACCTCGCTTTGTTGTAAGCAGTCTGGGAAAATTCACTGTCTGAATTCTCAAATGAAAACTCGACAGACATTTCTCAGATTATCAAACCATTTGAGAGTATTCTCTGGCTAAAGTTTATATCTGGGGAATAAAGACATTTGAATGGACACGATAGGTTCTAATGATAGACATTAACTGATGCAGGTAGACTCTTCTACTGTTAAATTCTAAGAAAATTATGATGGGACACAGACTAGACCTATGCTAAGGTAGATAAAGGATAAGGGTAAATATGTAGGAACAAACACCCTTGTAATCATAACAAAATATCATCAAAATATAGTCATTGATTTGTTTTGAACATTTCACACTTTTATTCCCAAACTAATTATGCAGAAAGGGTATATGTTGCGCTGGAATGGGGTAGACTAGATAGTGGAGGGGCAAACAGAAAATGATTTGGGAGAGAGGAGCCACAGCAGAACAATCTTGTAGAAATAGATAGCATTAGAACTGGTTTGAAAATTTTGCACTTTTTCTCTAAAGGGGTACTTAAAATCAGTTTCGAGATGGTTAGACCTCATGCCAAGGGAGTGCGGTTGTTTGACTAGTGCTTTGGTGGGACTGATTTCCCTACAGGTCGGCAGGAATAACCGCAGCCTTCACATGAAAAGCGAATGCTTAAAGGCCATTTCCATAAATAATACTCCAAATATTGTTGTGATATTCATACTCATTTGGTTTTATGAAGAACTCATGATGAAAATTCGAAACAGGATCGTCAGACTTTGAAAAGCTTTTTGACATGATTATCTAATCCAAAAAAAAATTACCAAAACTCAACTCAAACTTGAAAAGCATAGTTTCTACATTGGAGCCCCAGATGGCAGTACAGTAAAGCACTGTGGTAAAAGAAATCTTTGTAAAATAACGTTGAATTCCTTGCCCAACGTTGTCGGACGAGCACTTTTAATTTTACAGCATTCTTTTAGAGTTTATAGCCAATGATCCCATAGAGAAATCTAATTCTATGGACATGGTAATCATAAATCATCAAAATTATAGGTGAGAGGGAGTTGCAAATCACCACGATGGCATATTATAGAACTGGCGGTGCACTCAGAACTCAAATGAAGGTCAGCCTATTTTAAAATTAAAAAGCCCAAATTTGACATTTTGCGACTGCCACTAAAAGCATCAGCTATTTCAGAGGCGTAAAGGAAGCAAATTCCTATAAGGTGAAGGGGGGGGGCGAATCTTGGTTGGGGGGACCATTGTACTTTCAAATGGGATTAATGAGGGAGGGCTTCCCATTATACCCGCTACCGCTTTTTTTTCTCCTACTCCGGTATATTTCCAAAACTTGATACTGTTATACCTGTATCATCTACAGATAGGTCGGAACCGTCAAGCGAATTATATGCAGAGTGAGGGAAAGGGCATGAACGCATGAGGTGAGGCTCCACTACACGATTTTTGCTGAAAATCGGAGCTATTCTCACAAAAGCAGACACAAACATAGATTATAGAGTGGTATTTGTTATTATTTCAAGGTGTAAATATAAGATTGAGAGAGCTTTCTGTTTAGGTGGGGAAGGCTTTGTGTACAATCTCAGGCACATTTTTGTTGCCAAAAGATGTTTTGTTTACTAAATCAAGTTGACCTAATGTAAATATTGCAGACTTTCACACTGATGACTCTCTGCAACTCAATATCAGACAGGTTTGATTTTTACAGTACAAGACCCTGCGATCTGTGTGACTGCTGTGTTGTTATTTATATTTTGCTGTGTTGATGTTTATATATTGAACTCCCACCCAATCACAGAGTCTATGCAGGTGCAGGTTAGTTGGTAAATATGGCACACAAGGAGAGAGATCGCCCATAAAATAACCCCTGAAATCTCACGTTTACAATTTTGAATCTCATGTTTACAATATAGGAATGTCAACACCCTATACCTTAGGCACTATAGGGATAAAATTAGGTGAGACTGTACCAAAAAATCGCATAGTGGAGCCTCACCTATTCGATCGCGAGGTTGTTTTAGTCGCCATTGTGACAGTGGCAAGTCTTTAGCCCTACTTACTCCTTCTGGGTGGTTTTTCTCTTTTTAAAAATGGTCAAAATAAAATTGTTTGAAGAAAGATTTGAAGTATTGCTCTTTGTAATCTTTACAAAATCTTTTTATTTTCTTCTAGTGAAAAGAAGATATTTTGGTATTTTCTTTTGTTCAAAACCTGTTGCTCTGGGTCAAGTTAGGGCCACCTCTTGAGGTGGGGATAATGAATTTGGAAACTTCCACATACTTTTTTTAATATATTTTTCTTCAGATTATCAAAGAATATGACTTTACAAAGGCTATAACCATAAAAGAATTCACAACAATGGATTTGGTAGTGTTTTGTTTTAGAAAGACTCAAGTCATGTGTAAGATCTTCTTCATATTTTCTTTATATTTTCATTCTTTATAAAAATCTTTCCAAAATCTTTTTATGGATATATGCAGATAGGGTCATGTGACCCTCCCCTATGGAGGGTTGGTCTATGGATAGTCTTTTTGAAATCATTAAGCAATTTTTACCTCTATAATCTTTAAAGGTGAAAAACGAAATTACAAAGAGAAATATAGCCTTTCTCATTTGAAAAAGAAAATACAAAGAAAATCATTACATGAATATCTAATTTTTGTCACATGATCCCTGAGAGCCAATGATTGAAGGGATCCCCTCCTGACATTTTGACATCATAGGGTGTTTCCCAGGTCGCAGAATGTACATATCAGCATAGAAACAACGAAGAATTCATTCTCTGAGAACCTAATACAGATTTTAGTATTCTAAAGAAAATCCAAAGAATTAAACAGTAGTTTTTTCTCTTATTTTGAAGAAACTTTATATAATCGTTTTAGAGAAAAGATCTAATAAAGAAAATATTCAACTTGGAAAGAAATTTAAATTCTATTCAGTGTATTTCAATATATTTTGAAGAAAATGAACATGTGTGACCAGGCAAGCAAAAACACCCCTCTGCAGGGAAATTCATTATCAAAGTTCAGGGATCATGTGACAAAAATTAAATATTCATGTAATGATTTTCTTTGTATTTTCTTTTTCAAATAAGAAAGGCTATATTTCTCTTTGTTATTTTGTTTTTCACCTTTAAAGATTATAGAGCCCCCCCCCCCACCTGTCAATAAATGACTCGTTTCTTTTATTAGTGGTTATGTCTCTATCCATCACATTATGACCCAAGGCATTGAGTTCATGCTGAAATGGATTCTGAGCTAAGGCTAGCTGTATAGGGGTCTGTATTGAAGGGGTGAATGGTGTTTAATCGGTATGGGACCGAACGGGACCTGGCAGATGTTGCCTGGTTATAGTAGGGATGAAAGCCTATGGAGACTCGGTAAGAATAAGCCTTAGGACTCTGGAAAAGCAGGTGCTAAGCCTATGCAAAGCCTCAGTAAGTAAATGTATTTAAAATATAGAGAGCGTTCATTGGGTTTAGCCTACCTTTTTTAAACTATACCTTGGTGCTCAAATTTACTGAAATCGCTCTTAGATTAACATTCTCCCTGAACATTTTAGTTACTTATTTGCAATGTATGGGGATTCATTCCATTATTCATTCCATCATGAGAACGACGTGTGCTTAAATAAATACTTATCTTACTTATCACTTACAAGTGGGCACATAGCCGCGTCCACTTTTATCCACTAAGTCTAGGCCACTAGCTACTAAGATTATATTTACTTCATGAACTAAAAGTGCATCCTAATAGAAGGCAGGTATGGAGCTGCAATTTTACAACATCCAAATATAGAGGTAGGTATTTTTGTTGTGGTACTATCGCTCTCCTGAGATTGGCACATCTGAGATCAAGATAAGATTAGATAGGGTGTTCTTGTACATTGTATTGAAATATCCTCCAGATGACTAGTCAAAACAACCTTCAAATTGCCTGCTCCCAAGAGACATGGCCAAGTCAAATGGGAACCTTTCCAGTTCCATATGGCACAATGACATCCTCTCAAAACTATTCAACATTTCTGCCCAGCTGTCACCAAGGTCTCGGTGGTAGAGAGATCCCCTGGGTCCTGTGCCAATGATTGGTTTCTTAGCACGTTCTGAGAGGGACTATGTGGCTTTTTTTATTGATTTCTGTAGAGTAAGGGGTGGGTTATCTGTGCTCGATCATTTGGCTGGATGCTGACAATAACAGCTAGTAGTCCGGGCTGTGTACTTGCTGTGCTATCTATAAGTGGTATGTTTTGGCAATAGAAGAAGTAAGGCAACAACTGATAATAGCCATTAAATCATGGTTATTTTCGTACTGCTACTTTCTGCAATTGGTAGACAGTCTACAGTATCCAGGCACACTTTACTGATGCAATACAGTTAGCTCTAGCTTTTCTCAGAAAAATATAGATAGCATTCCAGATACAGAAGATCGAAAAATAACAAACAGTAGACAGCTATTGCACCTGCAAACGCTGTGCTATCAGTCTCTGTAGCAACAAGATCTTCTGGGACAGATGTGTCCAAAATTGGTTTCACAGAAGACAGCAACAATCTGACATATTCTTTGTTAATTTGAGGAGGCATATTATGTTAGACCCTTGGTGTATGACCACCAAGTGCCTAAACTAATATTTATGGCCAGGTGAGGGAAAACATACCTCCCGGGGGAAATGTCTATTAAGGTTTAAATCATGGGCTTTAAAATGAGATATCTTGAGCTAAAATATCCCTGGTAGATTTGCTGTAATTGCCTGTCAAACCTAGGTTGGTGTGTAAAACTGAAAATGGGAAATAAGCTCTTGATGCATCATATCCTATCATAAACACTAATTATCCAAAAAATACAGCATTGTTTATGCTGGTTGAATCCGACGAAGTGCAGGCCTATATCAAGAACCCTCAACCAGAATTCGCCAGTTTGGCGAATTTCCTTGAGATTTCATTAGCCAAATTGGGCTTGGATTCGTCATTGGCGATTTGGCGAGTGGCCAGCATTATCCCTGTCATACCGTCTGTTAATATATCAGAGGGTATGATGTTAGGCTATATTGAAATGATCTGGTTTGTCCTATAGTCAGCCATCTGACTGTTCTCAATGGACATGCCCAAGTCAAGTGACCAGCATTTCGCTTAACAGCAGCAGGCAAGGGCATCGGCATTTTCAACCGCTGCCGTCAGGGTCTCTGCAGCCAGAAGATCCCCTGAGACCCGTGCCAATAATTGTTTTATAAGCATGGGAGAGAGGCTGCCTTCCTCTATTTTAATCTTGCTGTGTGTGGATAATCTGTATTTGACCACATCAGTGGGTGAAGCCAGTGGGAGAGATGTAATTAAGAACTATGGCATCTTTTGTCATAATAACTTGTTGATGAAGTTGGTGATTAGAAAGCTATAAATGGTTCATACGGGATGATCAATCTATCTGGGGATATAAGTGTTGCTGGAACGCATGGTGTATAATGAATTACCCACTCCTCTCTAGTAAATCATTTCTACAGAATCCATGCATGTTTGCTCAAGCTCATGAGTTTGCAACAAATAAAAGTAAAAAAAAAATCGTAAAAAAAAAACTTTATTGTTGGGTAATTTCTCATTTGAAATGGAAAATATAGGTCTTCGGGAACATGCACATAAAATTTTATGATATAGCTATGATTATTTCTCAGGAAATCATTACCCTGAAAATACCATGTAAATTCATGTCTGTCCCTGGACGTCACTAGATTTGGAATATTTTTACATTAAAGGGCCTATTCTTACATTAAAGGGCCTAAGCAACCGTTTGATATAGAACAAAACTGATAGCACCATTGGATTCCTTGGTATCGATTTAGGGGGGTAGGTATTCTCAGATTTTTTATTGGATCAAAATTACCAAAACTAGGACCTACTATATATTTAAATTTCCTGGCCTTCATATGGACCCCATATGACCTCATATGACCCCATATGGCGTAATGGACGCGTAACGGACACTCTTAATGTGGTCATCTTGTGACATTGACTTTAAAAGCTTATAAATATGCAGGGAATACATATTTATAAGTTTTAAAAGTGCCTAACATTATCTACGGAAAGTTTTCCTATCGTTTCCTGTCTTTATTAAACATGCAGTGGCGGATCCAGGATTTGGAAAAGAAGGTGGCACGGCCCAAAAGGAGGGGGCGCATCTTTTGGCATATTTTGGATTCCAAAATTTGTAGTTAAACTCTTAAGTACTGGGGAAAAGAGGGGCGCGCACCCCCGTGCCCTCCTCTAAATCCGCCACTGGCATGTGTTCACCAGCTTTATATTTTTACAGAATTTCTCTAGAAAAAAAAAGTAGCAAATAACTAATTTGTTTTTATTCATTAAGAATTTTTCAGGAAAACACAGAAATTATTTGAAATATCATGAAAACCGATTGACTATCCCATCAGAACATTGTCAAGGATGGATCCTGTGGCATCCTCATGAGCTTCACCCTGGCTTCAAATTGAAATCAGAGTGGGGATCAAGGGTTATTTTACCACAGGTTCTCCAATGTCATTTCACACTATCACATTGCATCCACATTCCCGATCTTTATACATATCCTATTTCCTGCCCACCTTTCCGCTCTGGCATCTGTATGTCTGTCTGTCTCTGTCTCTCTGGACTTGTTAGAGCTACATAGTGGGGTCATCTACAAGTAGAATCCTACATTGTGAGCTTTTTTGTTGTTGTGGGGTCGACCCCACAATGAATGTCACTCATATTGATGTAAACTGGTATTCTGGGGTCATTGGGATGGAAATCTTTTACAACCCCACACTGTATTGTGTCTGTGAGAACGACACGATTTGTCTGTGCATATTTCAGATAGTACCAGCACCTACTGCCCTCTAGTGAGCAGTAAACATTGCACCCCACATATTCAGACACGATAACCCCATAATGACAGACATTGCTTCCCACATATAGCAGTTACCCCATGATTACAGACATTCGACACAACATAAAAAGATACAGTTGATCCCAATTTAATCAGAACTTTAAATTCATGTGTGTGTGTTTGCCTGTGTGTGACGAAGAGAGGTTGACATGCTTCATTTCAACTCCTCAGCCTCAACACATTTGGCTGATAGCCCTTACAATAAGCTTCAATCTGCACCGGGTCCCGCGTCTCTAAGTGCAACAGTTCAAGAGCTAGAGCAAAATCTTTCTTTTACGGACCCCATCATGCAGCGGAGGCACTTTTTCCCAAATAGTCCTATGGTGAGCAGATGATGCCTGCATCATGTAGATGCAAGAGGTAATGCCCACTGAGCCATTATTCAGTCTCCACACCCAACAGAGAACTCATAGTCTAACATATTGAATAGGGACTCTTTTACGATACTTCTGCTAAAATCTTCAAATATCTCAGCAACCGCTGGTCCGATCGACTTGATCTTAGGTGCATTTCAAAGGGCATGGAAGCCGCTTTCTTGGTAGTCTGGAGCCAAATGTACAAAAGAGGCTTAATAAAGGGGTGCTGGGCATTTTTTTTTTAATTGTTTATAGGGTTGAATTAGGACAATTTGAGTCTAACCCCAATTTTAACAAAAAAAAATGCCCAGGCTACCCGTCACATATCCTGCCTGAAAACAGACCCTGACTAGTGGGTTTCCTGCTTTTGCTAGAACTGGGGACTTGGAAGGTCACCTATCAACTGGGGACCTGAAGATTAACTGGGGACTTGACCAAGTGGGGAGAAGAGGGGATGGTCAGTGTGAACACGTATCTGTCTCAGTGTGTGTTGGTGTGTTATTTAATAAAATATATTCATGAATGAATAACAACATGACCCCACTATATTCAGACATTTTAACCCCAGAATGTACATATGTACATGTATGAAATGTGCTCCCCACGATGAGAGATTGTACTTTTCCCAACCCCACAGTGCACAGTCAAAATTTTCCCCACAATGTAGCTTTAGTAGGTATGGCTGTCTGTCTGTCTCTGTCCGTCTGCCTGGCTGTCTGCCTGTCTGTCTGTCTCTGTCCGTCTTCCTGGCTGTCTGCCTGTCCCTGTCTGTCTCTCTGTCTGTCTGTCTGTCTCTCTCTCTCTCTGCTTCTGTCTCTGTCTGACTTACTCTCTTATTCTCCCCTTCGTTTCTCTCTCCCACCTCTCTATTTCTCTCTTCCTTTATTAGTATTTCCCTTCCCATCCTCCAGGTCTGTCCTCCTATATCAGCACAGGGTGAGCACCCTCCACCCGATCTTGCCACCGACCTGCCCCATCAATAGGTGAACATATGCCGACATTAAACTGCCAGAGGGCAATAGTTCGTCTCACCACTAAGGGGCTGCCTCAAGTAGCAATGTAGGGTCCTTTACATAGGTTTGTCTGAACAAGCTCTCATCAAAGACATGTCACGTACAGTACTTACAATATATCTGTAAGTGTACTATTGGAGATAGAGGAGCTCAATGATATAAAGTCCTAGGGTAGCAATACCTATGCATAGGATATACCAGAATTGAGAGCTTCATGGTGACAGGTAAACCATCAGTGAATTTTGGGGTCGTCAGTTATAGTGAAATAAGCCCCCGACGAGGGGGGGACAAGAGAAGCTGTACTCCCAAGGGAAACCCCTGAGCTTTATAGAGAAAAAAGGAGAGATGGCCTCCTTCACGAAACTAATTTTGCATGCATGTCTTTCAGCCCGAGGCCTAAGGAATAAGGGAGGTTAAATTTCCCAGATAAATAAACAAAAACTAAGAACGTCATGAATGTTCATCGACTATAATTAAAAAGAAAATACTAATTTCTTTCCAGCCCAGGAACCTGGCCACTTGAATGGCATAAATTGAAAATGAAATAAGTTTGCACTGCTGCAAAATATGTAGCTGTTTTATAATTATAGCCCTATGTAGGAGAAGAGACGTTTCAGGGTATGCCGAAAGTGATGGAGTAGCAACACCTGTCATTGTGTCAGATCTTCTGTTTGATACAAGGAAAATCCTAAGAAAAAGCTACCATCCAGTGCTATATTCATCGATAATGTGTGGGCGTTGGGGTTTGGCAATACGACTGTAGTATGAGCTATGATTTGTCAGTTGTATTTTGTGAAGCAGGTGTATGAGTGAGTGAGTGAGTAATAGCTGTTTAATGCCATTTCGACAGCTAAGGTCATTTTCATGGCGAGAACGACATTACACAATTTCACAGAGTAATGTGTCAGTGCCCGCGCATATGTGCACCAAACACATCCGAGTGGAAAGGAAAGAGAAGAAATAGACCCTTTTAAGTGGGCTAGGGAAGCCCAAAGCAGGTGTATAGATTATACTATGAGGTCCTATATCAATGAGCAACCTTGGAACATTTCAAGGACATAAATTCTGAGATTGTTTCAGATACTAACATCATGCGATATGCAAGAGAATAGTACAGCATAGGAAAAAGGCAAAAGCGGAAAGCAAAAAGATAATGGTATTTAATAGAGAGAGTAAGATCACGATGTGTACGTCTAGAATGATATGAAATGGTAGGCGTACAGGTTACAAGTAGGCAAATCTTAACCTCACTAATATTAATAGGGCGCTTCAGAGGAATATATGTGAATATGAGGTTTGCCCAGTTGACATCAAAGGTCGCCTTAATACGTGATTGACAGGGTCCCTACTACAATGCACAGGTACAAATGGTTAGGAGCAAGGTGATACTGCAAACAGGTGAGAAACAGGATGGATTGGATACTTAGTTCCTAATACATTGTGACATAACATCTTTGACATGCACCCGAACTATCACATAACATCTACACCTGTACTCCATGGGAAACGTACGTGGAAGTAATATTAATGTAATTAGTATGATAACAGGCTAGTGTAACAAACCGTGACTTGTCTACTGACACTCAATATTTGGATGTACATAGGCAACACTAAAGGATTATTGTTGGGGCTGCGTCCTGTTGCTAAAACGAGGGCAGATGTACAATATTAACCTTTGAGTTTTGGCTACAATCGGATTTTAGCCAAACTCAAAGGTTAATATTGTACATCTGGCCATATTCGCGATTTTCTGAATAAGCCACAGTTCTAGTCGCCAGAACTAGTACACATTTGCTAAACCTGTATTCTGTAGCTTCACGTACACAGCATGTGTATCCTGTCCTCTGACGTCATCATCATACAATTGTGAGCTCACAGTTCCACTCCCCAGAGTCTGAAAAAGAACCCATGTCATTCCCATGTGTGACCACACCTCTCGGTATATTTGGACCTGAGTCGCCCATGGGATTGGATAACTGTGTCGTAGGGCGCTTCAGCTTTTACATGATGAAGTATATATGATTAACCCGATAATATATACGCCCCAATGGATCGTTGAGTAGTTAGGGCTTAGCCACAGAATAGGTATCAGGGCCAAAAGAAATTATTTCTTTTTTGATTTTGAGGAATTTTGTCTCATTTCTTTTTCATATTTGAAAGAAATTTTTCATTACTTTTTGATGATTTTTCCTGTATTCTTTTTGTGTTCTTCCCCTATCTCACAGTTGTTATTTTTTCTGTCATTATTCTACAATGAAACAAAGGAATTTGATACATCCATTGATATGTGCCCTAACATTTCCTATATAAATGTAGAAAAAAAGAAATCCGACCTACCGACCATACCTTTTCAAGTCATGTTACTGGAAACACATCTTTATTTTTTTGGCCTTATTGCCCCACCTTATTGCAAAGGACTATTTGACCATCTGACTCATATCATTGTTTATTGTGACTGATCCAACCGGTTCCCTCTTTTTGATACAGATAATCAATCATGTGAGAAGCGAGGTAGTTTTACTTATACTCACAGATTATTTGATGTTGCATTCATCAACATGTCAGCTTACCTGCAAAGGGAAACATGAACAGAGTATTAGAACATAGCAACAATAGCATTTATTGTGATGAAATGAATGTGATATTCACTGAATAGTAGCTTCCTGCTGTTGTTAACTAAATACTAGTCACAGCACCTGCTTAAAAGTATATTCCACTATTCGGTAAATCCTAAACTACCATCAGTTTCTCCAAATCACTTGGGATTTTGTTAGATTTAGGTATTATTCAATGGATAAAGCAATAAAAACCATGCTTCATTGTGCCAGTTTAAGACTTATTGACATCTGAAGATGGGGAGTCCTTAACTATTGCCGCTTATGGGAGAAACCCCCATTTTCTAACATTTTCTTAAAATTAATTTAAACAAATGACCAGTGATATGCTAATCAAACTTCTCATAGTTCTAGTAGACATCATCCATACCATGATCAAGCAATAAAAACAGGTGTGACCAGGCAAGCAAAAACACCCCTCTGCAGGGAAATTCATTATCAAAGTTCATCTCACGATCTTTAAAATGAGACATCATTGGTTTTAATATTCCTAGTAGTTATGTCGGAGCCCCTCCTTGAACATAGGCTCTTATTCATGTCTGAAATTGATGATTACATGTGCACTATATATAAAAAGGCATTAGTTTGACGCTGGTCCCCATTCCATTAAAACAAGCTTGACTGCTTGCCAGGAACAGATAAACCAAAAGAGGCTACAAATAAGAATCTACTTTTTTCAAAGTTATTGTAGGATTCAATAACAGCTAAGAACAAATGGCATTTAAATCTCTAGCCTCAAAATCGTCATAGGTTCTAGCTATTTTTTCTGCCATCTTGGATCTTGATCCAAAGAGTTCGGGAGCTCTCGAATGCCATTTATAGTGGAATCTTCTTTGCGCTTGAACATCTGGATCGTACTCTTCGAGACCTGTAATTAGATAGGTCATATGAGAAGATCTGATGAGTAGTTCCAGAGAAACTCCCTAAAACTCCAACCTCTGAGAGTATTGTTTCCAGTTGCTAAGATGCACACTGTTGCTAATATACGCGCTGCTGAGACACACGCGCACTGTTGCCCATCTACTCATTCCCATGGTGTACACCAGTCACCAGTGGGCAGTGCATTTAGTGTAGTGGGCGGGGGGGGGTTGTTACTCATGGAAATGAGTAGGGCAACTGAGAAAGGGCTACAGTTTTAGACTAATTTTGTCGTGGAAAATGGTAGGCCTATTCTGAAATATCTTGCTGTGGAAAAGGCTATGGCTACCCACTCTATTGCCGAAGGCACTAGTTAAGCTCTAAATACATTATAAACCATAATAATATCTAAAAACACAATAAATCAGCCTTTTTCATAAAACAAAATACATAATAATATGTGACAGGATCTGCGAAAAAGGCCCTTAGTGCAGGGTGCATTAAGGTCCCTATTCCCAATACATGTCACATATGGTAATTTTATCATAGATTTTGATCTAGAAGGAATTTTCCATTTCAGCTCACCCACCTGCTACCAATGCCTGCACACGATGGAGCCTTGTCTAAGAGTCTGTCTTGGCAAGTACCATCTTGATGAGACCTCTTCTTGTAGGTGTCAATTGGTCCTTTATAAAACAATGACCACTATTCATTTAAGCACTGGTCCTTATAAGGATGAACTCATTCGCCAGGACCCTTGCCGGCCTTGCCAGGTTGAGGTAGATACAGTATAACCTGATAGGTGTGGTTTGATGTTATTTGAATTCTCATTAAATCAATGGTAATCTCATTAGATTAATGCTTATCAAATAACTTTGTTATGAAGATTACATACTCCTTCATGCAGCGTCTTTGCCATCTTTGAGACACCATTCATGATGTATCCTTGATAAAAGTTCAAAATGACCATTCTAATCTCTTCTATGGCATACCAAAGGACTCATTCACATCAGATATATATGCTTTATGTCCATTGTTGCACTATTAGAGAGATGTTCTACTATTGGTGTCTGCTGTAATTGCTAATCGGAGCCTGTTTAATTACTTACCTCATTAGAAATTGAAAATGGCTGCCTCTGACAATATCAGAAATGCCTCCATTGTATTCCTTGCCCTCATAAATGTATGTTTTGATGTGGGAATTATGTTTCTAAGGTAATTAAATGATCAGTTCCCATGGTATATATCATTCGAGTCGATGCAATTGAAATTGATTTCACTAATCCTAACAGGAACACGAGCTGGTTAGGACTGACTAACTTTCTATCTGGGATAAGCTAGTATCAATTGTTGAAATGCTGATATGTCGCATTTAGCTAACATTTTAAAAATGTGCATCATAAACATGGTCCTATCATCATCACCCCCTACAACAGTTAACAGATTCTCTCTCGATGAACTATCAAATACTCCCCCTTTGATGAACATGATTTACCTCACAGCATTAGAGTAAATCTATTTCTGCAATGACAAAGAACACCTATTCTCATCACTCTGAAAATGCAAAAAAAAAAATATGAAAAGGTCGTTTTACAGGGCTAGATATAGATACTCATCCATCAGCATTGCCATCCTTCCCAAATCATAAATTCAGATGGACGGGTACCTGCCAGTCAATAACTGCTAGTGGGCTTTGCTCTTATCCCCAATGCCCCAAACGATATGAATTACCATAATGGAATTGTTTATATTGAACAGACCAGTATCATTTCATACACACTCCATGTGCTATGATGTCTATATCATTTAACGCATTCAGAATAATACAAATTCCCAGGGTTTACCTCCACAACAAGCAGGCATTTCTGCACTATAGTTTGATACAATTGTGCATATCATCTATCTACCCCATCCTGTCAGAGGCCTACATTTGGACGGACAATGGAGTGAAACATTGCCTTTGGGCACAGTAATCAAAATGCATTTCCTCAATACACTGTGGCTTATTCAAGCAAGTACAGACGTGTGAAACTTGTGCTTCATTCTGATGTTTTGATGGTGTACCGCATCAGGCAATGGGCGGGTATTAGTCTACAATGTAATAACTGGCTTTGCACCCAGCTTGGTTTGATTCTCCATCGCCATACAAATATTTAGAGGAACTTCAGGAAGTATTGGTCAGTCAGCCTACATTGCGATAAGTTGTCCTTGGACGTCCGCTTTTTATGGTCCATGCATTGTATCTCTTATACCTATAGTCAGTCCACTGGGTCTCTTCGGTCGATTTTGACCATACATTTCCAACACAAAAGTCGGCCGAAGAGGCTCAGCGGACTATACGTATTAGACGTCCCCAGTGACCTTGGGTGTAGAATAGTGAGGACAATACCATAAAATCTGCCGCTACCAGAAGCTCGTCAACACAGACGAGTTTAGCTCTTTAGGGTGGGCAATTCCTCACGATGACCTGAACTCGTAATAATGACAGGCGAACTCGTCATACTTACAACTTGGGTCGTCAGGATGACGACCTAAAGTGGTCATTTTGACCACCTAATAATGTAGATTTCGGTATTATCAACCTGAGGACCTAAAGTCGTCACTACTGACGAGTTTCAGACATCCCAGGTTTTCAGTGAGAATGTAGGTATCATGATGGCATTAAGTTACACACAAAAGCTTTTGGAAATGTCTCTTTTCGCACCAATTACAAAGGTGGTGATAGCCTTGTTATGATATAGCTCATGTGCATTTAGCTTCTTTCAAATTCTCACTGCCTATTGTTATGCTATGCACAATTAGATATTTCCAGGTAGATGTATGATACCAGTCTCCTAAATCTGACTGCTCACCTTTTTCTCCTTTTTATTCTAGTCATGATCATTAAATATTCACAGTCAATAAAGACATTAAAGGCCCCACAAAAATGTAAATTGGATTCATGAATTTGTCAATACCTGTTGTGAGATATGCTTGAATAGTTAAGTGGTATTGAACATGCAGCAGATGTTTGAAACTACAGGTACAAGTGTACTTTCTCTGGTAGTGTTGCGTTTTCTGTGAATAGAACCAAAGCACAGCTCCATATCCAGTCCTATAGTTTGATGCATGAACAGGTGTGAGTACATAAGTAGATTAAGGCCATACATCATTAGTCAGAATTTTAAAACGCATGGACCTACTTCCACTTCTGATGTAGAAGTGCTAATGCAGTATCTTTTTTTTAGAATACAGACATAAGAGTTAGATATGAATGAACAACTATTATGACTATATGCAACCTTGTTTGCAATAGCCCTTTCTGTATTCGTACACTTCATGTATATGTTATACATATATACCTGTCATAGTTTCTGACTCACCACAGGCGGCGTGTTATTCATATGTATTATTCATACATCTGAGCTTCCACTACTGGTGCCTGCCATCACATAGCTATTTATAGTAACAGGAGCAGAGCACCAACTGCGAGCATCAATAATGGACAGACGAGGAGGTGGAGCTTTTTAGCTTCGGGAGTAGTCATTCTTAAACAAGGGATGAGGGGTTGGAAAAGTTTCACCCCTTTTTTAGCAAAAAAGGGCTGGTCATCACATAAGAATAAAAGGGGGATTTCGGATCCCACTGAGGGTGATCTAAAAGATTTGGTGCATGCACAAAAATCCACGATCCAAACGCTGACAAAGAGATTCATACTAGGGGGGAGCTTATTCAGTCAAATTGATGATAGGAATGGGAGTACACTTGCTAAAGATGCTACTCATCATGAGAAACAAGAATCTGGGGTTGGTTTTTTTTATTTTGACCACTCTAACCCCCAGAACCACCCCCTCCAAAGTTAAAAAGTTGGAAAATATTTAATTAATTCATTTTTATTGCTAAATGTTTGTAGGGGCCAGCTCTGGCTGTAAGTCCATGGCGGTAGGCCATCTGCCCCGTTCCGGTTGCACCAGCCCTCAGGGGCTGGTCAGCCGGTATAAGCTGCCCCCCTCGTGTATTATACTGATCCAGATGTAGGTGGAAGGTAGAGAATGTCAGACTGGGAAGGAGCTCAGTGGTAGAGCCTCCGTCTGCAGGTTGGAGGGTCCTGGGTTCGACTCCCGGTTTCTCCAGGACGTTTTCTGCGGACCTCTACATGTTCAACCTCATGGCTCCCAACACTCTGGGGCACCTAAAAATGCACTTCATGTCAACAATAAAAAAAATCAAGAGGTCAAAGTAACATTATTTTGAACTTTTCAAAAAATCCAATATGGCCACCAGAAGCCAAAATTGGGTATTTCAAGCTCACATGCATCCCTAAATCAACAAGCAACACTTGCAATATGCGATTATGAGTAAGATGAGGTCTAGGACCATAAGGAAAGCATGGTGAATCAGTATAAACTGTACTGGAACCCAAGCCTATTACAATTGTATATAGGATTACAACTGTTTCTAAAGTCATAGTAAGTGGGTGTTTTGGTAACAGCTACACATCAAATAAGTAATAAGAAGTGAATACTAAAGGGAATAGGTACTTTTCTTCAATTGAGGAATTCAAAATGGCTGCAGGGGACAAGATAAATATCAAATACATTCCTCTCTTTTGCTCTAAGGCCTACATCAAGCTTCAACTTCTTCTTTGTGCCTACTTTGTAATATGTGTCAACAGCTAACTTCATGTTGTATATCAAAAACCTTTTGAGGTCTACAAAAGGCATGACTGCAGTCTAACCATTTGTTTTGTATGGTGTTGAATGCCCTGCTTAGTTTAATGCCAGGGTGGCATTTATGCACAATGGGAACCTGACTGGATTGGCACATCCACAAGTTCAGCACATACAAAAGAGCAGTAATGGAGGAAAGTAACCGCATTGGTGCATCAAGCAGACATAAGCAAATGTCCTTGACCAGGGAATAAATTTGCATCGTATTCACCGAGGTGAGGCCTCACCAAGGTGAATACGATGCAAATTTATTCCCTGGAATGGACATTTGCATTTATGTCATGGCCTAGGGGGTTATTTTGCCTTTAAATTAAGAAAAACAGCTCAGATCTGTTCAAAATCCAAGATGGCGGACACCCATTGAATACGTACACATTGTATTCAATGCACCCCATTGAATACGGCAGTTCTAGTACTAATCTTTAGTGACGTTCGTATCAGCCATGACATAAAACATATAGTTCACTTTGAGCAATCATGTATCTATCATTTGTGTTTGGTACTTGTACATGTAGAAATAAGTTATTGCCAAATAAATGTCTCTTGCTAGATAACTGTTCTGCATGTAAACCAGAAGGCAGGATGATTTACACTAAGAGTTAGTGTGTAATTATTACCAGTAGGGTTTTGGCTCTGCTGGAAGCCTTGTTCAGAGTCTTTATGTTTTGGACATACTGGTAAATTGGGTATGGGTGTTGAATCAGTGGTCCTCACATAACACAGTCCTAGTATTTCTATATTACAAGCAAACAAGGTTCATTAAGTTGCTTTATGTTCATAGATTTTGCTTAATAGGGCATCAGCAGGGGAGCCATAGCTGAACTTGGGCAGATAGGCATCATCAATTGGTTGGGTGGTCGCAGCCCTAAAGATCACCACCATCTAAATAATAGAAGGCACACCATAGGTCCTGCATATAAACATTTTTCATACTGTTGGTACAGCTTTTAGGATCATTCTAAGCTATGCGTGCAGCTTGTACAAACAGTTTTGTATATGCAGACTATACTAAGCAATGGGAGCAATTTCAGGCCAAAGCTGCAGGTTATATTATTCTTCCAAAGTCTGTGTGCAGCTTCTATGTGGGTGTGGCTTCTAAATTGTTTTTTACAGCAGTTTCTGTCAATGAAACATTTATGCCTTTGAGTCCAGCTAGATCTGCACTCATGCAAAGTAATTAAAGAGGAATGTCAATGACAAGAGAGGACTCATGAATGCATTTACAAGTTGCTGCAACCTGAGCATGCATCAGAAAGATATGATAGCTGTTGTTTTCTTGATAAGTGTCAGTGTTATTTTGATTAAAATGGATACTGCCAAAAGAATGATATGTTGAATGGAGAGGCTAAACAAACATAAACTACAGGGATTAAGAGAGTAGGTGCAAATTGAAGCAGACAGGACCTTTAAATGAATTGAAGACAAATATTCTTGTTTAAGCTACTACTGTGTACTGGCAACAGGTTGATCTCTCACATTGCTTCTCCCCATTTCCCATTGAGTCCTCAAATTCTACGCTGTGAAAACAGGCATAGTTCACTGTGCTTAACTTCTAGTATTCTTCTTTGATCCTTATTTTCTATGTAATGCAAAAGCGATGTCTTGGCAGCCATATTGGATCCAACAAACATTTCATAACTGTCTACTGAAATTATTGTGTACTTGATGTTACTTATTTGATGAGTAACAGTTACCAAAACACCCATTTACTATGACTTTTAAAACAATTGTTATAATATAATTATGCAATTGGAATAGGCCTATCTGTATTTATTGCTATTTTACAAGCCTGTAGGGGTCCAATAGATTTTAATCTGATTAAGCATATATTCCTTATGATCCTAGACCTTACCTTACATAATTACAGATTGCAAGTGTTGCCATTTTAGGCTCCTGGGCTCCTGGTGGCCATATTCAAAATAATGTTATTTTGACTTCTTGATTTTTTATTGTTGTAATGATGTGCATTTTGGGGTACTTCATAGTGGTGGGAGGCCTGAGATTGACCCTATAGTAATAAAAATGATTTAATTAAATATTTTCCAACTTTTCAACTTCAGAGGGGGTGGTCCTGGGGGTTAGAGTGCCCAAAATCAAAAACAATCCCAAGATTCTTGTTTCATGATGAGTAGCATCTTTTGGAGCTGTACTCAAAAAGATTTTGGTCTAAGCTCCTCCCCCAATTATAGCTGTTGCTAAAAAATGACCTCTTTTTATAGCGCATACACCATTAATGCAGTTCAGATATCATTTTCCCTATGGCTCATTCTGATATTATATTACAGATAAGTCCATTATATATTACAGATATGTATATATGTGGATCAATACGGTAAAGGGTATGCCCAGTAGGGGGTGCACGGGCCTACCTTTTACCGTGCTATGCATAGAAATATTAAAGAAATGCTGTCTTCAAACAGTCATCCTATTTAGGCGATTACCTTATGATTTCCTGCAGGATCAGAACAAAATCTAAAGTGGAAGGAGAGTGCATGATAGAGATTGCTATGATGATCTTTCTTGTGACGCTTAAATGAGGTAATGGTCTGTAAACAGGAGTTATCAACATTGGATCTAGCACTTTTTGTAGCTTGGGTCCTTGCAGCAGAATGCCATTGACTGTGAAACGAGTCCGGAAAGCTGGACAGGAATCACCACCTAAATAGTGATGGTTATTTCTCTCGAGGTTCTGGATTTTACAAAAGTAATCAGCATTCATATAATAAAGAACTGCAAACTATGCATTGTATTTTAATTTTTCTTTGTCACAGATTTTTGGTTCATATGGTTCCATTTAGTACACTTTACTTTCGCTGTGAAGCACTCATTGGTCATAACATATAATACATTGTGGTGATGAGAATGAATTAACAAGATTTTCTCTCTAACTTTGATGTCGCCTTGATTAAGAAAAATGGAACAAGTGCATTACTGTTAAGTTGAATGCATGCAATGTGGCATGGCCTTTCCTGCTCCCCACTTAGGCTACTATTTGAAAATGAAGGTTATTGATTTCCCTGCTTCTGTTCCATGACATGCCAGATTTTGTTCTCAAATTCAGCAAACACAGCTCTGTTTATTTGAATAGGAGGTTATTTCCCAGGGTGAATAGTGTATTTCATATTCATTCAGAAACAAACACAGTTGGAAAGGTCTAATTTCCTTTACAAACACATCATGAACCTTTCGCCAGCGATATCAAACTAGGACTTCACAGGGTAAAAGAAATCATTTTGACACTAGCCATATACTGATATACTACGATAGACTATTTAACATACAGAGGTGATGAGGATTTAGATGATGCTCCATTTCTACATCTGTCATTATGTGCATGCAGTGTTCGGGGGTACTGGGGGAGGTTTATTTTACACATACAGCTATCAATCAATTTATGTATGTCAATATGCTTGCTGGTGATTTTCAACAAATGTGTTTATACCTTTTATGTATAGCAGGTACATTAAAATCTAATGCATATAAATTATGATTTGTATCTGTAAAGAAGGTGTTCTCAGCAAACAGTTATAAGAAATGGTGGTAAGACAGTACCAGAAAAGACCCAGATGAATTTTGATAATACAACGCCACAACTGCTAACCTGCGTAGATCTATGTGTAGACCTGCTGAGCTTGCCGTGTCATAACTAAGGATGTGGAGGTGTAAGATCCTGAAATAGGGGTCCGTGTGCGATTTTCTAAGTGAATAGAACTGATGATTGCAAAAAAAAAAGATGGAATTGTGCATGTGCCGTTGGAATCTTGATATATTAGAATACAATCAATAAGACAAATGGCATTAAGGTATAGGGAAAGGGGCATAGCCATGCAATACCAATTTTTCCAGGGGTAGGGCAATGAACCAGTTCTATTGATTTTCATTTAACTGGTTAAATCATTCAAACCAAACAGTTAAAAAGACGAAGGTGATTAGAATACACAGAAAATGAAGTATACTGGTGTCTCTGCTCGATATCATCCTTCTGTGCAATAATATAGCGATAGAATATTAGACCATTGTCAATTTTAGACCATTGATATGGTTCAAATCTTGAACATTTTGGTAACTGCCCCATATAGTTTAGGTTAGTTCCTAAAACTATTCCAAATGGTTAAAAGTATACAAGGGGTAGCTGGGCCTACTTGTATGCTGCCACAGCATAAATTTCCATTACAAAGATTTTTTATCACAATCACAATTACTCCCCCAGGTATATTCTTGATGCTACACTCTAAAACTGTAAAACAAATACCCTTACCAGGTTAGGGCAATCTATACATTTTCGCAGCCTTGTCATATATTCGAGTACCTGAGAAATATGGCATGTACCCTAGATATGGCAGGTACTGCCAAATATATGGCGTAAATCCCTTAATACAGCAGGTTTGCCTTGCAAAATATGGCTAGATAGACTAGATATGGCAGGTACTGCCAAATATATGCTCCTAAATGCTGAAGGCCCCCTTGAAAAATTGAGTATGTACCCTAGATATTGTAGGCACTGCCAAATATGGCATATGCCCCAAAATGTAGCAGGTGATGTGACAGCTATGGATTATTTGATGATGTTTATATCAAATGATTGAGTATTTCTTTGTAATGCACCAAGAACCCGTATGGATGTAGATAGGACAATGACCTAGCACATGTTACTCTCAGATTTGACCACAAATCATGATTAATAGACAACAAATTGCCTACATTTTTTGATTTCAGAAACTTACCCAGATTTCCATTTGAATTTACAGAATGATGATAGATAAAATAATGGATGAAGAATACAAAAATAAGTATGGTCTTCAAAATAAATGTCTACTGCAGAATCTAGCACCTACTGCCAATTTGGCATAGGTGTACTACAGGTGACGTGGAAAAGTGGGCTTTTACCATGCCTGCTTACACTAGCTCTCATGTCTATCACATGGTGTAAGGATGTGATAAGGGTTTGTATAGGCATGTGTGGAGGAGCTGGGGTAGGGTGGTGACTAGGTCACTGACTAAAATGTTATCAATGTTATCAGTATGCAGGCCATTGGTGCCTACTCAATATGTAGATTGATTGGTACTTGTGCAGAACACCCATCCATTCTGTTAGCTCTTTCAGGGCCGTTTCGAGGTAGGCACTGCCCTGAAAGGCACATGCCTGTATTGGCTAAATAGACAGAATTGGGTCTAGATTTATAATGTGAATTTTATAATGGATGTATAATCATAAATCATCCACACAACGGATTTGGAATAATCCATGCCCTTTCTCGTTATACTTCTGTAGGCATGCCAGACAAGTCGTCGAAGTCGTCCACTACCAAGTCGTCCACCACCAGAGGTCGTTCACTCTCCAAGTCGCCCACCATTGCTTAGACAACTCGTCCACCATGTGGGGGGGGGGGGGCTAGCAGGGGAAGGGGAAGGGGGCGTAGCAACTGGGCTAGATGGGTCAATTACCTGGTGTTTCAATAATCCTACGCTCATGATAGTTCTACTATAACCGATTTGTAGACCATTGATACTTAGGGAGTGATCCTTTTTTTGTAATATGACAGACATATTTTAAACGAAGGCCATTTTGAAGCAGGAGAAGATTTACTGGGGAAAATGTTATTTAAATCACGATGCGTACAGAACCAATTTTAACCAAATTCCTAGTGATGTCATTATCTGTTGTCGATGTCATGTAATGATATCATTATGGCTCACGATCCATCATCAAAGTGTGTTATTTTTAAACAGGGACCCCGCCCATAATAATGACTAAATTACCCACAATTCAGTGCATGTCAACATCAACCTGTCCCTGGCCATGGTGTCCTACATTTGTGACAAAGTCCAATTTGTACAACAGATTGTGAAGCGTACTACCTCCGCACAAACCTGTTTGTTTAATTTCCACATCAGAACATGTTAGTTTCCTCCTCTCGATGTCGATTCAATGTTGGTTTCTCTCAGTTATGAGGCGGTGGTATACAAATCTAATCTAAAGGGAATTTGATTAACCAGCTGCAACCGTGATCAAGGCATTTCAGGTAAAGAGTATTCATGACTAGCCTATACTCATTGGAGCAGCGGAAAACATTTCATCAATACGAGATAGCTAGGTGCAGTCATTAGCTGACAGGTAGATTTGGTGCCAAGAAGGTGTTTTGGGCGGATTGAGGGCAGGAGTGACATATTGATGCATCAGGCATAACAGACTGAGCTTAGAAAAGAATGGATTTGAACAGAGGAGTTGAATGTATATTGTATTAGCCACTCCTCCCACCACCACCATACCTTCTATATATAGGTCCCATTCCTTTTGAGGTTAGAATATTATCTCTCTTTGAATAGCACTTCTCAATGTCAAGTGAATGTTGAATTAAACCTTGTTCCCACTGGGTGTGTGTGCCATGTATGATGCCATATTAATTCGGTTTTTATTGGAGGCCCTTGCTTTAGTTGGATGTCCAAACAAGGTAAACTTAATTACCAGTAGAAAAAGAGTAAGTGCATAGAACAGTAAAGGTACCAAGCTACCAAAGGCTTAGTCATTTACACCAATGACTACCATCCACTGAATGCTAAAGGTGCCATTGAACTCTTTTTCGTTGAGCTGCTATACACCTTAGCTGTCATGGGCCAGTATCATAGTATGTGAAGGAAAGTATCACCGTTAACTAGCTGGCACTCGCGTGTATGTAAGCCACAATCCAACTTTGGATACAGCCATGCGCTGCAATAGTGGCTTGAATTATGCGGATTTGGTATTGTTCTATAGTGATAAACACCAGCCTTTAAACTGGACGCCTAAGCTTGTTTAAGGTCATTCTATGATGCACAGGACGCCTCTGTGACTATCAATAGCAACTGGGAGTTCCTCCGAGAACAATACTTGTGTATCTACCCACCCCACGGGGCTGATTAACATGGGCAAGGTTAGGCAACAGCTGAAGCAGATGCCAAAGCTATTATAGAAAGACAGATTGATATTGATTAGGTTAAAGCAGCCTAGGCCTTAAGCTTACGCCAGCATTGTCACCTAAGCTTTTCCTAATTAACACATGAGCATTGTATCATATTATATCAGGTTTACGTGGGATCAGTATTAGTCGATCAGAGTTAGCAAACAGATCAGCTAGCTCTGCTGTAAGAGGCAGATGATATGTTCTCTACAGCCAGCAGTTTGGCTTGCATGCTCTGTTAGATAAGGGTATAATCCCCCATATTTGGCTAGGTAAATATTTGAAGAGTTAACTGTTGTATTTGGTGAGAGGGTGTTTCTCAGTTTTAGCACCGATGGGGGGTTGTTTCTGGGATTTGCTGCAGTATCATTGTTGTGTCACATAATTACATGCATATTGTGTACGGACGTGTTTGATATAATCGTAATTTCTAGGCATAAATCATCCACAAGCTTCCTAGTTTAACCACTGAAACATACAGTTTTCCCTTTATAGACCTTTTCAAGTGTTCTCACTGTTCCGTTCAGTATTGTGTCATACTAGTGATTGGCATGATCAAGTTGTCATATGAGAAATATCATAAGACTAGTGGTATATAGTGTAAATACATCAGGCTCATATAAAATAGTGTTATTTCCAGTTGGCACTGGTTTATTCAGCTATAGGCAACATGTAAGAAATATCAATCATACAGTAGTTAGTATGTAGGTAATTTGTACATACAGTAAACATACAGTAATTTATAAAGTACAATGTTCAGTTCCACTCCACCTGTGAGGTAATAATAATACAATGTCCAGCATAGTTCTAGGTGGGTTCCCACACCTAGCTCCTGACCTGCTGCTTAGAGGAAAAATGTAATAATGAATAACTTTACCCTCTGGTGGATGTCTTGGGGAAGATAGCCTCTGGCCACTAATGATGGAAACCCATGCCTGTCTAGCATAGTTTCACCATAGTGCAGTGGTATAGCAGGTAGCAGGAGATGACTGGAGATGTTACCTCTGGAGTAGTTCTTGGTGTTCTGTCCTCCTGGAGGTGCAGACAGGCTATTTGTAGCAGATCTTGGAAAAGCACCTCCAGACTGACTGGAGCCAGCAGCATCTGCCTAACTCTACAATTGTTTGAGGGGAGTCTTTCATGTGTCACAGGGGGACAAAGGACCCCCATGGGCGCCGCTGTGTCCCCCATTGTCTTGGTCGGTTCTGCAACTTCAGACCCTCATATCTCGGTCGTTTATGCGTTTATAACCGCCATTTTGCGCATGCGCGGAGTTGAATATGTCAAGTTTATAATGCCCGCTGGATAGGCGCGTAACTCCCGCCGGTTTGTCTGTAGAGAACTCGGAGCTCCTTTCAGTCTCCATGGCATAACTTCCTTAATAATGAGAGTTCTGCCTTGATCTTGGGCTCATTTTGACCGTCTAATTATGGGCTTTCCATAAATGCTTTGATATTTGACCTAGCTTGCTCAGGAGCGACGCTAGAGCGACCGGAAGGTTATGGCGTTGTGCTTATGTAACCCATTGTTCAGTCATTAGGGTGCTCAGACACTCATGACGGCGTCAGCGGTGCTCAGGCACCCGTGACGGCCGGTTGCATTCACTTACAAGTTATTAATTTGTGCATTGGACCATGAGGTCGCACACTGAGACCCTTATTCTTATTATATTGTGCAGTGAACCATTAGGTCGGAGCCTTTGATGTCATAAACTCTGTCTAACTGACTGTGGCTGGTGTGCAGTGGGGCATGAACGCTCTTATATAAAGTTTGAGCGCTCTTATAGCTCTTAGAACCAACCTATGTATTAATTTCATAGATATTCTTTGATTAATACAATAATATGTTAGAATTTATGGAATAATAAAATGGTATATCATAGAATACTCCCTCTCCCCCGAGAGAATGCGAAACTCCGTCATTTCGCCGAGGGAATGTACAATTTATACAATTTTTACCTTATTTTGGAGTTATATACTGTTTGTAAGAGGATTTGAAGTGATGGGGAGTGCTTCAAATGCAATTTTTGTGGTAGAGCTTTGTCAGTATAAACAATTTTCTCCTGGGTATAAGTACATTTCCGAGTTTCTATATCTTATCATACCTGAGCTTATTTGCTTATGTAACATCAATTTTGGGTACAATTTTCCATTTTTATGTACAACATACAATTTGGCAAATAGTGTGCCATCTTGGCATTCAATGTTCAATTTAGCGTGCAAATTGAACATAAATGACAATTTTAGTGTGCAAATTTACAATTTTGCGTGTAATTGCGTTCAATTGACAATTTCAGTATGCAAATATATAATTTTTGCGTACATTTGGCAATTTTAGTGTGCAAATATACAATTTCACGTACATTTGGCAATTTTAGTGTGCAAATATATAATTTCGCGTGCATTTGGCAATTTTAGTGTGCAAATATATAATTTCGCGTGCATTTGGCAATTTTAGTATGCAAATATATAATTTCGCGTGTATTTGGCAATTTTTTGTGTACAAATATATAATTTTTGCGTACATTTGACAGTTTTTTTTAGTATGCCAATATATAATTTTGCGTTCAATTGATAGTTTCTGTATGTACATATATAATTTTGCGTACAGCTTGGATACACATAGAAATGTTGATTTCTAAAAATCTGACTTCAGTGTATGAATTGGGTACAGACATACAGTATAATGTGCAACATACAATTCAAATGTAGATTGGATACAAACTTACAATCTAGTGTGCAAACGTACAATTTTTGTGTGCAAATTGGGTACAAGCGTACAATCTGGTGTGCAAACATACAATTTTAGTGTGCAAATTGGGTACAAGCGTACAATCTGGTGTGCAAACATACAATTTTGTGTGCAAATTGGGTACAAGCGTACAATCTGGTGTGCAAACATACAATTTTAGTGTGCAAATTGGGTACAAGCGTACAATCTGGTGTGCAAAGTGTGTTACTTTAAGTAAACCTTGGCATAGTATACAAGTGCTAGTGGGTACAAAAACTGTCTTAGTTATCTACCTGCATTCATGTATATTAATGTTAGATTTGTACAATTTACAATTTGTAATTTGCAATTTCGCGATTCTGCGCGTACATGCGCGCATTAATCATCGATTTTGTGAGAATACCATAGATTTTCATATTATACATCAACAAGTGGCTGTGTATATATTATTTTTTTTTTTTTTTTTTTTCTAATACTTTGATAATTTCATTGACAGTGGAGGTGTGTCAGGGGTGAGATGTGAGTCTCCTCCCTGGTGTGCTCATGCAGTGGTGTCACTTGAGGTGTTAGGTGCCAGATTCTGGCATGTGTCTGTGTGAGTGCCTAGCTTGGTGTCAGTGGACAGTTCAGGGTGGGGGGGGGGGTGTGTGTGTGTGTCCATTTAAGGAGTGTGTGGCTGGTATTGGAGTATCAGTTCCTCTCTGGAAATCACTGCTGTAGCACCATGGCCAATCTACAAGCTCTCTTTGCTTTGCCTGTCCCCCAGGTGATGGAGGTGGGGAGTCCAGTTAGGGCCCTGGTGGAGGCAAACCAGACCATCCATTATGGTTACATAGTGAGGAATTTCAAGGAGATCATTGAGCATGGTGATGTGTTGATCTGTAATTACTCCTGCCACTATTTCTTAGGCTCAGCCTTGCGTCGGGGGGCCACTGTGGCCCTTCTGACTAGGGCCTTGGGTAATATGGGTTTCTGGCCCATGGACTATAACTTCGGGCCGCGGGAGCGAGTGCTATGGGATTATCTGTTGGCGGCGTCCCTCCTCGATCTTGCGGCATCCGGGGATCCATCCACGGCTGCCGAGTATGGACTGGGGATGCTGGAGGCCCAGCTCGTTGAGTGGGAGCAGGATCACGGCCATATGTATGGCTCGGACTCAGACTCGGACTCTCCCATTGATGTTGAACCCGAGGATCTGTGGTAGGATCCCGACTGACTGAAACCTAGGGTGTAAAAACCCGCCATCCCAAAGGCCCTTTTCAGGGCCGGCAAATTGTCCGAAAAGTTCTGAATACTGTCTCTGATGTGTTGTCTCCTGGTGGTGGACTGGGGGCAGCCTAGGCTGTGGGCAGTCTAGGCTGTTTCCACAGTCACCGGGGAGGGCTGGTGGTTTAGAAAATTAGCAATAGTCTGCATGTTTGACCTTGGGGTCTCCTCCTGTTGTTCGTCAATAATTATATCTGTTGTATTTTCCAGTGCTGTCATGGTCACCGGGCTGGTGCCACAATCATTCTGGAGAAGCATGGAGTAGTACAGTCCTTTGTTTTTAAGGGCTGGTATAGTACTGAACCTAGTGCGCCAAGGTAGGTGTATCACCTGAGGGAGGTGATAAGCAAATTCTCCTCTCTGTGTTGTTATAACTGCTGGTCCATTCCAGGTAAATATAGCCTTAGGTAGTGGGAAGGTTTTAACCACTATATCCTTATAGGTAGGGGCAGCTGCTGATTTAATCTCATCAAATTCATGTGGTATTGGCCTCAAGGGTAGCGCGAAGTTTGAGTCTCCACAATATATTTTAAAATATATTGTGGGGTTTGTGCGCTTGGCCACATTTTTCTTGCCACAGTGTGTCTGTGCAAATTTCTTAAGGTACTTCATTATTCTGTAGGCTGAGTAGATGGTCAGGGTGAATAATATAGCAATTATCAGGGTGTGGGTTTCCTGAATTGTGAGGAAAGGGGTGTGGGTTTCCTCTGTAGGGGTTAATTTGGTAGGATTCTTATCTGGGAGCAATTTGTGTAGGGGCAGCTCGGTGACTAGTCTGAATGCTTTGGCTGTAGGCAGGTAGGCTACAGTCCCTCCTAGTCTGTATAATTTGAGTAGTATGTATACTATAAAAATGTGAGCTGATATCCCTAGTATGAGTGCTAAGCTTTGGAAGATTGGATGCTCTGTAACTCGACGTAGGTATGATTCCTCGTAGCGCGTTTCCATTTCCTTATTAAGGTTGGAGGCATCTTTTAATACTGTTTTGGCAAAGGGCTCTAAATTTAGTTGAGTAATATCATCCATGATTGGATTTTCCTGTAGTTTTTCTAAGGTTCTAGAAAGGTTTACTACTGGGAAATTTGGAAGATTCTCTCTTTCATCTGGTTTGGTTTCAGAAATTTTGTTAAGTGCTGCCATGAATGGTAAATTAATTGTCTTGAGAATGTAATGAAATGATAAGGTTGAGTTACAGGGCAACCTTGTGTTTGGAAGAGAAAATTCTCCTACACTGATCGTGCACCCACAGGGTACACCTAAGATTGAGTAGGACTGGGCTTTTCGAGTTTCAGACATTTTACCATGGCAGTTGATAAAGTAATGGGGTTCATTAGTAGTGACCAGATACTCATCTTCAGAAATGGAAATAGCATGGGTGGTAGGTGCTTGCAGTGGTGAAACTGTAAACTTGCAATGTTCCTTAATCTGTTGAGCCTGGTTAGTAAAAATGGCTACAGGGCATGTAGGCCTGTGTTTATAGATTCTACCATTTACATCTCTGCATACCTTTACTGTAGTACCTTCACATGCCTGCATATCTGCTGAGTCCAATTCGATAAATAATGATTCATCGTAAGATACTGCTAGAAACTCAGTTGTGGTTTGTAATTTGGTGACTCCTCTGGTGGGGGTCTCCTGTGTGTCTATAGGCATGGGTGATGTAATCATTTGGTATAGTTTGAAGGTTGAGGTGGTAGATTGAATTATAATGTCCAGATGAATATATATATGGTGAACTGAGTAAGTGTATGAGGTCAGCTTCTGCGAATAATAGAAATCTAAGTCATTAATTGTGACTTGTGCTCCAGGGTGTGTAATCCTAAGTTTGTTATTAATGTCAATTAGGTATCTAGCAAGGTCTGAGGGTGGTACTATATCAGGGGTTAGGATTCCTGATGATAGCATCCTCAGGGCTGCATTTGTCCTTTGCAGTGATTGAACTGTATTCATTCTCACTGCTATGATAATTAATGCATCATTTAATACTTGCATTTTTTCCCTTTGAGTTTTCTCGTGCCTTGAATATGAGTCAAGTGACCTGGACATGTTAGAGGCCCACAGGTTGACGGTGTCACCTATGGTGTTGATTGTGCTGTCCAGTACCTTCTTATCTTGGATGTATGCTTTAACAAACTTATCTTGTCTGTCTGTGATCTTTTCAATGAGATTAGCTGCTTCCTGATCTTGTTTAGCAAATTTTCTTAGTATTTCATCTATGTTCTTGAGCTGTCCCATTACTTGGTTTACATCTTCTACTGTGGCTAGACCTAGCACACCGCGAAACAGGGGTGCTAGAAAACCCAGTATGGCCTCTCTTTTGGCCTTGTCCAATGTGTTTATGGGGTTGGATAAGAACAATTTGATGGAGGCTAGTGTTTCATTTATCTCCTTGTCTGCAATTTCCAGCAAGGTGTCTAGCTCCTTAGCTTGTTGGATAATTTGGCCAGAGGTATGATCTTGTAGAGTAGGAGTGGTCAACTGGAGTATTCTATCCCTTATGGATCCTTGGGTAACGGGTGCCCGAGGTATCTTGTAGGGAATAGCTAACAACAGTGTTGTGGTTGTATGTCCATTGACCAATGGTTGAGGGCTAGGTTTGAATACTACTCCTATGTTTTGTCTCACCACAGGTGTATAACCTGCAGTAAGTGGTTTTATAGTATATAATAACAGCATAGTTAGCAGTATGGGTGAAACTCTCAGTCTCCCCATGGTGCTTGTGTAAAGCAAGTTTGCTGTTTAAAGTCTTGTCAAATTTGTAGTGATTTGGTGCTGGTAAAGTCTAAGTGTATGGTGTAACACTTTAAATGAAGTGGTTCAAACTGTACCTTTGCAAGATTGAGCTGTCTTGGCAATATGTCCGGTGAGTCTATAGAGATTGACCAGTAAATGGTAAGGTCAGGTTGAAGGTGAAGTAGGTGTGTTCTTTATCCTGGTGCAGTCTCTCCTAATGGAGAAGTGGGCTGGCTAATTCCCAAGTGGGGTCCTGTAGACTTGTATTCCAGACTGCAGCTGGATGAAGGCTGATGGTGGGCTATGGTCCACAGTGCTTCTTATGTAGCCTACCCTACCCACATCCATTGTGGGCCTGGTATTGTTTCTCTGGAGACCATGCATTAATCTCCAGTGTCTGCTAACTGTGGGGTCTATTGTGTAGTCTGTGTACTGGTAATTAGCTCCTCCTGTCATCCAGGACAGCCATTCATGACCGTCTAGACAGTTGTCTGAGGGTAGCTTATAAGGTCAATTGATCTCTATAGACTGCTGTGTTGGCATAGCGCGCTCTTTCATGTGGGGATTAGGCTTTAGACACTCCATTGTGTTACCCTTACTCTTCTTAGACTTCATGTCTGCTTTACTTGGGGGGTCCCAGTCTTTGACCCTTTCAGAGGCAATAACCTACTGATATATTTACAAATTTGATTGGCTTTATATACATATAAGTAATTCATTATCAGTCACACATGTCTTATGTGTGGATGAAGAGAATTTGTAATACATTTTGAAAATCTTATGTTCTTTTGGTATCTCAATCTTGTTTCTAATTTCTTGAAACTGCACCACACCTAGATGTCTTTCTTAGTATGTGGTGTGCAGGCCTAGGCTTGATAGGGCCTATGCCTGTGGTTTCTCTTGTAAGGGTGATATCATTTTTGTTCCTTACAATTTTGCTGTAGTATTTGGCCTCATGTGGAATAAGCCTGTGTGCAAATTCATTGTTTCTGACAGCCACAACCTTTTTCAGTCTGTCTATGTGCACTGGTCTGGCCACCAATAGATTGGTGTCCAAGTTTTTGAGTTTGGCACTTGTCAAACTAGGTCTATCTACTACAACATATGGTCCCATAAAAAGGGGTTGAAGTTTCTTACACTCTGTGTTGGTCAGGATTCTTGGTATGTTTAGGTACACCATGTCGGTGACCTTGATTTCCTGTGGTGTAAGTTTCTTATCATATCTATCCTTCCTTTCCTTTTGTAGCTTGGCGACCCTTTCTATAGCTTTCCTCCTAGAGGTATCTTGATTTGTTATCATGTTAGCTACATGGTCTGCTACTGTGGATATGTCTTCCTGTATTCCCAGCCCTAAGTCCATTGGGGTGGCTGGGTTTCTTCCATGGAGTAGGAAGAAAGGGGTGAATCCTGTGGTTTGGGATTCAGTGTTGTTTAATGCAAAGGTTATGGGTTCAATAAATGAATCCCAATTGTTTTGGTGCTTTGAGCAGAATGCTCTGAGCGCTGTGCCTATGCTAGCATTGAATCTCTCTACAAGCCCATTTGATTGTGGCCTGTATGGTGAGGAGAATTTATGTTTGATCTTGAGGTGTTTAGTTAACTTTGTGAACTTTGCACCTGTATAACATGTCCCATTGTCTGTTTGAAGAGTGGCTGGTGTTCCATGATGACAAATTATATTCTTGTAGAACTCTGCTGCTGTTGTTTCAGCTTTTAAGTCAGTAGTAGCCCAAGCTGTTGCATATCTGGTAGCATAATCTATGCAGACTTGTATATGTTTGTTTCCCCTGGCAGTTGTGGGAAGTGGTCCCACCGCGTCTAGGTTTAGGAACTTCATTGGTGAAGTCATGTACTCTCTCACTGTCATTGGTGTTTTGTGTGAGTGTACTTGCCTTTTTGCTGTGAGGCATGTGTGGCAGGCGGAAACATATTTTGTTGTGTCTGCTAGCATAGACTTCCAATATACCCTAGGTCGGAGTGCTGACAGCATCCTACTTGAACCAAGATGGCCGCCAGTAGGTGAGTCATGAAAATACTGTAGTGTACTTGTTACCCATTGCTGTGGTATAACAATTTGAAGTGGTACAGTATTGGTTTTTCTCCAATTTATGGGGCATATATGGACTAATGTACCATTTACCAAGGTGTATGTCTGGCCTTGGTTGATGATTCTATTTCCTTGTGCTTTTGGTGCAGGCAAGGTCCCATCCTCAAGATACTGTATGAGGGGCAATAGGTCCTTGTCTTTCCTTTGTTCCAAGCCAAGGTTTGTACCTGAGATGGATGTGTCGGGAATCTGATCCAGTAGTTGATTTATATCTAGCACATGTTGTTTTATTCTGTCTCTTTCTTTTTCTTTTTCATCGACTATTGGCCTATCTTGTGCCTTTTGTTGGGGTGTGTCACTCTTGTTTTGGTGTGTAGGCTCCTTTGGAGGGCCTATTCTCGCCTTGATGGGAGTGGCAACCTTTTTCTTTAAAGGCACAATTTGCTTTTTGTCATTCTTCTTTGTCTCAGAGTTCTTTGACTTAGTAGATGCAGTGTCTTTTGTGACATTTTTCCTGGCAGGTGGGGTTTTGGTAGGTTTGCTTCCTGTGACCTTCTTCTCATTTAGAATAGTTTGTGATTGTGTGGGGGGTTTTGGTGTGTCCTCCTGAATCATTTCTCTAGGCTTTGAGCGTGTGGTCATAGGACACAAATGGTTTGATGCTTCCTCTCCCTGCATTGGTTCAAAGAATCTGACTGATTTAGAAGTTGCTTGAGTAATAGCATATATTGTGTCTTCTGGATCTTCATCATCTGAGTCAGGTGGGGTGAAGGGTGGCTCCTTAGGAGTTGCCTTCAGCATCTGATTGAGTGATGAGAATTCAATAGGCTCGAAGTCATTATCTGGAAAGAGTTGTGAGTATTCTCTCTCACAGTGGCAAAACACATAGTGTGTAGATTGCTTCAAGATACCCCTAATGGGTGTCTCTGGCCTTTCAATGGTGTTGGGTGGATCATCCCTTTTGAATGGTACTTTCTTCGTTACTTTTGCAAACTTGGTTCTACTGGCTGCTCTAACTCTCCTTGGTGGGGGTGGAGGGTTAGTCATGGGTCCAGAATCTGGGTATTCTCTTCTAGACATAGCATCTGGTGGTGTGTTATCATCACCTTTCACGTGTTGGATGGTGAATGAAAATTGTTGTATGTCTAGAGCCCATCTGGCCCATCTATGTGTGAGTCCTGTATTGGTTAGTAGCGGGATTAGGGCTGCATGGTCTGTGTATAATTGGAAGTGTCTGGTCTCTAGATAGTGTCTGAAGTGTAATACTCCATACACTACTCCCAGTAGTTCTCTCTCTGTGGTATTGTAATTTCTCTCATGTTTGGAGAGGGTTCTACCTGCAAAGGCTACTGGTCTGAGCACTCCTTCATTATCTCTCTGTGAGAGTACAGCTCCTAAACTCACATTGGAAGCATCCGTTGCCAAACTGAACTCTTTCTCATAGTTTGGATATCTGAGAAGAGCATTGGTACAGAGGGCATGCTTTAGTGTTTTGAAAGCATTATCTGCCTCTTCTGTCCAGACAAATGCTTTGAGATGTGTCTGTAGATCATACAATGGTCTAGCAATTTGGGCATAACCTTTGATAAACTTTTTGAAGTATTGGCATAGGCCTGTGAAGGATCGGACATTTTTGAGTGATTTTGGTGTTGGGAAGGTTTTGATTGATTCCACCTTTGTGGGAGATGGTTGCAGTCCCATGGGTGTCACTCTCATTCCCAAGAAGTCTATTCTGTCTATGAAGTATTCACATTTTGATTTCTTCAGTTTGAGTTTACCAACTCTTAGGCTGTTGAACACATCTTCCAGGTCATGGAAGTGTTGTTCGATTGATGGTGATAATACCAATATGTCATCTAGGTATGGTAGGGCACATTTGTACCTGAGTTTGTTTAGAATTAATGTGACTAGATGGCAGAATCCCGCCGGTGCCGTCGCTAAACCCATCGGCATCCTTTCATAGACATATTTTTTGTCATTTGCTATGAATGCGGTTTTATGCTGATCCTCCTGTCTTATAGGAATTTGAAAAAATCCCTGTTGGGCATCTAGCTTACTGAATACTCTTGGTCTGAGTGACCCTATCATGTCTAGAGTGTCATCGGCCCGGGGTGTAGATAAGGCTTGATTTATCGTGTTTTGGTTCAAATAACGAAAATCTGTGACGAGCCTATGGCCTCCCGATGATTTTTGTACTAAAAAGGATCTGGAAGCCCAGGGGCCTTCAGCACATTCTCTCAGAATGCCCTGTTGTACTAGCCTTTCACACTCTTCCCCTATTGCGGCCTGTTTTTCTGGTGTTTGTCTATATGGTAGGAAATGACATGGTACTGCCTCAGGTTTTACATGTATTGAGTGTGTATACAGGTGTGTGGCACCAATGTCTCCATCTTTTCCTACAAATACATCATCATACTTGGTCAGCAGTGATCTTAATCTATCATGCTGATCTTTGGATGTGAGCACAGATTTTGGTGGAACATTCTCTTCCAATTCTGGCTCGAGGTCATGTGCCTCACTATGTATAGCAGCTATTTCAGAGAGTCTGATTGAGTTGGGTTCAGGGTCAGCATATGTGGACTCACAGTCTGAGTCTGTGTCACTGAATTGAGTTATATCCTCAGGCCGTATGGCTGAGATGGATTGATCAGTGTGTGGGGTAGTGTCTGACACCTGTTGAGGTTTTTCTAAATCAGATTCCTTGACTTCCTGAAATAGAGCTATGATGGCACCCTTTTTGATTTTATGTGGGCGCCTGCTGGTGTTGAGTAACACTAGGGGATGTTTGTTATTTTCCCTGGGGGTTACTGCTGCCCTTTGAACTAGATATGGGGCATTGTTATTTCTTTGGAGGTTATCTACTACTCCAGTTTTGCCTTGCAGTGATTGAGTGGATGTGACTTTACCCAATACTGCAAGTTCAGAGAATGGAGGGATGGTAAAATCCCTCACTGCCCTAATGGGTTTGAGAATTTGTTCAGGATCAACATTAAATTCAATTTGAGATTTTGTAGTGCTTAAGAAATCTGTGCCGAGAACAACGGGCTGTGTGAGGTTGGGAATTACAGCAAATTGGTATTGGAATCTGACACCTTGGATTCTAAAGTTCAGCATAGCTGAATGTCTAACATGACACACCGATCCATCTGCCAAATGGATGTTGATTTTAGATTTCCTCAGTTGGATATGGAATCTCTTTTGGAGATCCATGAGGAATGATTGTCTGACACAGGTGATAGTAGCACCTGTATCAACCAAACATTGTACATCTGAAACATCATATAGATTTGCATTGATACAGCCATTTTGAAGAAGTACAATAGAAAGCTTGGTACTCTCACCTGTATCCTTTGATGATGAATCTGGTGGGGTGATGTGTATCACTGATGGACGTCTCTGTCTGTTAGATGGTAGATTGGCACTAGCAATTGTCTCTGGTTGGATCTTTGTTAATCCTGATTGATTGTTTGTATTTGGGGTGTCACAGTGCACTGGCCCATCGGCACTGTGACATCCTAGTTTTCCTGGTTCTGTGGGGTGGTTGAGATGCTTGCCACCAGGAGCTTGGAGATTTGATCCATTACATGAGGTGGTATTTGGGGGTTACTGTGTTGGTTCCCCTGGTAACCTCTTGTGTCCGGTTTGTAATCCTCCTGGCGCGAGTTGGAACCCTGGTTATATTGACCAGAGTTGCTGTATTGACCGGAGTTATTGGATCTCTGGTTGTTGTAGGCGCCATTGTTGTTGTAGGATCCACTGTTGTAGTTCCTATGTGGACTCTGGCTCCTACTGCTGGATCCTTGATTATAGGATCCAGAGTTGTTTGAACCCTGGCTGTTGTTGTAGGATCCAGAGTTGTTGTAGGATCCAGAGTTATAGTTCCTATGTGGACTATGGCTCCTACTATTGGATCCTTGATTATTATAGGATCTGCCATTACTTGGGGTTCTGTCTCTCCTATCACTGTATGAAGAGTTACCATTGTTGGAGTTGGAAGAGCTGTTGTCTTTCCTACTGTTGTGACCCCCCCCGGTTGTTGTTGTTGCCCCCTCTACCTCTACCTCTATTGGATTGGTAGTTGGGGTCATAATTGTTTCCTCTATATCTACCGGTAGGGTCTCTTGATGTAACCTTAGCTTCCTGTTGCCTGACATGGGCACTAGACATTAGGTTAACATCTTCATCTGCACTAGTGCTGATTTCCTGGACCTTTTTCTTAGTAGGCTGTGGGTTGGACTCTGCATCCCTCACCTTCCTAGATCTTTCTTGGGTCTCAACCTCTAGGGCTAGGTCTAGGGCTTGGTCAAAAGAGTCTATTTTCTTGTTTTCAAGAGCCACAGAGATCCAGGGCCTCATGCCTTGGGTAAATGCCTTGCTTAGGATTTCATCACTTTGGCGTTGGGCATTACACACTTTCCTGAGATGGCATGCATAGTCTAGGACAGGTTCATCTACCTTCTGTGCACGGAGTGCAGTCCTTGAGATTATATTGTCTCGAGTAGCAAAATACTCTTTTAATTTATTCACTACATTGGTCCATGTCAACATATCAGGTGTGGCACTCTCCCTGAAGGATTCAAACCAAGCTAGTGCTTGTCCTTCGAGGTACTTGGGTAAATATGTTACCAGGGTGTCACTGTCTGTCACTTTGTACTTATCCTTCAGATATTCTGGGAATTTGTGATCAATAAATAATGCTGTTGACATGAGTGGTGATGGGTGTGAAAAGGTTTTGGGTTTTGTTACCTCATGTAGCCTGATCTTTCTGTCGTCCTGTTGTTTTCTGTCTATGAGTTTTGTCATGTTGGACACCATGGAGATTATGATGTCATCCTTGGATCCAGAGGCAGATGGTGTGACAACAGGTGTGATGGCAGGTGTGGGAGGCTGTGGGGTCTGGGATGATACCATCTTCATGAGGTCTGCTATCTGTTGTTGTTGTCTCTCTAGGGACTTCCGCTGATCTTCCATGGCCTTCTGTTGAGCATCTATTGCTGCATTCCTCTCTGCCAGTTGTTGGTTGAGGATCCTCTCCCTTTCCTCCTGCTGGGACTTGTTGGTCTCTAGGGCAGTAACTGCATCTTGGATGGCCTTCTCATAGGCCCTTATCTTCTCAGCTGTCTGATTAGGTTGGGGGCCTTCATCGGTGTCCATGATGGAGGGTGTGGGGGAGGTGTCTCTGGAGGAGTGGCTGTCAAAGGCTGGAGCTGGGGTGGAGGATCTAGATGAGGGTGTGGATCCACCCCCTGAGGCAGATCCTTCTTCCCCTGAGGTAGATAGCGTGAGTTGGGCGTCCTGTAGAGATCCCTGGGAAATGTTGGATCCCTGAGAACTGGTTGTCCCCTGAGTAGACAGGGTGGGAGGTGTGGGGTCTACTGAGTGTGGGTCTGTTGTATTGGAGGCTGGTTTGCCTCCTGTGGGCCTCCTAGATCTAGGTGGGAGGGAGACCTCTTCAACAGGCCCCTGACTACGTAAGGTCTTTGTGTGTTGTTCTGCCAGCTTGACTGATAAGGCCTTGATGTGTGTGGTGGACCTCACTGACATGTGGGAGACCTCACTGACGTGTGGGAGACCTCACTGACGTGTGGGAGACCTCTCTGACGTTTGGGAGACCTCACTGACGTTTGGGAGACCTCACTGACGTTTTGGGAGACCTCACTGACGTTTTGGGAGACCTCACTGATATATGGAAGATCTTACTGTTGTGTGAGAGATCTCATTGATGTGTGGGAGATCTCATTGATGTGTGTGTGATCTCACTGATGTGTGGGAGATCTCATTGATGTGTGGGAGATCTCACTGATGTGTGGGAGATCTCACTGATGTGTGGGAGATCTCACTGGTATGTGGGAGATCTCACTGGTATGTGGGAGATCTCACTGGTATGTGGGAGCTCTCACTGGTGACCTTGGTGGGCATGGTGTCAAGGTCAAGGTCACTAGGTGGGTGGAGTGGGTTTTACTGTGTGTATGATTGTTCTTAGTTGTGTTACCAGCTTTAATTTTATGAGCCTGTGAGAGATGGGATCTTAGTAGGATGTTCTCCACCACTTTGTCATACTAGTGATTGGCATGATCAAGTTGTCATATGAGAAATATCATAAGACTAGTGGTATATAGTGTAAATACATCAGGCTCATATAAAATAGTGTTATTTCCAGTTGGCACCGGTTTATTCAGCTATAGGCAACATGTAAGAAATATCAATCATACAGTAGTTAGTATGTAGGTAATTTGTACATACAGTAAACATACAGTAATTTATAAAGTACAATGTTCAGTTCCACTCCACCTGTGAGGTAATAATAATACAATGTCCAGCATAGTTCTAGGTGGGTTCCCACACCTAGCTCCTGACCTGCTGCTTAGAGGAAAAATGTAATAATGAATAACTTTACCCTCTGGTGGATGTCTTGGGGAAGATAGCCTCTGGCCACTAATGATGGAAACCCATGCCTGTCTAGCATAGTTTCACCATAGTGCAGTGGTATAGCAGGTAGCAGGAGATGACTGGAGATGTTACCTCTGGAGTGGTTCTTGGTGTTCTGTCCTCCTGGAGGTGCAGACAGGCTATTTGTAGCAGATCTTGGAAAAGCACCTCCAGACTGACTGGAGCCAGCAGCATCTGCCTAACTCTACAATTGTTTGAGGGGAGTCTTTCATGTGTCACAGGGGGACAAAGGACCCCCATGGGCGCCGCTGTGTCCCCCATTGTCTTGGTCGGTTCTGCAACTTCAGACCCTCATATCTCGGTCGTTTATGCGTTTATAACCGCCATTTTGTGCATGCGCGGAGTTGAATATGTCAAGTTTATAATGCCCGCTGGATAGGCGCGTAACTCCCGCCGGTTTGTCTGTAGGGAACTCGGAGCTCCTTTCAGTCTCCATGGCATAACTTCCTTAATAATGGGAGTTCTGCCTTGATCTTGGGCTCATTTTGACCGTCTAATTATGGGCTTTCCATAAATGCTTTGATATTTGACCTAGCTCAGACACTCATGACGGCGTCAGCGGTGCTCAGGCACCCGTGACGGCCGGTTGCATTCACTTACAAGTTATTAATTTGTGCATTGGACCATGAGGTCGCACACTGAGACCCTTATTCTTATTATATTGTGCAGTGAACCATTAGGTCGGAGCCTTTGATGTCATAAACTCTGTCTAACTGACTGTGGCTGGTGTGCAGTGGGGCATGAACGCTCTTATATAAAGTTTGAGCGCTCTTATAGCTCTTAGAACCAACCTATGTATTAATTTCATAGATATTCTTTGATTAATACAATAATATGTTAGAATTTATGGAATAATAAAATGGTATATCATAATTGCCTATATTGCGCCTTTATTTGACATTTTCTTTTCTGGTGGGTTAGCTTTGAATTATAACAGCAAAAACCAACACAAAGTATATTGGAGATGTGCTTCTTATAAAGCAAATTTCTATTGGTGTGTGGGGGGGGGGGGTGCAGGGGTCTCGGTTGAGCGGGCCCAATATACTTTTACATAATAGCTTTTGTTATAGGCGACCATCCCTTTATTGGGGGAGGGGGGTCAAGCCTCGTCTAACAGAGGCATAGGAAGCAAATCTTCACTGGGGAGCCCAGCTTGGGGCCCACCACGACAACCTTAAATTTTCGGCTCAAGCGTGATGACACCTATACATACCTGTATAGAATTTCTATAGAAAGATAATTTCTGGTGAACTTTAGTTCTGATTTGAAGCTCATGCCCTCATTTTCCCTATCCCATTACCACATTAATCCAATTTGAGATGACAGTTTTAGCTTCTTATCCAAATTATTTTGAATTCTTAGCAAATTTTGGGGGAGGGCCAGACATACTCAGGCCCCACCTCCTTTATGATTGGGGGGGGCCCAGGCCACCCTGCCCGCCCCCTTTTCCTACGCCCTGGTCTATCATGAAGTGCAAGCTCCATACACGTACCAATATATTTGACAAACAATGACCAGACCTGCAATCTTAAGATGGAATGGCCAAGATGCAAAGCTACATTTGTCTCTAATGGCTCTGCCCTATACCCGCACGATATGACTAGCTACACCGAGTTTGACCCTTGGCTGATCCTTGCTGTTGTGTGTGGTGCAGTTTGTCCTCGCCTCTGGCTGTCAGTGTCAGCCCTGAGGGGAGAACCATTGTGTGTGTGGGGATCGGGGGGAGGGGGGTGCTTGTCACCCTGCTTGTCTGTCCTTGTAGATAAGGCCACCAGGTCCCTGTAGCGCCTACTTCCACCTCCAAGACCTACTCACACTGACACACTTGGATAGGATTGTTGTATCTAGAGACACAGGAGAAGCTTCCCTTCTATCTATAATTGAGAAGAATCAAGAGGGTACGCTATTTGAATTCCACCTCCACAATAAAGTAATTTGAATGATGTCCAGATGATAAACTCTACAACTGTATTTGATTTCATGCATTATTCTTATTTCAACCCCTCCTTCTATCTGATATGCTTAACCTAAAAGGGTTGGTTTATCATAATAGATTTCTACAAAACAGGACTGCATGTTTGTGGCAAAGAACTGTGCACCTAAATGATGCATGCTATATATAACTATATAATATAGCCAGCACAGGGGTGAAGTCACCTCAGCCCACCAGGAGGCAAGGCTTCTGACGTGCTAGATGGTGGGTGGTCTCTGTCTATAATACAAACAGTCATGCAGACATGCAATCATGGTGCCACACCACCTGCACATATTCCATGCCAGCACTAAAAAACGTCTTCCTGACAAAGTGACATGTATACCCATGTCAACTTGATTTGACACAGACAGCACACGTCACTGGGACATGTGCACACATGTCACCATGACAACTGTAGCACACAATAATCCTCATATGATTTGACATGCCTTAAAATGCCACAACATCTGTGAGTTGACTAGGGTCAAGCCCATGTCAAAGGCACTTGACATGTGATAGTTCGACATACATAATTGTTCTAGGATATTCCACTAGATGGGGCAAACAACCATTTTGGTACCAGGATTAATCACTACCAAGAAGTACTACTAACACTTGAGACATTTGATGTATCTGTCTCATTTTGTTTTCATGGAGAATAAATCACTAAGGTCTGTTAATACTATCAAAGAATGGTTTTGAATTCTATTTCATTGTTAAATTTGCATTTGTTATTGAATATCAAAATAGACACCCACCATCCTGAATACTTCAACTGGAGAGGTTAGACACCTTATGTGTGGGTCAGTGAAAATACCAAAGGACTGTTTTCCAAACCACAATCTATAATCTCAGTATCTACAGTACAGGGAGACATAATTATGGCATTGCCATGCACCTCCATGCCCTTGTCTTATAGACTGTATAGAGGTCCTCAGTCAAGTAGAAGTTCTGTAGATAGGAAAAAGTGCCTTAGTGTCGCAGGCCTATGGGACTATGATATCCCCTGCCTTCTATTATAGGTCTGTCTTGATTGAACCATTGGTGCATAGCTATTGACTGCTCTTGACCCTTACATAATTGTCTCACAGTATTACCTAGCACTCAGGTGAATGGATCAGAAATATGTGACGTGTCTTTATTACGCATGTCAAGTGGAGTATGCGTCAAAGCGATCAGTGTTCTTCTCTCTGTGAGAGTATAGTTTATCCAAAGGCGAGCACTGTTGACAGATGGTTGTGGACCACTAATATTGGTAGGGCGACATGGGCTATTTTAGGCTTAGTGACATGGGACAATTTCTTAAAATTGACATGGTGACATGAACAATTTCTGAAAATCGACATGGTGACATGACCATTTCTTAAAATTGACATGAGGACATGGCCATTTTTTAAAATCGATATGTGACATGGGGGATCCCCCATCCACACCCCCTGACGGTGAAATGCGATGCTGTGGGTGGTATGGGATACAGCTCAATCGTTTTCAGCATGCAATGCTTTATGTACGTCTGACAGAGTCAAGGATGTTTAGGTAGATTAGTTTCATGTGATATGTAAGTAGGTAAGTAGGGCCCTTTACTAATGTAGGACAGGGTGATTAGCTGCAGTATGTAGTACCTACGTCATGGGCAGCAATGCCTAAAAATATCTAATCTATTTCAGATAACACACTGTTGAATGGCTAAGCAGCACCCTCTTTCTACATCCTTCAGGGGCAGAATGGCTATGGCCAATCAAACACTATCATCTTGAGACTAGGGTGCTGGAGGCAATTTCTTAACAGGCTACGACTGCACCCTCTAAAAGTCTCCCAGGAATAGAATTGAAAAGCCGTAGTGCTGCTTCCGGTCGTAGTACATTAAGAAGTTACCTCCGGACCTACCATGTGTATTTTGATTGCAAATGAGTGAGACACAGTTACCTTCCTATGCACACATGCACAAATTAAGTAGGTGTGTTTTAGTTTGTTTGCCTGCAGAGAGCTCTGTAGAAAAAGTGTAATGATCTCAGTGGCAAGGGCAGCACTTTCATCCCCATCCCGAAAACTATAACATTGCAGCGGTTTCAAAACGAACTACCCCAGACCATAATATAGTTCACTCTCTCCGAGACTGGTAGCATCATAGCCCCATGAAAGAGGCCGAGGAAGTGTTTCAACATGCTGTTAGCGAAGTACATAATGCTGGTATAAATGTATAATGTGCATTCTCTCCCTCTCTCTCCCCCCCTCCCTCCCTCCCTCCCTCCTTCTCTCTCTCTCTCTCTCTCTCTCTCTCTCTCTCTCTCTCTCTCTCTCTCTGTTATTGAAACGTATTGCTGGATGTAACTCTGGTATGAAACTCTGAAGGGATGGCACATATTTCCCCTTTAAGCTTTCAGTTCCAATTTCAAACGAAAATAAAATGATCATCTTTGCTGTCTCTGTAGCCCTTTAGTATTACTGGCTTAATACACACTGAGTTAATATTCTTAATTACTGCATACTATATTATGATGCAACATTACCCGATTGGAAAGGCACATAGCTAGTTGGGTCTGCTTTAGTAGGGGAATGTGTGCGAGAGAGCAGAAAAGGCTATAGAATGTCTGGATCAGAATGACACAAAAGGAGAGCCCATACCACAGCATTGGCGGGGCAGATTTCAATGAAAGGGTTTGAGGGATTTCAGTAAAGTGACGTGCTCCTATATTGTCAGTGTGAGATGTGTCAAGGGTTGGAAGATGAAGTAGGTATCCATCACCTCTCATGGGGATTCATAAAACTGTACAACAAAGTTGGTGAGAGAATGGCCTGTACATACTGGTTAAATGGGTATTGGAAAGACAAAATTATATCGAATGAAGAGAATAAAGAGGGATTGAAAAGGTAATATTGGTTTCTTTGAAAAGTATCTAATTTTCTTAAGAGTGCTGAAAAGATATAGCATGCTGCTGAAGTACACATTAGTTGTCAGTTTACCAACAGAAGACTAGCTCTATTTTACCTAAAATACCCATGTGGGACCATTGTCAATCACACAGCGGGCGATAATTAAGGCAAAGGTACCTTCCTTTGCATTCCAGCGACCAAAGGGCGTTTTCTCACTACCTTGAACCAGGGCAGGGCCCATTTACTCCAGGGGCGTAAGGTCACTGGGGGCTATTCCAAGGTAATCTGGTTGAGGAAGGGGATGGGGATTTTACTAGGCAGCAGAATGTGACTCGCCTATGTATACTATCGTGATGATCACAAATCACATTGCTGATCCAGAGACTAACAGGGCACTCAAAACAATCTAAAATAGTCTTGCTAGACAAGGTCAGGTAACCTGAAACACTGATTTACCTTGTGATAATCCCGTAGTAATTTGAAGCAGAAAGGTGTACGGTAGATCGCTTCATTATCCTTCGGCAGTAGGCACAATCTAAATACATCCACAATGTCTTATAAATTAAATGTCTATTCTCAGTACATAGCTGATAGGTCGTTCTACTTTTAATTTTTGTATCGAATACATCTAGTAAAGGCAAAGAATGATGGTGCAATTAGAACATGTATAGTATTTAAGGGATTACAGTCTTACTGTTTTATAAGCTGGCTGTAGACGAGTCTCAGAATATTATGTATTTCAGCAGCACTGCATGATTTCTGATTCGCAATCTAAGAGGCCCATTTGCTAAAAGGCCCACGACTCTACTCTGAACCTGACATTACAATATAAGGTGTGCAGGTATAATATATAACATAATGGTACAGGGCTTACACCTCCACTGTGCATAATGGACTGCTTAGGCATCAATGAAATCCAATGCCAATTGTGCTTAATCCTATGAAAATCCTATGGAAATAACACGTGTTCATATCGCAGACGTCAGAATGGATAATAATTGCATGTCATTTGGTTTATCTTGTCATGAGTATCGAGTTTGGATCCCACGATTAACCTTACAATGGATTATATCTGACGTGGTGTTATTGATAATTAACGTCAGTTTCATTGCAGTGATTCTGACGTGATGTAATATTCCTGATCTGCTCCCACAACATTATCGGCATTCTCATTGATCATAAAGGGAACAAATTAAACAGTAATTGTTGTTCTTCTAAAAGCAAATGAAATGATGATGTGGGTATTCTAGACATCACAAAGGGAACATGACCCAGATTGTCATTTAAACTCTCCTTTTGTCACCGAAAAGTAACATGAGACCATGAAAGTCTGGTTTTGGTTTATGGCTCGATACCCATTACACATCATGCCTTATGTTTCTGTTGACCAAAAGAACAGCAAGCACTTCAAAGCCGTCACCTTTGTCTATTTTTGCACATTTATATTTGAAAATAGACATCTGACGGTCGTTGTTAGATTGTTTCAGGCGAATGACTTAACTGCATGAAAGAATATCAGTTTTCTATCTATATTCAGGTGTAAACAAGTAGACTTTGGGATAAATGTCGGAAGCCATCCTTTTCAGGTGATGGCAAAAGGATACATGATAAGTTTTTATACATGATATAATATTGTAATCATCATATCAAAGAAATGTGTACAGATATGAGTCTCCCGCTTACAGAGGACCAGTAATGCTTTCAGCTCCATACAATCATGTAGGTTTTTCAATCGTAATCAGCTGTGTAATAAAGCATGGGACCCAGTTCTCCGCCTGCCATTTTAGTCTTCCCATTTTAGGCTTCGTATTGCAGTCATGCAAGTCTAGAGTCTAGATGGACAAAACATGCAGCAACAACGCCAATGTGACATGAGTTCAGTATGAGAAGGATCCTAAGAAATACACATACATAGGTGCGCGAGAATTGGTCAGCACTGAGGGTTATCACTCAAGGTGAAGCCGAGTGTGTCCTGCTGTTATATATAAGTTTGTTTTTTGTATACCTGATAAGCAAAGTGATTCAAGCCTTCATAAAGTTGATGATATTTTTAAATGAAGAAACTTAGTACATCCGTGCCTACATAGCAGGGATACCAACAGACCTATTGTTGTTACTGGTCCAAAGTTAGTTTTTTGTGTCACATCAATGTCCCAGGGGGGCATGACATGAATATAGGGTAAATGGTAAGTTTGTTTTTTTTTCTTTCTTTTTTTTTTATTATTTCTTTGGGGGGCTTTGTTTTAGACATAGAAGTGGGTATGCACCCCTACCTTGCAACCCTATACCAACAAACAGCACACCGGTTAGGGAGACGTATGGATGTTTGTCTGTGGCTAATGTAGAAGGCCAATGTATAGGTAATTGTAAATATTGGATTCAAACAAATTTTGATACTGTAGAAGGGCCGAAAATTGCGTACGAATGCAGCATTTTAACCTCTAGTGAGGCGCAGGGTTTTTCGCAGAAAACAGGTCAAATTATTTTGACTCCCCCCTCAAACCCACCTGCCCCCCCCCCCCCCGTGGTTAAAAAATGATCACTCCCTAAGCTGCACACCCTAACTTTGATATCTCAAAATCTTGAGGGTTAAAACCATTTTGAGAGAAAGAGGTTTTGAGAGATAGTAACTTTTTGAAACATAGGGGCCTGACATGTCCCTATCCCACAAGTGGCCCCTATCTCACAAATATTTGTGAGATAGGGGCTATTTGGACATAGTCCCTTTTTCTCAAAATTTTGTAGGATAGGGACCTTTTGTAGCCTAGGGGCTTTAGGTGGACCCTAAGTCTTAAATGTCCCCTATGCCACAAAATTGTGAGGGATAGGGGCTTTTTGAGACTTAGGGGCCTAACACGTTTGCTTTCACTGCTAGAGGTCATGAAGTTCATGTTCCAGAAAGAATCCCACAACCGCAAATGAAAGTCTATTTAGTTCCCGTAGATCAGCCATATATGATATAGCAGTCCATTTAGAGAATAACAAATTCCTATTTTGTATCTAAGGCATGTTACTTGGTTACTGGCGTTGTTACCGCGCAACCATTAAATTTTTTTGGTAGCAACATAAGAATTTGTCAATTCCCGTGCACAGACTATATGGCCGTTATGCATTTGGGCTATTTTTTGGAGTTGCTTGCCGCATAGCGGCCGGGAGCGCAGCGACCATAGCAACTCCATTATGTTTTCGGTTTGTCAGTGACGTCACGGTCACCTTGTGATGCAATTTGTGACGTCATACTTCGGCTGTCATGTCCCACGTCGGCCGCAGAGTGGCAACTCCTATCCGTGGCCCTTGCCACATTTTTCTTGTCTCGCGTATTTCCCCACCATTCTCATGCGCGCATTGTGAGCATATAGCTAGGGATCCACTGGCGTGAGTTTCTTGCGACTTGCACTCGTGCATGTTTTCTCGCAGAGCACTCGCAAAAATCAAATGATTTTGATTTTTGCGAATGTCGTCGCACGCCGCTCCGACGTCGCATGAAGTTTCTCGCAGCAGCAGATCCACTGCTGGAACGTCTTCTGCGAGAAAATATGCACGAGTGCAAGTCGCAAGAAACTCGCACCAGTGGATCCCTAGCTTATAGTGGTAGATCCACTGCCGTGAATTTCTTGCGAGTTGTACTCGTCTCGTGCCTGTGTTGTCGAAGAAAACCTTCCACCAGTGAATCAGCTGCTGAGACAAAGTCCATGCGATGTCTGAGAAACATCTGACGCCATTCGCAAAAATCAAAATAGTTTGATATTTGCGAAATCTCTCGGAGGTTCTCGCCACGGATGCAAACCGCAAGGAATTTGTGGCAGTGGATCCCCCACTTATGCCCTAGACAACTTGGCTACACTAGTAGGCCCTACTAGTAGGCCTATACATTGTGGCAGTGTCTTCCATTGCAAACCGGGGCTAGCAGTCTGAACTGAAGGTTTTGTATTTTTTAATTGATGTTTGAGCCATCTGTCTCACAAAAGTGGCAAAGATCTAGACTAGTGTAGAGATATAGGGCCCTTCTCCCCGGGCCCTACGCTCTGACGTTGTTTTTTTTTTTTTGTGTAGGCCTACCTGTGACGACTGATATCCACTTCTGAATGAAAAAGAATGTGGTGGTCATTTAGGCCTTAGAGGCCTTAGAGCCATGACAAAATGGAAAAGGGCCCAACCAGCCCCCCGGGGCGGGGCCTGCACTGTGGCGGAGAACTGTGGCGGACACAGCCGATTCAGAGCTCCTTTAAAAAATAGGTTATTCAAATAAACGATAAAACATCCACCCCAGAATCCCGGCCAGAATGGTCCACCAAAAGTTGACAAGGTCCACCTCACTGACAGTACTGTATCACAGGCAGTCCCCTTAGCCAAATATGCAGTCACTTGACCAAACTTTCATCACGTGACCAATATGATAAGATCACATAGATTCCACACCATCTAGCCTATGAAATGCCCCCATAGATGACTTTTCACTTGTTTGAGAGAAAATTTCCCAAAAAATAGTTCCCAATAGATTTTAATGCAGATGTTTTGTTTGGGGTGGTAAAATATTACCAACAATTGAGGGTAAAAAAATTGGGAAAGGTAGGATTAGGTTCTATTGGGAAACTAGCATTTATAACTACCTAAATAGGAGGTGGTAGATTCAGGCCTCCCCATAGATGGAGTCAGACCACTCTGGAACGCACACCCATCTGCGGGAGCTCTTCTGGAACGCAGAACTGCGTCCATAGTTGTAGCTTTTGATTTGCGGGCGGGTCTGGAACGCCTTCCAGAACTGTCATGGCGCTTGTTCCAAGGCTTAAGGCTAAAACAGTCTGAACGGTCAAGGCTGCTATATTGTATAAATTTAGCACAGGTAATAGATGCAATGCACTGAAGCAACATGGAATTCATAAAGGTTTCATAGCATTCCCAATCGTAACAATCATATATTACTGCCTATCGACTACTGGTTTTAAGAATTGATGGTTACTATGACGTCATTGACATAATGATAATCCCATACCAACTAACAAGATAACAAATAAGTTAGGAGGGATTTGGCAGTGCTCTACCTCTCCCAATGGTAGAAACATTTCCTACTTTAGACTTGCTTTTTAATACTAATATAAAGAAAGGATAGATTTATATAAAGTCCAGAAGTTCCATAATGTGCAAATCCAATTCAATGTCATGACATCGTAGACAAAATGCCATGCATACACAGAGCCTGTAGCGTAGCCCTGACGTTTCTAGCCTTCCTAATGTTGGGGAAATAAGGAGATATATGGGACTGACAGGCCATAAAGCATTGTACACTAGGGTAGGTCTGTAGACCACAGTAAGACGATTTACACTGACACCTGGAGACTTATCATTATACTTCATCCATATCTATGAAAGCATGAAAGGGACCTGATCATGGAGCATTCGTTAAGTTCTGCCACCCACATATTGAAACCTGTTTTCTAGTGTCACATCCCCACCTCACCGTGTGTGATCTTTCAACTTCTTCAGGTTTCCATAGAAAATAACTGCGAGTAAACAGTTGGAATCCAGAGGCTGTAATATCTCTTTTATCTGATGAATATAGGAATACAGCAGGCAAACCTTTATTTTTACCAGCTTTCACTTATCAAAACCAGACCCAGGTAGCACAGAGACATTGGCATAACGTTGGGCCGATGTTGACCCAACCATCGGCTTTACATAAGCTGCCCATCCTGCCTATGTAGCCCCGACAGTGCCAACCAAATGCCAACATAGGCCCAATGTTGGCTTTTGGTCAGCAAATATCAGCATTGGCAAATGATCGGCCCCTGTCCTGCCAACGTTGGGCCAATGTTTGCATTTGGTTGCCAAATGCCACAGGTCGGGCCTAAGTATAGGCCTGATGGGCAGCCATTGTTGGCCCAACGTTGGCCCGATGTGTCGGGCCAACATCGGCAAATTTTTGTGTGCTACCTGGGGAATGGTGCATTGTGACCAATTAAAGCATATGCATTCACAGTACATACATATGTCTACCAAAGAGCCCTCCGTTAGATATGTCATTTGACTTTTATCAAAATGGCTTTCCTACGATAACGGATCATGTCAATTGTCAAGTCAATATAATTGTAACTGAAAGGCTATGGGCCATCCTTCTTATGGGGATTACATTTTAACCACTTAGCTTCTAGAAGTAACCTTAATACTAAACAGCCTTTATAGCAACTGAGGAGGTTTTCAGCTTTACTCTCATGAGCTGTCATGTGTCATATATATATGTTTTGTTATATAGCAGATTATGAATGTCTTATTACACAAACATGACATTCATTCTAAGTTGTCACTAACCCTTCGAGAGTCGTTTGATTTTAGTTGCTGGAGTGATTTGCTTCATGTTGATGAGCTACTCATAGGATATCATGCATACACCATATTGCCGCTGCCTGTGGGACCTGTCCCAATAATTTGGAGTGTACTATCGCCATTGCCAACGGACAACTATGATTTGTATGGTTTTAAATCGTAGGGTCGCTGAGCTTCATTTAGTGAAATGGAAAGTAAGCCTGTTGGTTATATTCATGATACATGTATTGACAAAATAATTGTACTCGTGAACCTTGTTGCTACCTCGCACTTAAATGTTTGTCTCTACGTGGTCTAGAAGCCAGTGCTTTCGAACTTTGAATTTGTTGCCTGCCCCCACCCTGTCAGGTAGCGATTGTCACAGAAAATGCCAAAGGCCTAAGCTTTCATGAATTCTGATGGGACCAGGTGGCAAGACCAGGCCTGGGATGAATGTTTATAACCTATCGAGATCACAAATGTTGTATTATTCCAAAGGATACACGAATTCGTTGCATGGAATTATTTCAATTGTATATAGACCTATGTATGACATATAGGACCTACTAGTAGAACTGTACACAAGATTGTTCGCATATAGTGGACCCCACCACTTGCCGCATGGGGGTATGACTATTGAATTTTTGCGATTTTATATTGCAATAGGTCCAAAGTCAGATTCCGTTATGATTACGGTGAGGCTTAATCAGCCAAGGTGGATGGAATATATGTTAGCTTTGGTTGACATTCAATGACGTTTTAGTCAGAAGGGTGTTACAATAACATTATATGGATGGGTGATTATATTTTAATACCGGGGATGAGCATTGCATGAAAATAATTTTTCTTTGTGTCAGATCTTCTACTTCATGATCTGTTTTATACACAGGCCATTATAATACAGCCAAGACAGTCTTACCTAACCTTTTAACTTAACTTTGAATTCAACCTTTAAAGTTATAGTCCTTCACTGAGGAGAGTCTATACTGAGGACTAAGGAGGTGTCTGGCATTTTGCAGAGTTTTAACCTTTGTAACTGCAATTCTAATGCAAAGCCAGTCTGTAGTAGTTGTGGAGTCACCACATACGTATGTACATTATTTTTTTTAATGTTGGGACAAAACCCTTCCTGCCAATTACGACATATGGCACCTTTTCATGGTGAAATCCCTAAACTTTTCTCGATTCATGATCATGAATATGGAACTTCCATAGAGTCATAAGAAGCTGCTAATATCCTTGATTGCGTCACCAAAGACCTTACTATGATTTTTAAATGTACGTAAGTGTAGCTTAGTAACAGACACTGTGAATTTAAACCCGAGTATAAACATATTCCTAGATCCATAAGAAGACAAGAGATAGAATGGTAAACAGAAGACATACAACTGGGCGCTGGAGGCTTTTTTTATCATTCTCTTTTGCTGAAGTACCCTGGGAAACCAACGGCTCGATCTAGGGGCTTTTCTTTTGCCGAAAGCTCCCAAATTACTGTAGGTAATTACAACATAGCAATGTTTGGAAATGGCCATTATGTAGTTTGATTCCGAATGTAGAGTTACAAAACCTTTTCGGCTTCCATGTAGAGACTACTTGAGCATCATTCGTTGCACCAAAATCTCATGCACACTGGTTAATGTACAGGCCCAGTTGTCCTTGAGAGAGGATCTTCCATGCCTTATGAACATGATCTATCATTTAAACACATTTCAAATGAAAAACAGATTTATAAATGGAGAGGTGGATGTTATAGTGTTCTAAGCTGCTTATGGATAATTTCTTAAAGCACCATTCCCTTCACCTCCCACCATCCTATCTGAACACCCAAACAGAGAAGCATCGATCCCATAGTCCTATTTTTTAATAGAAGGCTACTTCATTGGTGGAAACAACACTCGTACAGACTATCAGATTGATTAGATTAAAAGAGGGGTATTTTAATCTAAGTAAAGTGGGAGGGTATTGACGTGTGGAGATCGATAATCAATGGCTATAAATATAGGCTATCTTCATATACACTGATATATAGATAGAACTAAACGACCGTGGTGTACGAGGTGGCCGATCCACCACGAGGGGGGGGTCTCCCCCGAGGGCGTTAGCCCGAGGGGGAGACCACCCCCCGAGGGGTGGATCGGCCACCGAGGACACCAGGGGAGTTTAGTTCTATATTTATTTTATGTTTTAAGGGGGTTTAAGTAAGGAGAAATTATCAAAATCTGGTACTGTAGTTCCCCGTACGAGCGCCGGTCCGCCATTTTGAATGTTTACATGCACCCAGAACGAGGCTGCAGTGGTGGATCGGCCGCTGTGGTGGATCGGCACACATTACGCCACTGGAGGTGTGCGGATCAGCCCTGCAATGCTATCTCTATGGGAAGAAGTTATTCACATAAAATAAATCACGAAGATGGGATAGATTAGATTGGTAGATACTCATGATATTAGGTACCTTCCTACATTTCGCTGCCAAGCTATAATGCAGATCTAGATTGCCCTTTCTCTATGATTATGATTATGAATGGATTTCAGGAAGGTGGTTATCTATGAAGCATCCAATACTTGCATCCAATATCTTCAGAACATCAAGGCCAAACTATAATTTGCTGTACTGAATTAGGCAAAGTGCTCTGTGGTCTATCATCAACATGTATCTGAGAAGATGCTACGTCGACTTCATAATTATCATTACTGTACCAGTCACTATCAGTCAAAGTGATAGGTGCAGGTAACGAATGCTGAGATAGTTCTTGCAGTAGTGCTGAGGATTGGAGGTCACTGATGGCCAGATGACCTTGTCAAATAGCCGAGACAAATGTGTGAAACAGCTTCTGGGATGTCTAGCGTTTTCATGTGGAATCATTATAGAAATAATACCTAGTTTTGCAAACAGTTATCATAGATGCTCAATGCTGTAAAGGATCATGGGCTCATTGCACACGATAGAGCATATTTCCAAACAAATTTCAAATTTATATAATACGCTTAAGTGAATTTCCACATGTTGTATAGAATATCCCTATGGGTGTCCGAATTCACTCAAGAAATATCCGATACCAGCCTCTATGCCTTATAAGGTTATCTAACCTATTTGTGAGATCCAATCGTTAGAACTGCCAGGGACACATCCAGTAAATGATTATATATTATATTGAATTGAGTATAAAAGCACTTTATAGTATTATGCATTACGGGGCAATGTGCATTTTGAATCAGAGAAGAAAGACGTTTTCCAAATGTACATTATCCTGCACGTAGTCTTAGTCCCCCAGGATATGCTCTGGAAGAAGGTCCGTCGGTAGCATACCAATACCATAGAGGAAAGATATTACATATCACTGCATATATGTGGCATATGGTGGCACCCAGACATACCAGCTTATGGATCATCCATGACCGCCTGTGCATGGTATATAGAATACCTAATGTCAACTTGGTGTCACCTCACCATAGAATAAGGTCTTGATATAAGGGATGGGGCTGTTACACAGCGCATTGTGTGTACCACACACTCTACTAGATTGGCCAAGTCTGGAATAGACTTCCTTTAATCTATACGGATATATGCAGAAACAGGTGTATATAGCGTGACAGAGGAATAGAATTGCAGGACTGCTGTGGAATGAAAGATTGCAATCATAGAAGTAGACAAGGGCGCATTGCGGGAGGAGGAGGAATATGGTGAATGGTGGGGTTTTGAAATACACTATGGTGGTAGGTTAGGGTAAGGGTAAGATGACAACATATAAAATCAGTAGCAGGAGTGGAGGAAGGCTACCAAATAAAATAAGAACCTTTACACCGAACTGATTTTAGCTATTAGTTTCTTTGGCTACCAGGTGTCGTAGATCTAGAATGTATAGTCCCATTCCCATCACTCGACTATGCATCCTGTCAAACAAGGTTACAGGAGTAAAATGGAGGTTTTTCTTTAATCCCCTTCATTTTTAATTCGACTTACAGCATGTCAACTGTGTTAACTATGAAGATAGATTTTCATAATTATATACAAGCAGACAAGTCACACCCGCCTCCGATTCAGATTGATACACATAGGTTCTATCCTACAGAAATCAGTGTGGAAGCTTTGATCTCCCAATTGGCTCTGGTCTACAGAAGGTTGGTAAAGATTGGGTAAAGATGTCTGCATTGCCCTACTATAGGTGTTTCTGGTGCATCTCATCCTAAAGCACCAGGCTATGTGGCTTTACCCACACGATGGCTCTGGTAATGTGTCATCCAAATGAGAACGTATATACGGTAATTTACTATTTATGAGAGAAATGAAGGGAGACACTACATGTATTACCTTCCATGCAAGCTGTACTAATTTGTTTGTCTCCCACAGTTATACAGGTAATTATTGAGAAATGGTACAGGGAGAGAAGCAATGTGAGACCAAAGTATTGCACTTAGTGTGCCAGCCATTAATATTGCCCATAATTATACCAGAGTAGGCACTAGGAGCACAGACAGTCATGTTTGTTTGTTTTTTACTTTTTGAAAAAGTGAAAAGTAGTGCTCAATGAAGAAGCACTAACTCAATTTCCCTGGCAATGGGTTTGATGGAGGGGAAAAGGTGACAACGGCCAAATATCATACCATGAGATCGTAATCAAGATTACACAGCATTACACAGCATTACACTTTTGATTGCAGATGTTATGGTCTGGGGCAGACGAACTTTGGCTGTTTGTGCCTGTGGTACTATATTCAGATATGGACAATCGATCTTCTTGACATATACCAGGGAACTCTTCTATAGCATATATACAGAATAATCATTAGAGGATTTTGTTCCAACCGAAGAGCACAATAATGAATAGGGGATGGCCACTGTGCCACCGTCACATTTGTATATTGGGTGGCCATTGTAGATGAGGCAATCTAGACTAAAGTATACCTCAGTAATGGCACTTATCGACAGGTGTGTTTTGTACCCATTTGCATAATTGAAAATATAGTTTGTCATGATTTTTATGTCTCTCTGCAGGCTTCATCAGTCTTACTATCTTCTCTGAGACATATTTTTTTCCTTTGCCATGAAATAACCATCTGTATAATGTAAGTTTCACTGCTTCTGAAACGTCCCCCTGGAATATGGAGGAGGGGGTATATTATTTCATAATATTTCTATATTATTTCATAATATTTCAAAAGGTCTATTGAGTAGTTTGTTAATCTTAGGAATAGCACACTGATAGGAATTTCCCTGCATACGATAGCTCTCACAAGCACAATAGCTATTACCTACTGCTTTTAATCTTTTTGCATAGTTACATAGTCTATATTCATGAGCTCAAAATGGTATACACAGCAGCTGAAAGATCTATTCACCATATGGCACTCATTATTTATGATATCAGGTCGTGTTCTGCCAATGTTCCTATAAATAGACTTGTGGCATGAGATACCAGGGATGGGAAGCTAAGGTGTATGAATACTTCATGTGATTTCCACTCATCATGGCCATGGGTGAGAAATTGGAAAAAAGTAATGGGTCTTAACATGGCGACTGACAACTGGCATGATTACTATATACTTTACAGTCAGAAAACTAGAAGCATGTTTTCATCAAAAGGTCCATCAATAAAGTGTAAGGTCCAAGTTTGGATATTATTATGCCATCAGAGGTGTGGTGGCATCTATAACACATCTTTAGATCTGCCGATGCCAGTACTCTGTTTCCAAAGGACATTTAGAAAGAGTTTAGATACTTTGTTAGGTATGTCTGCGATTATCCTTGTCTGATAGGGTTGATCTTCCCATTATCTTTTTTACAGTTTTTTTTTATCAATACACACAAATGTATAGTACATCTCCCGACCCAAGCACTCTGCTTCTATCAAAACATTATGATATTTTAACCCTGTGCCTTGTGTTACAGTATTCAGATACCACTATTGATGATGATGCTAATGGATTATTTTCCTAAACCGTATGGATGGATGTAGCATTGACTATTTGCTTTTAAAGGTAGCAGCCTTTTCTTGTGGCCTACCATCTAAGTTGGCACCTATTGAACCCATATTGTAAAAAAATAACTGGCATCCTCGTAAAACTGAAGAGTGGACCACCATAATTTAAAGTACTGAACCAGTGTAGTTTTTACAAGAAGACCCAGGTGACAGTACGGTGGTACACAAATGCACAAGAAATCTCTCCGAACATAACGACGGATCTCTGGCGACTTTGGGATGAGGAAAGGCACTGTTATTTCAATAACATGTTTCTATAGGGCATACAAGCCGAACAGTGCAATTTATTTGGCACGAACATGGACATTCTGGGTAAGGGGTGGCAGCAGAATGACACTCGTGGGTGGCGACGTACAAATGTGGGCTTCTAAATCAAAGGCTTTAAATAGATGGCCTTGTCAACCCAACCAGCCAAAACTGGTAACACAATCCCTATTACCAATGCCCACCTCATCTAGCTTAACATAATACCCCTGCCCCCCCAAATAGCATAGTTATGGTTGTTACGCTCATTGGGGATAGTTACGGCCAGAAGTGGGGTTTTTTTCTCCTTCTGACTGGGTTTGTTGATTCTAATGATAGTCTGGTATTGATAATATGCATACAGCAATACTTATATGCCATGAGTGGCTATTATGGCCTAGGGTGAAATGGTAAAGATGGGTAAATGCTTTGTCCAGACCAATCACTGAGGGAAAACACATACTGCACTGGATGGAACGGTGTCTTGCTCTGTAGAAAGTATGTCGGTAAAGTTGAGAATTGATTTGAAAGTTCTGAAAACATAATATATAAAGTTTAGGGTTTTTCCTACGATGCTGCCTGTGTAACTCTAGGTCAGTTAACGTCTTATCAGGTACAGGGGAGTGCAAATGAAAATGTCACTTCCCAGTGGTTTTTCAAGCAGTTATGGTATGTACCCCCAACTTAGTTCTCATGGACATTTCAGCCTACTGTCAATAGACAAGCAAGGACTATTGGCACCACACATCATGTGGATGCCGGCCAAAGGTCAAACATAATGTAACTAATCATATTCAGAAGCTAGAGGGCAGGACTATTAGATATGAATGTAACGTCATGTATTAATTATGTAATCTATTGTTTGAGCACTGCAGTGCTGGTTACAGTTACAGGATATCTAACCTTGGAGGTATGCAATTCATATCAGACCATAAATACCAAAATGTTACAGAACTAGACAATTGATTTTATAGTGGACATGAATGATAAATAGAACTTGCCAAGTTAACCATTGCTGTTATCTTACTTGAGGGTGTCTTCTATGCCCACCTTCCCTGCACTATTCACTTGGTGTTAAACCTCTCAAATTGCATAATATATGGGAATCTCAGGAAGATTATGCTTTAATCACAAATAAAGTGGTATATGGAAACATTAGGGCTCACTGCCTAGTATCTTATGCACTTCATTATTTATTATTATTTATTCCCATGAGCTTGTCCCAACGGGACGGTTTTCCGCGCACTCGGGCGGTACATTTAAAGTGCTTGGATCGTTTGACATAGCCCATTCAACTAGACATCATGTATATGATCAAAAATGAATAAACAAATAAATTTATAACAACAGGTATACTCTTATTATAAATTACATTGAATATACACCAAGATTATTTGTATAGAACTATCTTTTTAAAGGTCATATGTTATTTGCTTACAGTGCCACTTACAAATAGTATCATCTTAGGTAAAAATATTAAGCCTCGCTATAGCACTCTTGAAGCACCTCTTTGTCGGTAATCTCTGGGTATCTCTATCCAATAGATCCCATAGCTTAACACCTCTGTAATAAAGTGATCAGTGATAGGCACTAGTTTTGGCCCGTCTAATGGCGAATTTCAACTTCAAATCACCTCTTGTTCTAACATTAAGCCTTTCAACTGCCTCACCCCTCCTAGCCCTCTTCCACGTCATGACCAATAACTGTTTTCCACGTCTTACACTCAAATATTCTACTTTGCAGTCTTTATGTATATCTTCTATACTCTTATTACGTACACATATCTTACAACAAATCCTTAATGCATGGTTCTGTAATCGCTGTAATTTGGCTAATTCAGACACAATATTCAACTACAGGAACAATGGTGACTTTATATATGTTGGTACATGTCTCTTTTGTCATGCTTTTGCGGAGTTTATAAAGCTTATACAACCTATTGCCAAGATTCTTCTTCAACTTAGTGATATGGTGATTAATGTTCAAGGAGCTGTCCAACTCCACACCCAGGTATGGGTAAGTCACGCAATTTGGCAACAGGTCATTACCCAGTTTCATATCTGGGCCTTCTATATTGCTTATCTTATGCCTAGTATACCAAAGTACATACACATTGATTTATTCGTGTTGATAGCCATGTAGTTTTTATTACACCATGCATGGATTCTGTCCAGATCCTCCTGCAGTAACAGCTTCGAGTCTTCAACTGTGTTACTTGAGGCATAGAGCACCAAATCGTCAGCATACATTGTGTATTTACAATTTTGTATTTCCTGGCCTAAATCATTGATAAACATAACAAATAGCAGTGGACCCAAGGTTGACCCTTGTGGTACACCAAATTTAACTGGTTTAACACTAGACTTTACATTATTGGCTATTGTTTCATGTGCTCTATGTGACAAGTAACTGATTAACCATTTCTTTACTTTCCCATGAATGTTCAACTGGCAAATTTTACTGATAAGAGTGAAATGGTGGACACAGTCGAATGCCTTGCAAAAATCAATGAAGCATGCAGTAGTGATCTGCCCATCATCCCTGGCCTCAAATAGGTCATTAACAACATTGAACACAGCATCTGCCGTACCACGCCCTGGTCTGAAACCAAATTGTGTGTTGCATAAAATGTTATTTTCCTCAAGATATTCAGATAATAATTTATGTATAACTTTTTCCAGAAGTTTTCCAGGTAGGGGGAGCAACGTAATAGGGCGCCGGTTTTTTATAGACTTAAGGTTCCCTTTTTTGGAATTGGTACCAACAACCCCTGGGACCATGAAATTGGGAAGATGCTGTGCTGGAGTAAGTTGCGGTATATCATGGTGAGCTCCTTGGTGAGAAACAGCAATGCATCTTTCAACACCCTACTGTTAATCCCATTGAGTCCACTGGACATTTATTGGACATTTATTGTTTTGACAAGAGACAGAACTATCCAGGGGCGTAGGAAAAGGGGGGGCCAGGGGGCCTGGGCACCCCCAATCATAAAGCAGGTGGGGCCTGAGTATGTCTGGGCCCCCAAAAAATTTGTCAAGAATTCATTATGAATTGAACTAGAAGATAAATCTTTGCATTATCAAAGTAGATTGATACAGAAATGAGATAGGGAAAATGGGGGCCTGAGCCTAAAATGAGTTCTAAAGTTCATCAAAAATTACATTTTTACACAAATTTTATGAGGTACTATTGCGCTCGAGTCGACAATACAAGGTGGCCATGGTTGGGACCCACTGGGCCCCCCCAATGAAGATTTGCTTCTTACGCCTCTGCTATCTCCTCATAAATGAGGTCAAACAACGGCAGGTCATCCTCATCTTCCTCAATCATAATGTTATCAAAATCATCATGGATAGCCAGACCCGCAGTGGGCATTTTAATAAAAAGATCCTGTCCAATATTTGTAAAATAATCATTGATATATTCAGCAGTTTTATCTGCTGGAATTATCACCCGTTATATCGTTAACCAATTGGATATTGAGGTTCTTATATACAGGATTTACCAGGGCATAAACTTCACGCCAGAACCTATGTGGGTCACCCTTAGCCTCCTCAAGCTTTCCTAAAACAAAATCACCTTGTGCATTTTCGAGTTGTCTGTGGTTACGATTTCTCATTTGCCTGATAACTTTTATGATGTTTTTACACCGTGTAATACACCAGGCAGCCAGTAACTCATGCCTTTCATTCAACAGCTCAACGATTTCTCGCGTGATCCATGGTTCGGATTTTTTCTTAACTGTGAAAGTTTTTGTGGGGCACACTATATCTAGGTATTCTATTAGGTTCTCATGTATAAATTGCCATTGAAATTCAGGATCATGCGAGGCATAAAAGTCTGTCCAATCAATATCCATGAGGTACTCTTTCATGTCATCACAATCATACTTTTTATACGACCTCCCAGTAAATTCTTGTGGATCTTTCTGCTCCCTGGGTTTTTTCCTACAAGCGTATATGGCGAAATGATCAGTGATCATACAGTTTAAAACCCCGTGGCTGTTGATTATATCGCAATCAGTTATAACTTGATCCGAACTTGTGCCTCCATTATCTTTCTCGTTTGGCCTAGTGATGTCATCAATTAGGCGTCTGACACTGTTTTCCCTGCATTTATCAAATAACTCTCTGGCCTCATTTGAGTTCCGATCCCTGACATTATATTTATATCACCCATTGCCCATATCTCATATTTTTCTCTATCAATTTTTCAAAGAGTAGTACTCAATATCTCCAGAAATTCGTTTATATTGCCCTTGGGATGTCTGTACATATTTAATAGCATTAAAGTTTTGTATGTTGGCTTATCAAATTCTATCACTTGCAATTCAATATCTTTTTCCATTAGTTGTAGCTCAGGCCTTTAAATACAAAAGGCACTATGTTTGTTGCTGACATAAGTCAGAAGACCTCCACCTGTACTACTGGCTCTATCATTTCGGTACATAGTTTTACCACCCCAGTGAACCGATGTATCATCTGTACCGGGGAGCACCCACGATTCACATACATAAGAAGTCGCAGTCCAGACTCAATTTAATGTCTAGCAGAGTCTTTCTATTTAGACTGCGGGCATTACAACTAAGGAACACAGTACCCTTGAGGTCATTGATAAATTGTTGTGTATATACAAGATTCCTCCGCCACTCAGTGTCATTCATTTTATAAATTGAATACCTATAGCAGCTTTTATATTTAAAGGATTGCTGACACATCTTTGATATTTTCCGTTCTAGCTCACTCACTTTTGTCCTTTACATTTATCACTCTCCTTTTACATTTATCCCTTTCCTTTGGTGAACATAGATGGCACTCTCCAAATTTGTTGACTATGAAAACATCACACTCCCAACCACCAAGACCCATTGATTTCGTGGCACCTTAAAGAAAAAGGATTCTGAATTTTTTCTATTACTCTTGCTGATATATCATATAAAGTACAGATGTTTGCATTCACAACTGCTCTATTAGTCACCCTTACCTTCCTAGATACACCTATATACAGGTAGATTCTGTCAAGTAACGTATAGGTTGTTGACGTGGTATTTTGATATAGACACTGAGGGAGCTGAGCTGCAATTTTTCGCACAAGTTGTATTTTATCTAGTTGTCACACAGAGAGCAGATAAAGGGAAGGTTTGCCAGGGAGAGGAGTGGTGATATGATTATAGCAGTGGAACAGTCATCAATAATGCATCCACCAGAGTAGGTCTCAGAGTACAGGCACATTACTGAGGATTTTAGAAGTAAAGCAGTACTAGAGGTAGCGATTCCTCAATTCCTGTGGACGGTTTGATAAGGAGGGGGAAATTATTGACATTCTAATGATAAAAACAGGTACTGATATTGTCTATCTGACAGTTTTCTAGCCCTGGACTTTGTGGCTCTGTCTGTCCTTTTCGCCCCTTCTTCCTGCATCTTGACTGCCTGTCCCTTTCCCTTTGCCTGCCTCTGAATGTCCTTGTTGTTTCATAGTAAGGAAAAGGGCAAACTTTGGGAAAGGGCTGATGATATTATATTATATTCAGGACTTGAAACCTTTATGTACAGCAAGACCACAGAGGGGACATGTGCAAGTACATCTGTCATCAGCTTCAAATGTCCTAATTCTCATACATATGTCCAGGGGGGTGATTTTGTTTTTGCACCAGTGGACACCATATTCAAGACAGCATTAGTATACAGGCAGAGCTGAAACAAAATTTACCTATTCATTCAAAATAGGTGATGTTACTCACAGTTAGAAACAGTGAAGCATTTTTTGCTCTTTCAAGATAGCCCAATGTGCTACACAAACCTAGTAGGTTCACAAATCATCTGGGGCATTATCTCCTATCGTGCAATGGATTCCATGGAGTGAGTGAGTAATAGGTGTTTAAAGCCATTTCGACAGCTAAGGTCATATTCATGGCGAGAACTGCATTACTATTTCAGAGAAATGTGTTGGTGCCCGCACATATGTGCACCACACACATCCGAGGGGATAGAAAAGAGGAGACATAGACCCTTTTAAGTGGGCTAGGGAAGCCCGTGGATTCCATGGCATCTGGAAAGTTTCGTAATAATAGATAGGCTAGGCACATACTATTAATGTCTATTACAAGCTCTAATTGGATAGTACAGCAGCCATCGATGTTCACATTAGTCTAGGTTCAGGGATTTATTCATGGTTTTATATGTGGCTATAGACTTAGGGTAGGCCAATCATAATAAAGGGAATGGTAAATGGCGAATGTTTGTCTAAGTAAGTAGACTGCTAAAAATGTAGCCAAAATATCAATTTTGACTGGGATTTTGACCCATACCTATTGACCAGGGGATCCAACATATCCCTACCATCCGCGGTGTCAGGACAATACCCCCTTTACATCGACCCCCGGTCATTAAACCCGGTCATTAACCCTGTGGACATTACCCCACCCCCCAGAACCCTCAATCTGCACTATTATACATTCCTACATATCAATATTATCGGCGAGGATGGTTTCCACTGTCTAACGTAAAAAAAACACATATATAGATTTAACAGTTGTTTTTTAGAGTGTGGGTTTTCCGTTCGTTGAAGAGCTGTGATTTGATTCTTGCCATGGCTAGTGGCAAATAACACCCTAGTACAAGACTGATGATATCTAGACTGCCAATGCTTGCCAAACACTCCTACACAACTCTCGACACACAACTATTACATTCTTATCAAATATTGACCAACATCGCTACAGAGGGTCATGCGACCAGTTCACAGAGCTGACATGCCAGGTTGTTTGCTGCGTGTGACATGTGAAGGGGTATACTAGTGACTTATAATATAACCTGCATAATCTGTCTACTACCTGTCACCCACTAGTCCTAGCTGATCCAATATAATCTAATTTACTGACAGCTACTGTTTGTATTGACATAAGTAAGGATCGGGTAATAGTTGAGTTTCCTGATGTCATGGATTGAAGGGTTTTAACGATGAGATAAATCAATATAAATCTGTTGCATATGCTCTGAGCAGGTGAACCTCACTGGACCATAAAAAATCCCTTATTAACATTTGCTGCCAAGCCATACTCCAGAATGTCACATGCCTTCATGATACAACTATAATCTATTACATATTTAGGACTATTCCAAATTTCATAGAAGAGCACCACAATCCTCAAAGGTACTTTCATATTGGAACGTTCTGAAATCTTCAATGACCTGTGTTACTGGGGAACATGGGAACAATCACCAGAAGGCTAAAATCTAGTTAGAGAAGCAGGGTAAGTGGTACTACCCTTCCCTGAGGGAAGTAGTGATAAGACGCTGATTAGTAGTGTATGGTAAGCGACAGTAATGGCAAAGGAAACATAAACTACCCTATGTCTAAACCGGCTTTTGATCGTGACTCTGTTTGGTTCATAACTGTGGAGTTTTCTGTTCACACAATTTCTAACTATATGACAGAGATGTACAGTCTAGAACCGCTGCAAATATATTAGTTCTACTAATCATTAGACAGGGCTATATATCAATGGGTTGCCTATCCATGAAAGTAACAATATCTGTGAGAGATCTGACACCCCATTCATTTCCCCACATTTAACAGGCATCTAAACACATTCAGACATTCCCCATGTCTGTCACTGATGCTGTAAAAGAGGAGAGCAAAAACGATCCAATGCTGAATTTTCCAATTTCACATTTCGGCTAATGCGTTTCATTTTTGTTTCATCAAAGTGTGACTGCATACCTCTCTCTCTCTCTCTCTCTCTCTCTCTCTCTCTCTCTCTCTCTCTCCACTGATCAATCTACCTCTTGATTGGGGACTTGTGACCCACAGACTGAGTACATGTGAGTAATTGATCCACTTACACGCCCCATCGACTATATATGTCTAACACTTATCTCAGGCATACATATGGGGAAAAGAAATACTAGTAGTTTATGTTATACAAAGGGTAGCTAACCACCAAAGCAATTAGCAGCTGATTACATTGTGGTAAATACACGTTGTATTGGGCTGTCGTGATTTATAGCTCCACGTTGACAAATAGGTAGCGGAGTCAGGTACTGGGGAATGGTAGTCAATACAGAATTTACCAATCCTTTGGAAAGGTATGTTGTATTATTGCAGTTTTTGTATCATATTTCTGAATATTTTGGTACCTTATAGTGGGGCGCTACTGCATAGGCAGTTGTGGAGCACAGCAATCGGTAACAGGTTTTACTCTCTGTAATTGTATAAAATCTGTGGTAATGTTAAATTGACATTTTGTGCAATTCACCCAAGAGGGACGGCTAACTTGTTTATAGGGAGAGGGGTTTTCCATTATTCAGGGAGTATCGAGGGTAAATGCCATTGAAAACAAAATATAATAGAACTGTGCTAATGCATAAAATATAGATTTGGTTTAGATAGCTGCATGCTTCTGGTTTGGGTGACATGATTGTGGTCAACTATACATGGAGGGTCTGGAAAGGAAAAAAAAAACCTCTGTCTTTATCCATGACCATCAGTTGGCTGTGTGACACAATAGCAGCTAGAGGGTAGCGTGTGTGCCACAGAATACAGAGATCTAGCCTGTGTAATCTATCATTGTATTTTACATAGCCTGGTCTGCCGAACAAATTATTGTCCCCTGGCAGATCAGGATAAATATTACAGGGATCTATATATCCATTTGGGCTATATTGTATGGTCCGATAGTGATGATGTATACATTGATACTGACTAGAATGCAGATCGGTGAGTATGTTGGATGGAAGGTTAACAACGCAATTTAATTTCGATAAGTATCCATCTTTTTGAGCCTGCATCCACTCTTATTGTTAAAAGTCCCTATAGAATCTGGCAGATTGAGGTCCCAGGCCCAGAAATATTTATACATGGGGTTACAGGAACCATGGGGAAAGAATCAATAAATGACTGATTTGAAATCTGTATCTAATTTCCTTTCATTCGATACCATGATACCTGGTGTTATTCATAGGCAATAATCATTGATATCACCCAGGATGCCCTCCTCATAGTGCATTAATGCACTAGCCGTATTTTACCTGGTAGTGCGTTAATGCCCTAGCCGGCAGGAAAGAGTTAAGACTGCTGCCATTTCAGTGTGAAATGTGAGGGTGGTCTGATACAAGAGGGTTCACAGGGTCATAGAATTGGTACAATCCTTCTCTGATATTGCTCCCTATATTGGACTGTTGTGGTACTTTCTTTCTAATGGGGTGGTATTTGGGTAAAGATTAGGTCTGATCGTATCAAAATTGTGAGTGAATCAGTGGTTAAGTCAGTGAGTGAACAAAGGTTATTGTTTAACACAAGTTCGACAGCAAACAACATATTCCTGGAGAGAAAATGTCACTAGAGGCTAATCTATGGATAAAGGTGTGTCCATGTTACCATGCCAGTGTCCACACCCGTGCAAGACAGAGAAGCGGCATCAAGTCAACCCACTAGCATAGGCACCATGGCGCAGGGTCAACCTGATTGGCTTCGAATCTCAACTGTACCTTTTTTTCTGCCTCTGCTCAGATATAATAAAGGGGCCCCCTGCTGTATATTGTGCAGGAATTACATGTATGTAGAGGTGTGCGGAATACAGCACAGTGGAAAGGTTTCCAATAGCCACCAGCCACCATAGGGATGGGCCCCGTATGACAGTAACCTTACCTCTTAAATGAAATCCAAGATTTTGTCTGCATTAAGCAATGTCTATACCAGGTTACTGCCTGTATGAAATGTCAGAACATAAAAGGAAATGAACACAATGTGCCAAGGAGCACATGTCATGGTAACAAAGAGAATCTGATTACCAATTAACGTTTCAACAAATAACTGTCAGAAGCACAACAGGCTGTGTCAGAAACACAACTCCATATGTGATCCAAATCAGGCCCATCTCGGCCCTTATAGACCAGAGATAATGAGGTCAAAAGGTGAAAAAAATGCTGATTTAAGTGATTTTGTCTTTTCTGGATGTTTCCTTTCACCAATATCTTCCCTGTTATTTGGTGAAATTATAAATGCAAAAGATTAGTAGAAATGATGAAAATTGGCCGATTTGATGGTTGTCGCTAATTTTTGACGCAGTAATTTTCATTCATGAATCTACAATATAATCATAATGGTGTGTATTGTAAAAAAATATTGTAACAAAGTAAGACAAAAGATATTTGTATCAACATGTATAGCTTGACATTTTCTTTTTAAATTGGTACCAGCCTGGCTAGGGTTGTATTCAGAAGATCCAGTCAAGACACTGATACAAAAGATGTCTTCCACATCTCTGGATGAGTTCATATTAGATAAAAGGCTTGTGTTTAGAGATGTATTTCTCGTAGTGAATGCTGGCCGCTTTATAATTTTGAAAATTCAGCAAACATTGACAAATAAAGATATTTTGATGAAATAAAAAGTATTCTGAAGCTCTTGATGTACCCTTTGTTAATCCAGTATAATCCTAAAATCTATTTTCCCGACATGTGCCTGATTAGGTAAGGATGCATCACATATACTACTGACGATGAAGCCTGTGGCAGACACACAACTCCATATACTACTAACATTGACGCCTGTGGCAGACACACAACTCCATATACTACTGACAATGAAGCCTGTGTCAGAGGCACAACTCCATATATACTACTCACATTGACGCCTGTGGCAAACACACAACTCCATATACTACTGACAATGAAGCCTGTGTCAGAGGCACAACTCCATATACTACTGACATTGACGCCTGTGGCAGACACACAACTCCATATACTACTGACAATGAAGCCTGTGTCAGAGGCACAACTCCCTATACTACTGACAATACAGGCTGTGTCAGAGGCACAACATATACTTCTGACAATGAAGCCTGTGTTAGAAGCACAATTCCATTACTACTGATAAGGCAGCCTTTGCTAGAAGCACATCTTCATTATAACGATGAATGTACAACCTCTGTTAGAAGCACATTTTCATAGACATGTACTAAGATCAATCACTGTGTTACATGTATTAGGTCAATAGTTAAATGGTCTACCTCAGGGGCTTGATGAATATCATATGTGTAAAGTTGACGAAATCATACACTTCCGTAGGACTAAGGTCAAATATTTTTCCTGACCCGTAAGTGCACATACAAGGACATAATCTCAAAGCAATATGACACCACGCGTCATACCCCAACCCTCTCCATCCTACTGAAGGCAGTTGATAGGACATGATAATGATGCACGACAACATAGCAGGTGTCATGCAAAGGTCAAATGGAATTTTGCCAATCATATCCAGGCATAACTACGCAGGACGTTTTGGTGGATAAATATAGCATTTCTACTTCCTAGAACACCGACAATGATATCATACTAGTGCCTGGAGGCCATTTCGTAAGGGACTGAATCTGTGTGCTTAAAGCTCTTGTAGCCCATCATCCGTAGAATACTGGTATGTCAACTCTCAGCTGACTTGTTTTTGATCCCCCGCAGCACCACCTCCCCTTCATCCCAGAAAAATCTTTAATTCACAAGGATAAAGCCTATAAGTAAACTGATACATGAACATTCTTGTCCTGTCACTGCCGCAGACTACAAGTAACATCTCTGAGAAGAATAATGATAGTCAGAGTACCAAAACACCTCCAATGACCAACCCCCACCTCTTCAATATACAATTAGATTACCTGCATATTGAATATCGGTCCATCTTGTGGGTGTAGGGGGTTTTGCATATCAAATAGGTGGATGCATGCAACACATTACAGAGATGTATGGGTGGGACTTCCGTTATCTTTCACCCCACTGATCCTTCGATGTGTATAAGGAAATCTGGTCGTGTTGATGCCTTGTAAAAGTAGCTTGAATACGATTACATTTAAACATAGATCTAGTGAGCAGATCGAAAACCTATTGACTAACAAAAATAATATGTCTTACTGCATACTTACTACATATGAATAAAAGGGCAGGCATACAAAAGGCCATTTATGTTACAGTCATTTCATGCAGACATCAGTGACTTGCATATTCATAACGTGCTAGATAGTGAGACCTCCACGAGCCTACTCTTATCTTTGCCCAATTGCAGGCACATGGGTATAGCTGCTAGGGATTTAATGTTGGGAATAGAGCATATATTGTAACTTAAGAGGGACGGCAGCAGGTCACTTGTAGCAAATGGTGAAAAGAAATGTTAATGAAACTGGAGATTAAGGGGGACGGCAGCAGGTCATTTGTAGCAAATGGTGAAAAGAAATGTTAATGAAACTGAAGAGTCAGTAGTAGGGACTAGCCATGAAAAGGAAAAACAGGGCATTTATCGGAGATTGATCTGATTTCTTGGATCATTTGGAGACAAGTGTACCTAGGTCATGTCTCTTGTATCATAGCCTAACAAGCACTGATTGTGCCCTGTTAAAGGGCCCACACTATAGACGTTAAACATGTTATTGGGCAGAGGCCAGGAAGGAATGCATATCGTTATCAACTCAGGGTACTCTGACGTCAATGGGATGAAGTAATCAGATTATTGCAGACATCAAGGGCTCCACCAAAGCACCATGTTTAAGAATAGCACTGTCTACAGGCGATGTTCCATTAACCTTACTTTCAACAGACAATTGCTGACTAGACTTTTGATATAGCAGATGTATGGAGCAAAATGGTTAGATAAGCTTTGGGCTCTCGGAAATCAGGCTGATGGAAACCCCGTTTATCCAGAATTACTGGGGTAGTATTTCATGACTACTTAAAATTAGTAGGCATCTGAAAATGATAGTGAGATACAGCTGCTATCGTCCTTTGGTACTATTCATATAGCCAGCCCTGTGATGAGGAAGTGCATTAGCCATGCAGGGAAGGTGTGTCTGCAACAACATTAAAAAAGTAATGGATTGTAGTGTTGTGATCGTGTATGGAGATATGTACAATGAATTCAGATGGTTGAGGGTAAACATTGCAGCCTTCATGGGCCCACTGATGTATTTATGCTCCTACACACCAGAACATCGACTTGTTAATAGAGTCTGACAAGTCATCAAAACACAGATGCTCAGGGAGACCACTCCATTTTCTTATCTAGCATATCGTATTACTATGGTAAGCCAATGCTTCTTTTATATTACACTGGGTTTCTATGCCAATTCGTCCATGCATGTATGTGACTTCCCCATTATTGCCTTGTACCAGGGTATGATTAATTTTCTTTCCTTGAATACTACAAGATGGAATTTGTGATTGAAGTATACTCAATTGTGAGCAAAATCATATCAGTCACTCTACTGGCGTTTATGCATAACACCGAATCTGTAAAGTAAGCCAATAGTAGGCATATGGGCCATGTACATGATTATGCAACAAACCTAGTCCCTAACACTATGAGTGACAAGGTGGACAAAGGCCCTAATTGAATTATGCTGCGCTCTATGTGAGGTCTTATATAACAGGTGTCACATTAACAAAAGGTGATCCAAGGCAGGCCTCCATACACTGATTGATCATACGTGTATAGCATACATTCTAATTTCTATCCATGTGAGGGTGAAGATGTTGTGTAATAGCTAGAGAATGGATGTATGGTCTCCCGTCAAAAGACACCTGACGCCTCGCGATTCATGTTCATTGTTTATCATGATGCATACGTGCGCCAACGCATCGCTAGCGCTTTGTGCTTACAATGGTATGTAGACCCATAGGAGACATACACGGGTGCTATATAAACCCAAAATATTGAAGTCTATTGGAGAGCATTTTAGTTTAATTCTTTGGTAAATGTTCCAGATCATTAGAAATTATGTGGAAATTCATATTTTAAATACCAAGCTAGTGTAATGGTTCGAATTATGGTTTCGACTAGTTCGAAGTGAAAACCAGACGAGGTATCTCGGGTTAGTGCAACTGGCACGTGTTTATTTCGGTGTAGGTATTACATCCACCTCGAAGAGTACTGCTTAGCTAGGCATAAGCTCAGGTAAGGGTGGTCCGACTCCGTTGGCAGGCAGAGCCAGACTAACGCCTCCCTCGGCCCCAGGTAGGGGCTGGAGCGAGGCGGACAGTGCTGCCACCACCCTGCAGGGACCAGTGGTCGAAGAGACCTCTGGTGACTACCGGTGATGGGCGCACCGCTCGAAACGCCCTCTCGGGGGAGACGCTCACACTATATCACGATCTACGAGCCCCTACACTACCCCCACCAGAATAAGGAAAGGGGTGTGCAAAAATAACAGAGTACTATTTCGTTATTCTAAGAAAATTAGGGCTCGAAGTTAAAGACACGAGTTCGAAGTAGAACGTGATATGTTATTTGTGTGACGTCTTAATAACAGGAGTCGACCACATATAAATATTTTAAATAAAGTAAACATACATATACACTATGGAATAGGATTAAGGAGAGATATGGGTCGAAACAAGCTCTTCCTCACGGACAGGGGAGTTCATCTGTGAACTAGACATGAACGCGTAGGTGCGTTCTCGGGGTGGTCCTTGTGGTAGAAGGACTTCGCGGGAGTGGATGCTGGGAAGGCGTTCCTCGAACCCGATCAGGCCATACAGCAGGGGGTACGCTGTCTGTGACCTAATTCGGTCGTCCTCGCAGATGGCGTCAACAACGGCAACTAGGCCGTCGCTGATGCACATTGCTTCGGCAAGTCCGAAGTAGTTCTCGAACCAAATGTCCGAGACGTCAGCGACCCCGGTGTCGATGCATCCTCGGCAAATTCTCTTCTGCAGATCGTGGGGTATCATCTGTGGAGGTTCGCCTTTGAGGCCCAGGTATTTCGGTGGACAATACCGATTCTTGCCCGTGGCCGTTTGGATAAATCCTTTCGTCACGTTCACGTACCCGACAGCTGGTGGTCGGTCGGTGAAAGTCACGGGGACTTCGATGATGACTGAAGGTTTGGTTCCTTCAGTCGTACTCGGGCGGGGAGTTCCCGGGGCGACGAGTTCTGCACCTCTTGGGATGCTCAGGGTATCGGGAGTCGTTTCGGGGATAGATGACTCCATTTCGGTGGTGTCCATTAGTTCCACTATTGGACTTCGGGGTGCCTCATCCTGGGCTCGAAGTGGAGTCGGGTGTCCATCGGGGTTGGCCGTTACGGTCGCCATCACCTCCGACTGAGCCATATTTCGGGCTCAGACGGCTCAGGGGGTTGTTCTCCTTCGTTCAGGGAACAAAAGGAGTCGGTTGCAATCGGAATGAAGGAAGCTCTGGCACTAAAAGTGGCAGGAAGAACAGCGGCACGTCTTACCTCGGTAAGACGGTTCGCGTGCTGTGAGCGATATTAGGGGCACAACAAGCGAAGCGGGACCATTGCGCATGCGCCACCGCGCTGCGCCGCTCCGACATTCCGCTCCTCAGCGACCCCCTTCCCGCTCGTGGCAAGCGTCCGTACTACCCCGGATAACCAGGGGTCGGGGTTGGTGTTCTCGGTAGGCCGTTGGTGGACTTACCCCCTCCACTACTCATATCGGCAGGAGTTCGGCAGAATAACGGGTAGCATCATGCGTACACGTCAGCTAAGCTGTCTGCCACCCACAGGAACCATGAGTAGGGTGGTAATGTCCGGCGTGGTCGTACTTCGAATCGTATTCGAGGTATCTCAACCTCCAAACATATAACAAGACACATAAACAGGACGATACACTCGTTGTGATTTCGGAACATTAAGTAACGGCAGTCCGTCCGGCAATTCTGGGACTGCGTCTCACCTCTCTTTCCGTGTTCTTCAACTGAGATTCTCGAGAAGGTTTGGTAGAACGTGCCAACAATTTCCCCCTACCTCGAGTTCTCCGTTCCGCCGAGACAATTTTCTCACGATTGGGTTTTAAATTCGTGTCGCTTTCGACCCTAGAGGGTCGTCCTCCCATCGTCTTTTTGTTATTTGCCTTTCTAGCCGGTCGACCTCTTCTCCTCTTAGGGGCCGTAACCTTCATTTTACCCGACAATTTGTTGGTCTTCATCAGGATCTCGTCCTTCTCCTTAGTCATTTGTTTGGAGATATCATCGCACTCAGAGTTGGCGGCATCTCGTCCCCTCCATCTCCTCAACCTACACACGTTAGACTTATGCATGCGGCCCGTAGCCAGACTCATAAGCATAACGGTGCTCTCGGATATAACTCGAGTAACCACGTGGGGTCCGTCCCAACTCGAAATCAATTTCTTGCACCTTAAAGGTTCATGTAACCTGAACACTCGGTCGCCCACGCTGAATTGTCGTGGCTTTAGGTGGGTGTCATACCCAGTTTTCTGCCAGTTCGCGTTCTTTAGTAGCTCGTTTCGAACTACTTCATAGGCTCTTTTAAATTGGTCTCGCAGAGATTCCACAAACATCACAGTACAGGGGGCTTCGGGGCTTACTCCCATAACACCATATACGAGATCAGCAGGCATTATAATGTCCTCCCCAAATACTAATAAGTTAGGGGAGCAGTTCGTAGCGGCATGCACAGTGCTATTGTAAGCATGCACTACAAAGTCACATTGCTCGTCCCAGTCGTCCTGGCAAGAGTTTACCAGGGGTTTAAGGACTTGTATCAATGTTCGATTGAATCTTTCTACCTGGCCATCAGATTGGGGCCTGTATGGATTGGTTCGAGTTTTGCAAATGGCCAAACAATGACACATTTCTTGCCACAAGTTGGACTCGAATTCTCGTCCCTGATCGCTATGCATCATTAATGGTGCGCCGAGATGTAACACCCATCCCTTCACAAAGGCAATAGCGCAAGTGGCTGCCTTGTGGTCGGGTAGAGGGTATACTCGAGTGTACTTGGTATAGTAGTCGGTTACTACCATCATGCAGGTATTGCCTCGGGGTGTTGGCTCGATTCCGCTAATGATATCGACAGCTACTCTGGCGAATCGAACTCCAAACAGTTCTTGTGCCAGGGGCATCTTTCCCATTCCGGGGCCAGGTTTGTTCCTGCCGCATTCGGGACAAGTCATAACCCATCTTATGATGTCATTATGCATTCCTGGCCAGTAGTACCTCCTGGCTAGGCGTTCTAGGGTCCTCTTCTTCCCGAAGTGTCCACTTGTTTTATGCCCATGGCAATAAAACATGATGTCTCGTCTTAGTGACATAGGAATCACTATCTGTAAAACCTTGTCCTTGGTGGGACAGGTTTTCCATCGACACAGGAGGCCATCTCGAATTTCTAGCTCGGTCCATTGGGCTAGAAATTTGCGGGTCTCCCTATCCTCGAGGGACAATGCCGGTCGTTCGGGCTTGGCATTCTTGTTCAGGTAGCAAATCACTCTCTTGATAGCGGGATCATTTTGTTGGAAATGTAGGATGGTCTCTTCTGGCCAATCTATAACATTCTCCATGCTGACGCTGGGCAACGGCGACGACTGTCTAGTTCGAACCGTTGCGAATCATCACAATCGATTTTCTGGCACTTTCTGATAGGCCTCCGGGAGAGGGCGTCCGCATTGATATGCTTCGAACCCGGTCTATGTTGGATCTGGCTATGCTCCAACCCAAACTCTGACAAATGTGCCAGCCAACGGCCAATCATACCCTCGGCGTCCTTAAAATTGAGGAGCCACCTCAGGGATGAGTGGTCGGTTCGGAGGGTGAAATCAGTGCCCCATAGGAAGTGACGAAACTTTTTAGTGTACACCACCACAGCCAGCAACTCACGTTTGGTGGTGCAATAGTTTCGTTGTGCCTTATTCAGAGTGTTACTAGCAAAGGCGATTGGTACTTCGACCCCGTCCTGGACCTGTGACAGGGCTGCACCGATACTATCATTGCTAGCGTCAGTGTCCAGAATGAAATGATCGTCCGCAGTTGGGTATTTCAGTACTGGCGTGTTAGCAAATAAGTGTTTTATTTGCTCGAAGGCTACATCTTGTTCGTCTCCCCATGGGAAGTGTTCCTTTGCACGACCTGGGGTCCAATGTGCCAATATCTGTAAGGGGTAGCTTACTTTGGAGTAATTTGGCAGGAAGTCTCGATAGTATGAACAGAAGCCCAGGAAGGACCTTACTTCCTTCGCACATATGGGTTTCTGCCATTCGGACACTGTCTTGAGCTTCTCGGGGTCGGCTTTTACGCCGTCTGGAGTTATTATTCGACCGAGATATGTAATAGAAGATTTAAATAGATTACATTTCTTTGTTTTTAATTTTAGCCCATTTGCTAGAATTCTCTTCAAGACTAGTTCGAGGTTGTTCTTACAATCTTCGAAAGTCTTTCCAAATACTATGACATCGTCGAGGTACACCAAACAATTCTTCCAAAGAAGATCGCTTAGCATTTCCTCCATCATGGCTTCGAAAGTGGCCGGTGCATTGCACAGCCCAAAAGGTAGAACGTTGTACTGAAATAGGCCCATGTGGCTCGAGAAGGCTGTCTTCTCCATGTCCTTAGGGGCCATCCCAATCTGCCAGTACCCCGATTGGAGGTCGAGGGTACAAAAGTATTTGTTCCCCCCCAATGAGTCTAAGGTCTCGTCTATCCTTGGTAAGGGATAGGAGTTTTTCTTTGTCAAGCCGTTCAGCTTTCTATAATCGATACAAAATCGAATAGACCCATCCTTCTTTGTGGTCATGCACACAGGGCTAGACCAAGGGCTTGTGCTCGGCACTATGACCCCTTTTTCTAGCTGTTCGAGAATTTGCTTCTCAGCCTCCACCTTCTTTTTCAGTGGTAACCTCCTATAAGGTATTTTGAAAGGCTTTGAGTCGCCCGTGTCAATCGTATGTAGTACCCTGCTGGTGCGACCTACCGCGCCCCCCCGGTTTCCCGAAGGCATCTTTGTAAGTGGCAAGCAGGGTTCGAAGTCCTTCCTTTTCTGATTTCTTTCTCAAGGAGGAGTCGTTTACTAACTTCAGTAGGTCATCTGATAATCCCCGTTCCATCCCCGCAGGTAACTCGTTTCGAAATCTAGATTCCGAAATGTGTTCTATTAGGGACATGTCACCGATTTTCTCGTTCTTTTTAAGGTACACAGGTTTCAGACCCCTGTTCATGATTGGGACTACTGTCCACGATCCACTTCCCACTAAAGTGTCGACCGAATCTAGGTGTAAGCTAGATAATGCTTCGTAGTTGGGTTCGAAGATGGCATTCGAACCTCGAAATGCATGGTTCGAAGAACACAAAACATCACAAGCCGTTCCTGGTGGAATTTTCACCGTCTGTACTACGGTGGCTACCGTGGACACATGTCTCAATAAGCACGGGATCTCACAGTTGTATGGTTGCCTTATCTTCAACATCCCGAATCGGGGATCCAACACAGCACCGTACAAGCTTGCAAAGTCCAGGCCAATTATCCCGTCGTCACTTATCTCGGCTATAGTAGGGCTCATTACATATTCATAGCCCCCCATCCCGATCCGTATGAAAGTCTTGCCAAAAGTCTGCATCTGGCTACCGTCGGCCGTGCAAGCATTAACACCAACTGGTAGCGTTTCATGGTTGCCGGACACCAGATTGAAGAATTTTCTCGAGACACACGAATGGCTGGCACCTGTGTCAATCAAAAATTCCCCAGTCCGCCCCTTCACCGATACAGCAATGTACCATCGTTTTCCCCCCAAAGGTGAGGAGTTCTGGGCGAATCGGAGTTGTTCCTTGGAATCACCGATCTCCCATCCGAAGCCCTTCAAGAAGGTTACACACGGATGGTTCGGGGGGAGGTGTGCCGCACTCACTCGCGTCAACTCTTCAACCCAACCTCCCTCATCTTCGACGTGGGATTGCTCCCTCTGGTCCTGGCATTTGACTGCCCCTTCCCCGTCGAAGCCCCCGGCCCGGGCTGGGGTGAGAGGATCCTTCTCACGTACCAGTCCCCCGGAGGGTATTGATTCCTGTACTAGCTCGGGTTCGCCAGCGGTGGCTTTTTGGCAGATTATCGAATCACGGACCACATCCTTTGCCATGGATGCGATCCTCTTTAGTTTTCCTCATCTTTCGTCTCCTCTACGTAATTGACTCGGGATAGTACAGGTTTTGGTGCTGTACATTCGTGAGCATAGTGCCCCATTTCTTGGCAACGGTAGCATCGTAGTTTACTACGGTCAACTCTCCGACGCGTGGGTCTGGTAAGCATTGTCTCAGAGAAGGTTTTCATGAAGTCCTCCATCATTTTCTTCATATCCAGAGGTTCGGGTGTAACAGTAGTTCTTGGTGGAGGCATTACTGGTGTTCGAACCACAGCCATTTCTCGTACATGGCTGTCCGAATTGGATTTCTGCTCCACCCGGGGTTCATTGGCACGTCGGTTATACATCCGCCGAGGGATATATTTTCTTTTAACGTCTTTTTTTACCTGTACTGCAGAGATACTGCCGTCCTCCTCCTCGATCTCTATGATCTCGAAGTCGTTGTCAGTCAATTCAGTGTATGTCGGTTGGTGTATCCCCGACACAGAAGCTGTACTTGTGTTAGTACTCGCACAAACCTTGGTATTAGAGGATTTCAATTCTACCTTCCCCGCCATGAGGGTCTTCTTTACTGTCCAGCATTCAATTTCCTCGAACAGGTCAGTCAATGTTGGATTTCGTCCTTTCCAAGCATCCAAAGCTGCTTGTTGTTGTTCCTCGTCTCGAAGTCCGCTCACGAATTGTGGTAGCAAATCGTTCAGGAAAAACTTATCAGAAGGATTGGTTCCTGGCCGTGCCCTCTGCAGCAGGGATTGCAACTCATACCCATAGGCTCGAAATGATTCTTGTGGCTTCTGTGTCCGTTTCTTGAAAAGCATGAAAGGGTCTTCACTTACCAGGTTATACAGTAAAATACTAGCAATCTCGACTAGCTCTTGAAAAGTGCCTCGTTCGAAGTACACTTCGTTCCACTTTTCGACAGCTATTCGGCCGGGGCCATATTTCAGGCATCTGATTAGATGAGGCAGAGCCTCTTCAGGGGTCCATGCGTTACACCTCATGTCATCAGTGAAGTTCGAGAACCATTCTTTCCAAGTCTTTACACCCTCGTATAGCTTGGGTAAAATGGCCTGACGCCTAGCCGCATTATTCGAGCGTACCAACTTTTGGCATTGGTTGACACTCCATTCTCGGATGGTCTCCTCACTATGTGCTGCGTTCGAGGTATTAGCTGATTGATTCAGCATGTCTTCTAACACGCTACTTCGGGACCGGCGCCTCGGAGGTCCACCTGTAGCGCCCCCAGCCCCTGCGGGTGGGGCAGTCGGACCTTGGGTAGTACCCGAAGCACTACCCCCTGACGCACCTTGGTTCCCGGTGCCTAAAGGTTCTGACTCATCCACAGAGTTGTCATCATAAGACAACTCGAAGTGGCCTTCTTGTTCATCATTATTCCTGTATTCAGTTTCGTCGTTTCTGCCAGTCGTGACACTAAATCGTATTCTACGTTTTTCGGGTTCTGTTGTCCTTGATTCATGACTAGGGTCGTAGACACTGTCCTTACGGACATGAAGATCCGCATTTTTGTTTACGAACGGGTCGTATCGATCTGGTTTTTTTAAAGCTTCGGCCGGTGTTGATGTTGCCACAGGTGAAGGTCCTTTCACGAATGTGGCATCGCTTTTAGAAGGTCTCTGCTGGTAGAGTGTATCTAACTGGGTTACAGAAGCACTAGTGTCTGTCTCGAAAGATGAGTCTTTCCCCGTCTCTAGGTCTGCTTCATTAATCTGACCATCACTCTCTATTCCCGACACACATGTTTTGAGGGTCATTTTTTTCTTCGTCAGGTTGGCTATTTCGAGGCAAAGCTCTTGTTGCTTCAGGAATAAATCTTGGTTGCTATCTTTGATGGATTCCATCACATCCTCGTTATTCAATATACATTGATCTCGAATCTCTAGCAACTTGTTTGCTTCATACTTGTATTGTTCCATTTCGGCCTTTAATTGCTCGGCCTCTTTCTTTAGTTCGAGGTTCCTGATGGTGGAGCTAGCTTCCTGTTCCTCCAGGTCAACTTCTCTTCTTAGTTTCTCGTTTTCCCACTCTGCCTTGGCGAGTTCTATATTCCTTTCCATGACATATGCCTGGTATTCGAGGTCGCGTTTCACTTTCTCCTTAAGTTCGGTTTTTTTTTCGAGTTCCTTCATGTCATTCAACATTCGTTCTTTCTCGGTTTGGTACTGGGAGCATTGTTTCTCCAGGTTCCTAAGCCTCAGAACTTTCTGTTCGGAGTCTTCTAGCTTTGGTAAACCTTGACGTAGGCGAATTTTGTTCATGGCGTCGAAACTCAGCTTGGCCTGCTCGCGCAAATATTCTGCTGCCGACTCAGTAACTCTCTTCGAGCCTCCTATGTTGAATACTGAGACGTCTACATCGTCTAGGGATCGGCGAGGACTTATTGTTTTCGTTTCCGCTCGAGCTGAGGCTGTTCGTTGAGCATCGAGGGTCATCATCATAATCGGCGGTGGTGTCTCTGTGGTCTCAGTGTTTAATCTGTAGGTATAGTTCGCGGCTGGGGTGGACATTTCTCCTGATCCGGGGTTTCGAACTACCCTCTCCACGTTGGGTCCAGTTATGGAGGTATATCCTCTCATCTGTATTCTATCCAAGTCATTAGCATGAGCAGTGTCATTCGGTGTGGATCCCGAGATGTTTGATGTTTCATCTCGAGATCCTTCGTGCTCGTGTTCGGCCTCCAGGGCCGCGCACTAACACCAAGTATTGGTCACGGCACCAGTGTAATGGTTCGAATTATGGTTTCGACTAGTTCGAAGTGAAAACCAGACGAGGTATCTCGGGTTAGTGCAACTGGCACGTGTTTATTTCGGTGTAGGTATTACATCCACCTCGAAGAGTACTGCTTAGCTAGGCATAAGCTCAGGTAAGGGTGGTCCGACTCCGTTGGCAGGCAGAGCCAGACTAACGCCTCCCTCGGCCCCAGGTAGGGGCTGGAGCGAGGCGGACAGTGCTGCCACCACCCTGCAGGGACCAGTGGTCGAAGAGACCTCTGGTGACTACCGGTGATGGGCGCACCGCTCGAAACGCCCTCTCGGGGGAGACGCTCACACTATATCACGATCTACGAGCCCCTACACTAGTTACTTCGTCAGAGAAACCCGATGTGAAATAAATCAGAATCGCCTGTAACGTTGGATATCGGATTTGTGTCTTTCAATTATAATGATATATCAGGCGCATTGCCACCTAGAAACAATCAATATACTTGATATTCTCAAATCCGCAATCAAGATGAAATTTCAAGAAATAGCTGTCCACTCACCGCTATAGTTTTGATGGTATGCTACCCATGTTTTGCTCAAAACTATAGAATGGTGTGGTAGGCTTTTTGGCCTTTAACGCATCACTGCCTCGCTAACATCTCTAACAAAACCCTATGAACAGGATTGCATAGAGATCAGTCTTAGGAGGGAATGTCCGATGACGGCATGCCCTTCTCCTGAGATCGTTGAATCCTTAATGAAATATTGGATTATCAGCCATCATGAAGCCCCAGGCTTCTATTATAATTATGGATATTACTGGAATCCAGATCATCCCTGTCAGTAGGTTTGAACCAGGAGCACCCGTGTCCCATCCTCCTAGGGCAAAATGCACTATGCTTCTGAAATAACTTTATGTATTAACGCTCCTTGTAAAATGTCTCAGGAGGTTAAGTCAAAACCGTTGTAAATTAGCACTGTTTTGAATTAAACTCCAGGGTTGCCAGAATGAAGTGTATTCAGTGAAGGACCATGCTTTTTTATTATTCTCTCTAGATTGCATCCTGCAGGCAAAAAAAAATGCCACCTTCGAATATGCTAAATAGATAAACATGGACAGGGCCATCCTTTCTAAAGACGCACACTCTATTTCGACCCTCTACCAAGGACTGTGTGCCTATAGGCTAATTGTACCCTCTGAATCAGGTAACATCTTCAGAACCATCTCCTGATACAAAGTCTGATAGAGCTGGGTGGCAATTATGCTCTGTAATTATCCTTAATGACACCTCTCAGTCCTTTTGTCATTGCAACCTCACTAATTACCCACAATATAGTCATTTAGTACTCTGTAACAATGTCGAATTTAAAGAAAGCTATTTACTCTCAGTTATTCTACTACCCCATTCCCCTGTTAACCAGTCCGTTTTTACGTCACGGAAGTGCCTTTATCACATAAGTCACTTTCTACAAACTTCAAAATCGGTGCCTCTTCATGAAGCTCATTTTCAAAAGAGAAAAGTGAAAGAATGACATTAAGAAGAGAATGCCGAATTCTGAGAGGTTCTAGGTGTAAAGTGAAGCAAGAAGGGCAACCAGTTATTGAGTCATAAATCAGGAAGGTGGCATAAATCAAAGATAACCTTAGACCTTGATCTAATCTGTGACCTTCATCCACCTCTAGAGCTCAACCCATACAGCCTTCTTCTGAAGCAATTTCAAAGATTTACCGAGGTGAGACTTGCCTTTTGGTGAAAAAACTTTTAGCTTTGAGAATGTATACGTAGTAATAGTACCACCAAGGGGAGAACTAGATGATATGTTATTACTGGGGGTAGCCTATACTATATCCCCATACTACTACCTACATAATACTACTGCTATGACATACCAGTCACTAAAATTCCTATAGATTCACCTCCTGTTTGGACTCGTTTGGATTGACTTCTGACTACTGAGAGTCTGAGATGCAGTGGGGGAAATGAGTTATTAACCATCACTGAGAAAATGTTCTTACTCACTTGAGTCTGTATCCAGACTCAGACAATGTCACCAAAATGAGTATGATTTGAGACTCAGCCTTAGCCTGGGGTGATACTCAGGCAGATCCTGAGGCTGGTCCAGGCTGAGACTGGGGTGATACTCTGGCTCTGCCTGAGTATCATCCACAGGCTCAGGCTGAGTCTCAAATCATACTCATTTTGTCGACATTGCCTGAGTCTGGATACAGACTCAAGTGAGTAAGAATTTTCTCAGTGGCACTTAATGAGAGACTTGGGCTCCCTTTACCCACCCCTCGCTACCCACCCACTGCCATAGCCTAACGAGCGCTCCCTCCTCCACCATGTTCGCTTTTTTTTTAGATACGTGCCATGAAACATTGCAAAGATAAATATTATCCCTTTTACATGATTTTGATCTTGACATGAACAAAAAAAATTATTATAGAATAAAGCCCATCATAAACGGAAAAATTGTGACCTATGGCAAGGAGTTCAATGATAATTTAGCCTAACTAGTATTGTGGTTGTAGTGGTTATTTAATAGGACAGCATAGACCACCCACAGTGAACCTCCGAATTGTAGCTAGCAAAAGGTCATTTCCACAAATACAACACTATAAATATTCTTAAGCTGTTTTGAATGACTTGACACCATCAATGAGCCTACACAATGGACTCTTTGTTAAGCCTACTTTCGAGGAACATAATGAGAAATTGGTGAAGAGAAAGTAGGCTGCTGTGGGTGAGGGAAAGTAGGCTGCTGGGGGGGGTCTCCAGGTCTGAAAGGTTTTGGAAGTCCAGAAGGACGTTTGACCCAATGGTTTTATCTATGAGAACAGATACGCGGGGTGACATGACCTTCTCCTTTTCCACCATTCAGAGCCCCACCTACCATCCTGATAACACAACACAAGGACAGACAGCACCACAGCAGATGGCACCCAAAGGTCAACATAGTCATATCCAGGGGCCACAGGTTAGGGTCATTACAGATAAATATAGCATTTGTATGCATGGAACCGACAATCCATCATTGCTCGACCATTATGTTACATCGTGTTGTGTGCATTATTGTTTGGCTTGGTAAGACTAGACTGTGTACTGAACAATCAGGGCATTTGGCAGAAGCTTGATATTCTTGTTTACTTATAGTAATAGCAGCCTGTCTGGACTAGCCATCTTAGTCATAAGCAGCTATATCATGCTATAATACTGCAGGATATGTGATTGTGCATGGGTGACGGACAATTGTAGGGATGCCAAATAGGAATTGTGCATTAATTTTGCTTGGATTGACACATACCGATGTAGTAAGCCTATTGATTTTAACTCATATGATTATATAACATAACGTTATCTTAATGCATTGTTGTGCATATAGGAATATTGAATACGATTCTTGTGCACATATATGAACATTCTTGTATGCACAAGAAATCAACTGACCCCTCCCTGTTGCTAAAAGGAAAGCAGTACTCACTTAGCTGCTTAGGGTATTAGCTTTAGGGATAGAGACAGGCCTAACTAATATTTATATTATTTCGAGGGAAATCAGAATGCGAGACTTCCAGAGAACAGACAATTCGAGGGAGCCTTGGCTTTCGTACTCACACCCAACAATACCAACTGAGCACTGCTTCCCAGGCACACTCTTTGTCTGTTTGTCGACCAGCAGAACACCAACAGCCTATTCCATAGCCTGAGGGAAAAGAACATAACACTAAATACCCATCACCGGTACTTGTGTCAAATGAGATACTTTATGGATCATCGGGGTAGTGAATAGATCATGTTTTATTATATACCATACCCAAGTACATTCTCCAGGAACCTGCTATGCCTCTACACCAATATTTATAATGTTCATGTTCGTGTAGGATGGAAAAGGATCAGTCTCTACAACCTCTAAACCGTATAAACACCATGTGTCTCTGTAATAGAAGCCTATCATGGACCAGGGCATTTCAAAATGATATCTGTAACTATGGTTTTGAAATGCCCACCAGTCATTAGCCTAACGTGTTCACCTACTCATGGTAAGAAGGCGGATGAATCATCTATATTTCAGATTCAAATGAAATGATTCTTTCTCACCAGTAACACTCAGTTTGGTATAGAGTTGGATTGTATCATGGCCGGGTTCCAGGGCTCCAGGCCTTGTGAGGTGTTATGGCCTATGCCATGTTACACTAATGTAGGGCTTGATGTAGTCTGATGGGGTAGCGGCACCAACACATCCAGGCATCAAAGAGCACAACAATTGTGATTTATGACGTGTTTCAGTTATGACTGATAAGCCATGTTGCTATAGGGGACGTGTTTGCCATGCAACTTTACTACCTCAGTATGTTCTATGCTCTTTTACCTTTCACCTGTGTACTATACATCACAAAATGTATTATTTCATGGAAATATCGCGATAGAAATGACTAATTGATAAGCATATAATGTAACCTATTCCCACCCATTGACCCTAAAAATTGTGTTAGGTGCACAGGTAAAAATAGAAGTGTTGTGGGGTGGGAAGTGGCTGATTATTGGCAGTCTGTGGAACAGCTATCAAATATTCATACACTAAAATGGGTTTGCAGAGAACAGGCAATCATGAGTTTTTGAAAAGTGGTTATAGTGTGCTCGAGGCGGCAATTTGCCAGCCTCAACAGCTGAATTTGCCCTGAGGAAAAGAAGGTTCAATATGATGAGCACGGACACTGATTGCAAGGTATTGGGATGTTATAATCTAGGTGGTTAGTCTGGTCTACATTAATTTTGATGCGGATCATATTTCAATTAAACAGAATTCTTATACACAAGATTTCATCCATAGTATTAAATAGGCAACTGCAACTGGTGGTGTTTTGTAAGATAACCATCCATCGCTCACTTGAATGACACTCTTACAGCTGTTTAATAATTCCACACATCTATTCAGAACATCACCAACTCAGAGGGTATTTCCTAACACACTACGATTGCCCTACTCCATTGCTATTAAGGCCCTACATCTAGAAGTTACTAATGATTGCACTGGTAAAACCCTACTAAACCCTATGTAATTACTAAATATAAGTGCCGATCGTTCAGAGCAGTCGTTGGGTATTACCTACGGTTGCTGTCTTTAATTATCAGGATTTCAATTCGTAGTGGCTCTCTGCAGTCGTAGTAACTTAAGAAATGGCCTCCTGTGCTGATGTTTGTACTTATGTGGCAGCCGATATTACAGTCACGTTACCGGCAGGCCCCTTCTGATAGCAGAGACCATAACTGTCCTGATTTATGCCATTGACAGTAGAGCCCAACACGATCGATGAGCCGAGCATAGGGCTTTGACCACTGAACCTGTGGTTAGACCAAACCTGGATGTCAACCTTTTTCCTTTCTTATTTCTGCACTGTGACTCCCTGCCCCTCCCCTTTGCCTGCCCCTGAATGTCCCTGCTGATTTCATGGTCAGGAAATGACAGACTATGCAGAACTGATATTGGGGTCCTGGAGGGTCTTGCCAAAAGATAAACGTGAATCAAAGATGAAAACGTGCACGTGTTTGTGTTGCTAAAAGATCGTTTGGATAATCGTTTAGATAAAACGTGTACGTTTTTTTCACATCTCCAAAAGAGTTTCCCCATGTATTATGTTGTAATTCTTTTGTCAATATCATAGAAACGATTTAGGCTATACACTTTTTCCTCAGCACTTTGAAAAGATTTACACACACACTTCCTCGTTTTCTTTTGGCAAGACCCTCCTGGGGGATGGGGAGAGTTCTCTACCACGCCCATAGGAGGCACATGAGGGTCTTGCTAGATGTCTGTCACAGGGTAGCGGGCACCATTATGATAGTAGACCCTATGTGACCCCATCCAACTTGCAACAAAAAGCACTAAGAAGATTGTTCGAACGCTCCACACTAGGAGGCTGCCATATAGAGACTGTGAAGACTAGTCCTATATAAACCTTAGGAATGGGGAGTGGATGAAGCAGTGTGGTGGAAGGGGAGTGAGGGGATGTGGCATTAGGGTGGAGTAGGAGGGTGGGGAGGTTAGAGGTCGGTTGGCAGCACGACTATAGGTCAATAACTCCCGGCGGAAAGAAGAGATTTAGTTATCAGTGTATCGACATCCATAAACTTGGTAATTATGAGTCTATAATAACATTTTAAAAATGTTTCATCATTTTCCCCTGATAAGCGACTCATGTAATGAATGGGCAGGCTCATCTGCACAGTAGGCGTAGTACTATGAGCAATCAGAAGGAATGTAGAAATGCAACATTTATTAGCTTTGCAAATGTGAAGATATATTGAATAGTTGTGGAGGGCTTAGGAATATAATTCATAGTTGCGCCTGCCTTTCTTGACCTTTCGATTTGAAGTAAAGAAGCATAAGTATAGATGCAAGTCCCACAGCTCCCTCTAATGTCAACGAGCCAAACTTTCCACATGCCAAGGTTGCAACCATTTCAGCTCTTTGAACTCATTATCTCCCTCATACTTCACGGTTTTCTTGGAGAAACACGACATTTCCTACACTAGTGCCACATCACATTTTCAAAAGACTGAACTGAATATCTGTAATGTACTATGAAACATCGGCCTGCCTATACAAGTGGATTGCTCGTAAAATAAGTCAACAGATTGTGAGAATTATCTTACTAAAAAATGGATGCACAGCTCAATGGGTAAGGTTGTAAATCGATTCAAATGACCAAACCCTGCATTATCATGTCCGTCGATCCGGAAATGCTCGACATCTAAATCATCTTTAGAGGTCCCAAATAATCAATTGACGGTGAACAATTCTGTACTCTTAGAATGAGTTCCAGAAGTTATGACCTCTACATATCAGGAAGGCAAAGTGGGTTTGAGATTATGGAAACTGAGGATATCTATCATATGCAAAGATCGCTATGGAAATTGAAAGTCAATTTGTCTCAAGCTGGGAGACTGTTCATCTAGGCCTGCACTATATTTCCTGGAAAAGAAAAAACATGACTCGACACAAAAATGGGGATATGAATAACCTTGATGTCATATCAAAGGCGATACATGTAACTTAGCCACCCTATTTCACTTTACTTCAATTTTCACTTCACTTCATTCCCTGAATAAAGGAGCATCATCACTGATCATGATGTCTCATATTGCTGCTGATTTATTCCTTACAAAGTAGGTACTTAATCCAGATGCGTTATCCATCTACACCACAGACCTCTCTACAGGCATAGCTGTGCGCACATGTATTTTTTTCCCATCTGATTTTTATCGTTTAGAAGTCGGGCCGAAATGTCTATAATCTCACAGAAAGGAAACTAGGACGAAACCCCCCCCCCCACATAAGTAAGGCAAAATATAAGAACTTATTTTGATTTATAATTCAGCGCACTAAAAGAAATGTATATCTGGGCAAAAATATCAAAAATGTAACATGCACTTACCTATGCCTGCCCCTATGATGATACGTCCAACAAGCAGCGTGTAGCGGTCCGTAGCCAGGCCCAGCATCACTGACCCCACCATAAACACCAGGCTAGCAATTATAATGACAAGACGCCGGCCGATCCTGTCATTTAGAAAGCCACCAACCAGGGCAAATATCGCCGCACCACCTACAGTATAGAAAATAGGACTTTATTAAGAATGATCTTCATTACAATCGTTACTTGGATTATAATACAACATAGGCCTATGCAGTGTAATTTCAAATTTCTGGCTTCAATGCAAAAAAGATTAATGATTTAGCAAGCATCATGTGGCGAGTCCACTTCCCCACACTGCATTGTTACACGTGTATTTTTCAAGGCATATCAAGCCTCAGGCGTTGCATTTGCATCTTGTCACAGCTTGGGGTACGTGATGGTATCTTGTTATTCCCCAAGCAAGCATATAAAACATCTTATAAAACACCTTAGTGTCGTCACAACGGAAATGTAACCCTAGTTAGGGAGTGGTCATTATTTATCAACAGGGGGGAGGGTGGGTTTGAGGGGGGACGTAAAATTTTCAGACCCCTCCCGAGGGGGGGGCTAAAAAAATTTTGACCCCTCTTGAGGGGGGGGCTAAAAAAATTCACCCTCTTTATAGCAAAAAAGCCCGCACGCTACTATAGATCAAAGAGGGGCGCGAAAACTTTCCGCGGCTCCGGCGCGGGGGGGCGCAAAAAATTTTGACTGCTGTCGAGGGGGGGGGCGTAAAAAATGTTGCCTTCTGATGGTTAAAATTCGACCTTTCTGTTTCTGGAAAGGATTTTCAAATACTGAAAGAAGCCAATAATTCAATTAAGGTTGATTTGATTAACGCATGCGTATCAGACTTTTCAGCCTTCAGGAAAGACCTGGAATATGTTGACTGACAGAATGCAGGAACCAGATAAGAAGGAATGGGCTCTTCTGCAAGGAGGGGTAAGGGGTTAAGGGCGATCACCACAGAGTATAAATTGTAATGATTAAAGAGCCATCGGGTAAGTTAATTAATTAAGAGACTCTTTGCAATTTAACCTTGAACAAAACACTTGCTTTAAGGAAGGCATCTTTAATCCCTTAGTGGTAATAATTCTGTAGTGGTCCCTGCTAGGAAACGCAAGTGTGCACTGTGCCAAATATAAAATGGTAGACTCCATAAGCCACTCTATTATTCCAACTGCTTCTTCCCCAGCCCAACATCGATAAAAACATACCGAGCAGGGGAGCTACCTCTGTACCAAAACCTACTTCAGACATCCCAGTAAACACACATTCGTAGATAGACGTTGCATACTGGTATATCTACGTAGCATATCTAACTACATAGATCTGCTTGGTACGTGGAGGTTAAATCGTTAAGGCTTAGTTACGTTATAGGAACGTAGATATCAGAAACAAGTTTTTCTACGTTTTTGTTCCTACCAAAAAAAAAGGGGGGGGAGAAAAAAAAAACACATGAAAAACATTGATAAAAGATCCATTGAAGGTGAAGCCTTGAACCCTAGACCTTTCGCATGTGATTCCTATTTGCTACTGCTGTACTACCAATTCTGATGAAGAAATATCTGTAAAAAGTCCAGCAGGTCATATCCATTACCTTATACCTTCAGTCAAGAGAATATGTTATACTCCTGAGTCTTATGAAATTGATTGCCTGGTTAGCTCAGTCGGTAGGGCAAAGATTTTCAAATCCAGGGATCCTGTGTTCAATCCCAGCCCAAACAAAAAAAAAATACTTTTGATACAAGGAGCATCATAAATTCTTCTTTTCGTTTTTTATGTAGGATTTTGGTATGAGGAAAATGTAGAGAAGATGTAGAAAAACGTATTTCTGATATCTACGTATCTAGAACGTAACTAAACCTTTAACCTCCACATACCATGCAAAAAAATCACAATTCAGACGAATTTGGTAGTAACCAAATCTAGTTAAGCCAACAAGCTACATAGTGTTTTGGTATGGTGTTTACTGTGAAAGAGTCTTAACGGTGGCTACTTGTGGCCAAAGTGATATGTGTGATTGTTTTGCCACAGTTGTGGACAAGATTTAGCTGTTGTAATAAATAAGATTTGTTGATAATAATTGTGTTTCTGGACATCTTGTGGTGTTTGGATATAACCAATTATACTGTCATGGACATTTCTGGGTGTGATTTAAGTGTGGTTAGTGGACATGTTGTGATATTAAACCATGCTAAAAACTAACAGTGTACAGTGGGTATATACACCCACTGTACACTGTTAGGTCCTATAGGTCCTATTTTGTAGACAGAATGAAGACTCTTTGTAGCATGTGGTCAAAATGAAGCGCAACACCCTTTCCTCACGTCTGTATGAGGGGTGGTGTAGTAAATGTTTGGGGTGTGGTTGTATTGATGCATGTGCCGTGTTGACAAACGGATCAAATTCATTGATCCAGGTTTGAGCTGCCAATAATCCTCCATAATAGGGGAGGAGCCGGGAGATGATACCTTCAACATGCTTACTCTGTGTCCATATGCAATCTGGGTGCTGCCAGGAGGATATGGGCTACCTCATTTTTCTTAGTTTATCCTCATTACGTGGGAGACCTGTACATCCATCTCCACATCACCTTTACCCTTTTGGTGCCCAGAATTATTTGAAGATTTTACATTATTTCACAATTATAATATTACTTAGTTGATAAGCCCATGTGCTATTTTGATCTTATCTTTTGCTATTGGCTCTGTATTGCATTTCCTGAATACTCATAACTCAGTGAAGACATTCAGTTAAGGACATGAAATTTATTGGTCAGGTTTGGTAACCATAGTTACCAAAACATTCCATTTGTTGTCATTGGTAGTATTTGGTCTCTCTTGTGTACTATATAGACCCCCCCCCATATCCATAAAACCTGTAATTCTGAGGCCTCATTCAATTCTGCATATATATGTGTACTACCACTCAGGAGACATAATGTGCTAGTAACAATGCATGGATTATCTCTATGGATATGAACATTTCTTTTAGAATCTAATGGGAGTATGGGACTTTGGATGTATATGATCTAGCGTAATAATTGTGTCATGTGTGGTCTTAGCCCCCTGGAGGGTGGCCCTCTAATGAATCATTTTCAAATTTTGACTCCCTGTGGTAGGTATAATGGTGATAGAGAAAAATGGATGGTTGTATCGTGGTGGGAAGGTCATGGCTGTTCTATACAATCGTTTTATCAGTTTGATACACTAGATGGCGTCCTAGTTGACCTTTAGGCTACAGGGGCTACTCACCACCCAGCCCCTGCAGCCCCATAGGCCTATTGAGGGGGCAGAAATACCTCTCACAATTATACTGTTTTGAAATTGAAAAACTGTTCCAAGAGCTTAGAAATCAGAGATATCCAGAGAGAAATAGTGTATCTAGATATCCCATAAATATTGGATTGGAAAAATGAACCAAACATCTTCTATAGCATTTCAAATCTTGAGGTACACTCTGAAGTGAGTAAGAGAGGAACTCACCATGCCCCTGTAGCAGGAGCAATTTGGCTTGGTCGACACTAACGCCATCTACTGTATATCCTTGATAGAAATTTTGTATAGAGGGTCTAACTTTGCAGATTGGACCAGTAGAAGTATCTGGATGATAGTTTCCTTCAATATACATGTATTTAAGCCCCATTTAAGCCCAAAACCACGCTTTAAAGCGCGCTTGGGCACCTATAGGGGTTACCTGATACACATGATATATGCCTTGGGAGGTAATGATAGTAGGCATGTTAATTATTTCTCACGACCTTTGATCTTCGACGCACAGGGTAGGTTCAACCGTGAGGTGATTAGGTATGGGAATCTAGCCTTTGCATACCATTGCTTGCAATATTTGATCGTGAGCATCCATATATTTCCCTGACTTATGGAAACATCAGATGTTGATTTTTTTCCCAGATGGTATACAAGCTGTTGCTCCTGTGGCGCAGGCATGTCTTGCACAGTGGATGCTAAATGACACACCAGACGGATCACACTGGATAGGGCCAGGGACAGGGGCAGGGGCAGGGGCTAGCGTTATGCATGATACCATTCACCAACAATTGGGGAAACAAATGAATCCACTTATAGGTTGTATGAGGTACTACATTGATCTTTCATCTAGTATTTCACCAGGGATCATCTCGAAAGATATCGCCCACACCCAGCTCCTAGAAAGCGGTTCCTGTGTACACTGTAAAAAAAGATCCATTGTCATTTTCACAGAGATTCCTTGTACCACCATACTGACACCTGGAGTTTCTTGCAATCTACACTAGCTGCCTGTTCAATAATTATGGTGGAAGGAATTTAAGATGGTATACGATCAGATCTCTTCAAATCGTGGTGGGATCCTTCATTCAGAAGCCATTACCGCACTGCATGTAGTGATCATTTATGATTGCACTGTTGTAAACCCTTTGTAACCCTACGGCATTAAGTGCTGATCACAGCGGGCACTCATGGAGCCTACAATCACCCATTCTAATTTTGAGGGTTTTGAATCGTGGTGGTTGTGTTCAGTCAGTGATATTGAAAAAGGCCCCTGATGTGGTATGCCGCTGATTTAGATTAATCATCGACGACATAGATCTAAAAGGCTATTTCTTCACCATGGGTTTAGCTCCTCTAAAGATGACTACGGTATTTAGTAGGGGGGAACTGAGGTGTTTCCAGCTAAGGGGCAATGGAAGATGAATATGCCATACCATAGTGTTTTCTTCTTGGTTGGTTCCAATTTGAAAGTAGCAGTATATAACTTTGTATAATAGCATTATTCTGACACTCAATATGAAATGAATATAGTAAAAGATATGATATATTGTAGGAGACAAATTTCCTGATACTTGGTCCACCTATGTTAAGTACATCCAGTATCCCCCCTTATAAAATATAATCCAGCTGCAACTGCCTAGTTCACTCATAACTCATCAGGAGACACCACCTCTATAGAACAGTGCTGATGTCACCTACATCCTGTCACCTACTCATGGGTGGGCATAACCAGAAGCGCTGGAGCAAATGTACGTACACCTAAAACCTGATGAGCTATGCCGCTGCAGACTCATGGCTCCTGGCATCCTGCACCCTAACCCTAGACCAGTATGAATCAATGTGTTTTGGATCAGTCCCAACTCTAACCAGAAACCCAACAGGCTCAGGGTCCATTGGTGCACAGGGTGTGCTGGCTGTGTTGTCTACGATGCAGATCAAAGAAAAGAAGATTATAACAGTGAACAGAAACTAATCTCGTGATTAAGGCCATGATAAAGAGTCAGGAAACTGGTAAATAACAGTGGATGAAGGAATAGGCATGTGTCCTTGTGAGAAAACTGGTTTCCTCTGCAACATCCTAAGAGGCTTTAGGATCGGAGGTATAAATATTATGGGGGTTAATAACTTACTGTTCGAAATACATTGCCAAAATGCAGATTATCTATAGCTCATCATATTAGTGATACCATAAGGTTCAATTTGATACAAAACATGCCTATACATTCCACATGATGCCATGGGTTTCCTCTCAAATTTCTCAAATTTTTCAAATGAAATACTATTAGGTATCGATATGATAGTAATGTCGATACGATATTCACTATCTTAATAATAGCGATATTCCGATATTGTGGATATCGATGACATTCCTACTCTCACTACCTCTCTCTCTCTCTCTCTCTCTCTCTCTCTCTTCCTTTCTTTCTCCCCCCCCCCTACTCCCTGCCTCTATCAGTATATCTATTCCTCTCATTCTTTGTTCCACTACTTTCCATTTCAGAGGAAGGTAGGCTACTTTCATAGAATATACTGTAGTGATCATATCACTTGTATAATAATTGTAATGTCGGGGCGATCGGTCCGGTGGTAGCCACTGGTACGGGAGCGCTAGTTAGGGTCCGTCTCACCTGGGGGCGACACGGTGGCGACCGGTGACGTCACGCTCGTGACGTCACATTTAGGGACGCCATATAAGGGCGGTCCGGTGGTCGCGAGGGGGGAGGGCAATAAGAGACTTGCAGGTGGCAGAAGTGTGGTCGGTGACTTCGGGTTCGGTGGTTGCGATCGGTGGAGACCTGCAAGGGTGGTGCATCTCAATACAAGCAAGGATAATTGATGTCAATTAATGAGAACTGTTAGCGATAAGGCCAGAAAGAAATAAACCAAACACCTTCTACTGTTATCAAACTTTATTGGCTGCGTCTGGTCCTTTTTGTGTTTACTACATTGGTGACAGCGGTGTTGTTGCTTTTACGAACCCGCGCATTTACAAAGGATGGATAAGGCTGATAGTGACTATAGTGGAGGGGAGGAAGGAGGTCTAGGTCAGGGAAGGAAAGGATCTCTAGTGGAAATAGTGGACGAGGAGATATTATTTCGGAGACAGATGCAAAACGGCGGCCCGGTGGCGTCCGGTGGTTCCGCCGACTTGACCGGTGGTGGTAAAAGGTGGTATGGAGTGCGGAAAGATGCTACAAATTGGCAGGAGTGGAAGAGAGAGGAGGATAAATCGGGGGAGAAGGAGTTGGGGGAGCTCTTGGACGGAGCGGCTAAATCACAAGTTGGGGCTGGTGGAAGTTTCGCCAGGAGGGGTTATAATCCGTTCCGTGGGGCGTCCGGTGGTACACCCGGTGGTGCAAGCGATGGAGCCGGTGGTCCCACCGGAGGGGATACTTATTGGAAACAAGAGAGAACGGGGAGAACAACAGAAGGCGGTAACTCGGGAGCGGGTGACCAGTGGGAGGAGAGGAGAGAGCCGGAGCTATCTAGGGATCGGAGGAACACCCCCTCATTCGAGTACAGGGGAGAGGGTACATCGCCAGTGGGGGTGGGGGATCTCCCTACTCCTGGGGAGGAGGCCCCAGGGGCCGGGGGTGACAGCCCCGCCCGCAAGCCCATCGTGATGCCGGGAAAGTATGACGGGTCAGGTGACCTGGAGGAGTTCCTCTCGCATTTTGACCTCTGTGTCTTAGCCAACCGATGGTCGGAGAAAGAAGCAGGGACCTTCTTAGGGATCAGTTTGTCGGGGGTGGCGAGACGGTTGCTCGCAGCCGTGAAACCAGCATCAGAGAATGGGTACAAACTGTTGAGGGAGGCACTGATAAACCGGTTCCAACCTCAAAGCCAGGTAGAGTCGTACAAGGCCCTGCTCCGCACCCGAGTGAGGAAGCCGGGGGAAGAGCTCCAGACGTTATCCGAAGAGATATCCCGATTGGTCCGTCTGTCATACCCTAACGCAGACGCGACAACGGTGGACGTGATGGCCAAGGACAGGTTCGTGGAATGCTTAGATGATGGGGAACTCCGTAACTGGATATATCAGGGAGAAACAAAGAATTTGCTCCAGGCTGTGGAGAGGGGGGTACAAGCGGAGGCATACCTAAAACAGGAGCGGGAGAAAAGTAAGCAGGTCCGCGCCGCGTCACTGTCCATGGCCGAAGAGATGTCTGAGATCAAGGAAAGGCTGGCGGGTCTAACTACCGAAATTAGAGGGGGCCAGGTACCCAAGACCGGGACCTCACCGATGGGGCCGCGGAGGTCATGCTTTGAGTGTGGGGCTGAGGACCACTTTAAACGTAACTGCCCGGCCTGGAAGAAGCGAGTGGAAGCGGCAAAGAAAAGGGATGCTGAGGGCAAGCCGTCGGGAAACTAGACGGGGTCTCCCCCGCCAGCCGGGGGGAGGCCCAGGGGGTCGAAAGGCAGAGAGAATGGCTGGGACGGAAAGAAAAGAGCGGAAACGGCCTAGAGGTGGAGGGGGTGCTATGGGGACAATCCATCCATCTTGTGGTGGACACCGGGGCAACTAGCAACTTGTTGTCCACGGCATGGTGGAAGGGGGCGGGATCCCCTGGACAGGTGGCTCCGGTCACTTCGGCATTTCACACCGCCGATGGAAAACCACTCCAGGTGGAGGGCAAGGTTTCTACGGTCCTGCAATGCGGGTCAAGGAATGAACGCGCTTCATTTATTATCGCTGACATTGCGGCGTCAGGGCTCCTAGGCGCTGATTTTCTGCGGGAGACGCGGGCCACCATAAACCTAGCGGAAGGCAAGTTGTTATGGCCAAGGGAGGTCGTGGATGGCAGTTGCAGGATAGTGAGCGTTGCTACGGAGGTGGTGGGAGGCGCAACCGAGCGGGTGATTCTGGGCCGTGTCTCACCAGAGTTTGAAGGGGAGGAAGTGATGGTGGAAGGCTTACCTCGAGTGGAGGGCGCAAGGGGAATCCGGGTGGGACGCACAGTGTCCATGCCAAGAGGGGGCGAGGTGCCCATGTTGGTCTGTAACCCGGGGCCTAACCCTGTCACGGTCTACCGGGGTATGCACCTGGGTCAGGTGGAGTTAGTAGGCAAGCCCGTGTGCCGGCTGGTAACGGAGGATAACTCAGGGGGCTCCGGGGCCAGTCGGGACAGTACGGGCGACGACCTCATAACCGTCTTACTAGGGGGAACTAAGGTGGAGAAGGATCCTGTATGGATACGGTTGTTAGAGCGTAACAGGGCGGCATTTCAAGAGGGGGATGAGGACATGGGCCATACAGACGTGGTGACACACTCGATTAACACTGGGGAGGCGGCCCCCATAAAGATGGCGCCCCGCAGGCTAGCCCCACACAGGCGGGCGGTTGTCGATCAGGAGGTGGACAAGATGCTCCAACAGGGAGTGATCGAACCAGCTTCGGGCCCATGGGCGAGCCCAGTGGTCCTCGTGAAGAAGAAGGATGGCCGTGTCAGATTTTGCGTCGACTACCGACGATTGAACTCGGTCACAGTGAAAGACGCTTATCCTCTCCCCAGGATAGACGACTCTTTAGACTCAATGTCCGGAGCCTGTTGGTTTAGCACCATTGACTTGGCGTCAGGGTATTGGCAGGTCTCTATGGAGGAGGACGCTAAGCCCAAGACAGCTTTCGTGACCCACCGGGGGTTGTTTCAATTTCGCGTAATGCCCTTCGGGCTATGTAACGCCCCCGGGACATTCGAAAGGCTGATGGAAATTGTCATGAGGGGTCTCCAATGGACGGTGTGTTTGGTGTACTTGGACGACATCATTGTATTCTCCGAGACCTTGGAGGGGCATGCGGAGCGACTGGAGTTGGTCCTGGGACGCCTCCAGGAGGCCGGGTTGAAGATAAAGGCCACCAAATGCCAGCTAGTACGGGAGCAGGTGAGCTTCCTGGGGCACAGAATCGACAGGAATGGGATTGGCACGGACCCTGAGAAGATAGCTGCCGTGTCGGAGTGGCCGGTGCCTACCTCAGTGACGGAAGTACGCTCCTTTCTAGGCCTGTGTGGCTACTATCGTAGCTTTGTGCCGGGGTTTGCTTCGATAGCTAGGCCGCTCTCGGAACTAACCGAGAAGGACAAGAAATTTTCCTGGAACCGAGACTGTGCGGAAGCTTTCCAGGCGCTCAAGGATAAGTTAGTGAGTGCCCCTATCCTAGCCTACCCGATGGCAGAGGGACGGCTCCTGGTGGACACCGACGCCAGCAACCTGGGGCTGGGGGCTGTTCTGACTCAAGTGCAGGATGGTCGGGAGCGGCCCTTAGCTTACGCCAGTCGCACATTGAGTAGATGTGAGAGGAATTACTGTGTCACCCGCCGCGAACTGTTGGCGGTGGTTTTTGCGGTGAAGAAGTTCCGCCACTACTTGGTAGGGCGCCCTGTGCGTATAAGGACTGACCATGCCGCCCTGAAGTGGTTGGCCAGTTTCAAGGAACCTGAGGGGCAGGTAGCCAGGTGGCTACAGTTATTGGAGACTTTCGATCATGTCATCGAGCACCGCCCAGGGAAGGATCATGGTAACGCGGATGGGCTGTCCCGGAGGCCGTGTAATCAATGCGGCATGGGGGAGCCCTCCGGGTCTCCGTTGTTCGAGGACTTCTCAAGCGAGGGGGCAATAGATGCCCTGGCCGAGTGTCGTGCGGTGACTCGTAGCGAAGCCGCCACCGATAGGGGAGCAGAGGAGAGGGTGGGCCTGGAAGTGACGGCCGAGGAGACGGACGGGATCTTTATGGACCAAAGGGAGGCCTGGAGAAAGGCCCAGGAGGGCGATCCCTTACTCACCAGGGTTCGGAAATGGATCGAGGAAGGCGAGGTCCCCTCGAGGGATGCCCTCTCGGGGGAGGCCTACGACGTGCGCGCCTTGGCGGCACAGGTTCCGCGGCTGAGGGTGGAGGGCGGTGTACTCTGTAGGGTTTGGTGGGAGCCGGGCGGCCGCACCTTCCTGCAAGTAGTGGTGCCGGATAGTAAGAAGGAGGAGGTGTTGGCCGGGGTGCATGGGGCCCCGTTGAGCTGCCATTTTGGTCGGGCCCGGAGCCTGAGGCGATTCCAGCAGGCCTACTATTGGCCCGACTATAGGAGGGATGTGGTGCAGTGGCTGGCCTCTTGCCCCCAGTGTCTGAGCCGTAAGGCAGCGCCCCATCCCCCTCGAGCCATGATGCGGCATGTACCGGTAGCGTTCCCAGTGGAACGCATGGCTATGGACCTTATGGGTCCTCTCCCGCGCACCCCGCGTAAGAACAAGCACATCCTTATCGTCATGGATTATTTTACGCGATGGGCGGAGGCAGTCCCCCTACCGGACCAAGAAGCGGAGACGGTGGCTCGGGCCTTCGTAACGGAGGTGGTGTGCCGGCTGGGGCCCCCGGGCACGATCCACACGGATCAAGGTCGAAACTTTCAGGCTCGGATGTTCCAGGAGGTGCACCGGTTGCTGGGAGTGGCGCAGACGCGCACTTGCCCCTATAATCCTAAATCCGATGGGTTAGTGGAGCGTTGCAATCGTACTGTGGAGTCGATGCTGGCCATGTCGGTGGCTGAGGACCAGACGGATTGGGATCTGCAACTGCCATACGTAATGGCTGCGTATAGGTCTTCGGTCCAAGCCTCCACTAACCAAACCCCCAACTTTCTGATGCTGGGAAGAGAAACTCTTTTGCCTGGTAACCTGTTGTACCCGCAACCAGACTTCGTGGGAGGGAAACCCGACGACTACGTCGACTACGCCGCGGAATTACAAGGAAGGATGGCCAGAGGGCATGCGTATGCCCTCCGGCAGATGGGGGGGGCGGTCCGTCGTCAGGAAAGGAATTACTCCACCCGGGTACGGGGGGAGCCGCTAGAGGTAGGGGACACGGTCTACTATATGGTTCCCCGGAAAGAAGTAGGCAAGTGCCCCAAGTTCATGTGCCCTTGGTCAGGGCCTTGGAAAATTCTCAGGAGCCTAGGGGGTCCTGTATGGGAGATCCAGATGGGACGGAAGAGGAGGATAGTGCATTATGACCTACTGAAGAAAGTGGAGAAGCCTCGGGAGGAGGGTGCTGGGGAGGCCCGGGCGGTCTGGGCCCCCGAGCGGTGGCTCAGCTCTCCGGTGGCGCCACCTGCCACCACCGCGGTGGGAGTGCCACCGGTGCGCCACCTAGAGGAGGAGAGCGGTTTCCCGCCACATCCGGGCCCTGGCGGGATTACCATGGCAACTGCCGCCGCGGTGGGAGAAGGGAAGAGGGAGGACCAACCTATGGCTCCACTAGAGCAAGAAAAAGGGCAAGAAGAGGCGTGGAAAGGAAGGGGAAGGCGCCTTTTACCTTCTTTCATAGTAAACTTACCTGAGAGGGGCCCCCCCGGCGGGGTAAAAAGGGAAACTTACCTGCAGGTGGCCGGAGGAGGGCGGTCGGCGGGCTCGGTGGAGGTAGTTCCCGGGGCAGCGGCGGGGCACGGCTCTCCTGCAAAAGAAAAGGGAGAGAGATTAGTAGGAAGGAGGGGATCAAAAGACGGGGAGATGAGTCGGGCAGTAAAAGCGGTTTTCACAGCTAAAAATAAAAGGTGGGAGGAGCAGAGGCGGGCAAGCGAAATGTGGGCCACCGAAGAGGACCACCGGGAGGAAGAGGCCACCTGGCGAAGGGGCCGGGAACTGCACCGTGACCTAGTTTCTGCCACCGACCACGCGGCACGAGAACGAGGCGGTAGCTGGGCCACCGAGCGGTCAGCAGAACTAGACAACAACACAATGAGGAAGTCGGAGACTCCACTGAATTGCCCGGAGTGTGGCCGCACTTTTTGGCGCAGGGATGTCCTAAATCGACATATCTCAGCGCTGCACAAGTCCTGCGGACCGGGGTGGAACTGTCCGGTCGAAGGATGTAAGTTTCAGGTCAAAGGAGGAAGGTGGGACGATCTCGTCAACCATCTGGTGGCGCTACACGCCGGCCATAGCTGGATAAAGCTCCCCCGAAGCCAGCGACCACCGAAGGCTGTGATTCAGTATCACACGAGGGAAGCCACCTCCACCGCAGGGTCACCGGCCACCGCGGCGTCACCGGCCACCGCGGCGTCACCGGCCACCGAGGGGTCGCCAGCCGGATCGGTGGAGACAAGGCAGAGAGGCGAGGAAGGAGAAGGTCAGGAGAGCCTTGACTCGTCACAAGGATCTCCTACCTCTCCAACCGTGCGACGTAGGAGCAGCAGGAGGGCCGCGCACTTGGCCACGGAACGGCTGCTGGAGAGCACAGGAACGGGGGAGGAGGAGGTCCGGACTCCTACGCCGGAGGGGAAGGAGGAGACGCCGAGGCGTTCACCCAGACGGCCCAAGCCTCGTAGCGTGGTGGGGAGGGTCATCTCCGGGGCGTCCCGGCAGCGCAGCCGCTCACCGGTAGGCCGGCCAGCTGCACCGACCTCCAGTATCGGCGGAGAGGTCAGCCGGAAGAGGAAAGGGGTACCGGAAACGGGTGGAGAGGAGGCTCCCTGGGACGCAGACCCACCGGCGATCGTGCTGGAGGAGGCACCAGGCGGCGAGGGAAGTCCGCCCTCCAAGGTCCCCAAGACGGCATCCGACCCGGTGGCGCTCACCTCGGCGGTGACAGACGGGGCCCAGGAGGGGACACTGGAGGAGGAGTGCAGCCCCCCGCCTAAGATGCCGAAAACCACACTGGAACCGGTGGCCTCCACGTCAGCAGCTGCGGAGGAGGATCTACTGAGCACCAGGTCCATGGAGGACTTCGAGGCCGCGCGGATATTAGCGCAACAATTGGGACAGGGGGAGCCGGAGAACCTGGCAGAGGAGGCGAGCCAGGTGCTGGAGCAGGTGGTGAGCGGCCCGGCGTCCAGTGGAGACGGGAACCCCATATTGTTGCAGTCCCTGATGATTGACAGCGACGGGACCCTGGTTCCTGCTGAGGTGGGAGAGGAGCTCCTGAAGGAGACGAACCGGAGGGCAGAGGAGATGGCGGAGGCTGCTAAGAAGCAGTTCCAGAAACACCTGATTGCGGAAGCACTGCGGAAAAAGGCGTGGCTGTCTCCTGCCGGCCACGAGGTCCGGATAGCGTCGTCCCCACTCTTCGAGGCAGTGGCACCGGAGACGGAGGGGCCGGCGGCCCTCAGAGATGCAGAGCAGGTGCGCCAGATATTGACGTCGTCACCGCCGACGGTCCCAACCCACACGTCGGATAACAATACACCCGTGGTGGGAGGGCGGTTGGAGCGTTTGATGGCTTCCCGAGTGGACTTGGGGGAGGAGCCGGAGGAGCTAGACTGGGAGGAGGAGGAGGAAGACCCGTTGATGCTCCCACCCAACCAAGTCTCATACAAGGCCGTCGCCTTAGACACCGAGTCGGAGGAGGGAGGCTCTTCGCCTGATAAAGGTGATGTCAGGAGAGTGGTGTGCAGGGGGGACCGCGTCCCCGAGAAGACCCCAGGGGCTGACACATCTCCGACGGGGGAGACAGATGGGGCTAAGGGGGTGTCGCTGCACGAGTCGGATGCGGAGGAAGAGACCGCGCCTCTTGCTAGGAGAACGGAGGGGGAGGATAAAAGCCAAAGGAAGGAGAGAGAAGATAGAGATCGGCGGCGCGACAAAGAGAGAGAGGGGAAAGAGGATAGGGAGCGCCGAGACAAGAGGGAGAGAGAGAACGAAGGGCACAAAGAAAAAGAGGGGAGAGATAAACACAAGGAAAAGGAGGATAAGGACAAAAGAGAAAGGGAGGAGAGGGAGACACGCAGGAAGGAGGATAAAGATAGGAGAGAGAGGGAAGAGAGAGAGAAACGCAAGGAGAAGGCGGATAGGGACAGAAGAGAGAGGGAAGAGAGGGAGAAACGCAAGGAGAAGGAGGACAAGGAGAGACGAGAAAGGGACGAAAGAGAGAAGCGTAAGGAGAAAGAGGAGAGGGACAGGAGAGAAAGGGAGGAGAAAGTGAAACAGAAGGAGAAGGAGGACAGGGACAAGAGGGAGGAGGAAGAGAGGGAGAAACGGAAAGAGAAGGAGGACCGAGAAAGGAAGGAGAGAGAGGAGGAAAGAGAAAGGAAAAGGAGGGAGAAGGAAGAACGAGAGAGGAGGGAGAAAGAGGACAGAGAAAGGAGGAAGGAGAGGAGTGAGAAAGACAAGAAGGACTGGGAGGAACTTAATGCGAAAGAGAAGAAGGAGAGGGACGATAGAGACCGAAGAGAGAGAGAGGAGAAACAAGCGGAGGTGCGAGAAAGGAGGGAAAGGGAGGAGAGACAGAGGAGAGAGACAGAGAGGGAGCAATCGGGAGAAGGAGCGAAGGAAAGCAGGAGAGAGGGAAGAAATAGGGGTCAGGAGGACCAAGATCTTAGGCGTGAAAGAGATAGCGAGAGGCGCGGACACAGGAGGCAGGAAGAGGTGGACTTTGGGAGACAGCGAGAGTATGAGGAATATGATCGACGACGGGATCAATACGAGTATGAGCAGGAAGTACAGAGAGGAAGCCGGGGCGGAGATTGGGGGGGTCCATGGCGACGTCACGAGAGGAGGGACGAATGGGCCGACGAATGGGGGGAGTACTTCCCTGAAAGGCCCCGGGAGCCGGGGTTCCCCCGCGTGGAGGGGACGGACCCTCTTGGGGGTCGGCCTGTTTGGTATGGCGAGCACCCTGAGCGTATACCCTGGAAGCGGGTAGAACAACCGGATCGCCTCCAGAAGTGGGCATCAGGCCTGGCCCCATCGCCGGACTTAGGGGAAGAGTATACACCTGTAGGGGGAAGAGCGCACGGTTGGGTGGAGTTGATTGGGCCGTCGACAGTGCAAACCCATTATTATGCTACGACCGTCCAGAAGTATACTCCAAGGGGGAACCAGGATATGGCACCTCCACCGCCTCCCCCTCCAGCAGCGCGGCCAGCAGGGGGCGCGACCGGGGTAACACCTGCAGGATATCCCGCACCACCAGCACCAGCCTTCAGCTCAACCCTCCGGGCGTCCGGAACACCAGGGCTAGCGCCCGCGGCAGCAAGATTTCCGGGCCCCGGGCCAGCTCACGCAGCAGCCAGGTTTCCGGGTCACAGGCCGGGCCACCTCGGAGGGGACCTGGAGGAGCGGATACGCCGCATGATACGGGAGGAGACGTCCCGCCCGCCCCAGTCCAAACCGCACCGGGACGGTTGAGAACAGGGGAGGTGGGGGGCAGTTCACGGAGTGACCGGGCGGCATCTTTGAAGAGGCTGAGGGGGTCCGGAGTAAGAGAGGCATTGGTGGTTGGGTATGGAAGAGCCGACGGGCCTCCACTTGTTGTCCAGCTTGGGCATGCAAGGGGGAGGAGGAGAGACCACCTGACTGGGTCATAAGCAAGGAAGGGGGAGAAGGGAGGGGTAGTCGGGGGCCTGCGGGGTGGGGGAGTACTGGTGGGGGATCGAGTACCTGCCGGGAAACCCCCCCCCGTGGGTCACCGAGACGCCTCGGTCCCGTCCCAACCAGGGTGGAGCGGAGGCGGCATAAGCAGACACCGACCAGAGGGCCAGGACAAGGGAGACAGCCGGACGAGGCCGGACAGGGGACGTCGACCAGTTAGCTTCGTGTAACAGCGCCCATCTAGACCGGATGTTGTATTATATGTTCTGGACTATTGTTATAGACTTTACCCAAGTTCACATATAAGAGTTTATAGTAATAAGAGGGGGGCCCATTGTAGGAGTCCCCAGTTAAATGTATAAATGTTAAAATGTAGCGGTTACGACCGGCGTAAATGTTGTAACACCTTTGACCATTATGGCAAAGATTCACGGATATATTTTCTACAACCTAAGTTTGAAATGATAAGGGGAGAGTGTAGTGATCATATCACTTGTATAATAATTGTAATGTCGGGGCGATCGGTCCGGTGGTAGCCACTGGTACGGGAGCGCTAGTTAGGGTCCGTCTCACCTGGGGGCGACACGGTGGCGACCGGTGACGTCACGCTCGTGACGTCACATTTAGGGACGCCATATAAGGGCGGTCCGGTGGTCGCGAGGGGGGAGGGCAATAAGAGACTTGCAGGTGGCAGAAGTGTGGTCGGTGACTTCGGGTTCGGTGGTTGCGATCGGTGGAGACCTGCAAGGGTGGTGCATCTCAATACAAGCAAGGATAATTGATGTCAATTAATGAGAACTGTTAGCGATAAGGCCAGAAAGAAATAAACCAAACACCTTCTACTGTTATCAAACTTTATTGGCTGCGTCTGGTCCTTTTTGTGTTTACTACAATACTCTCCTTTCTATCCCTTATCTCCTAAATCATCTCCAATGCACCTAATACATGTCCTGGATCCAGGCTGGGGCATTATTAAAAGAGGTTGGATAGAGAAGGGACTACGTTTTGACTTTCCCTAAGCTCTAATAAAAGTAATCGATATTTGGACACCTGCAGCACTACGCATGTTAAATGGTTAAACCTGCAGTTGTAGGATATTATCCCTGCATTCAGTGTAATCACTGAAGGTTTATTGCAAAACAGGATATTTATTGAAATACCTGAGGGAAATAATTAGTGAAAATGGTAATATCCATGTTATAGGTCTGATTTGCATCCTCAATAGCCCTGTGGCATATCCTTAATCAGGAAATCCCCGGAAATCCTTACAAGGCACTCCCCAACTACAGTGAACAATGGCATCAATGGTCAGCTGCTGCAGTAAGAAGCAATGCATTTTTTTTCTCAAGTCTTCTCAGTACAATGACCATAAGAAAGGACTTCATTTAATTAGCTTGATCTAATTCACGCCGATTAAACTTTGGTACAATGACCTTGGGGAAGGGCTGACAGAGGGAAAGACATGACAGGTTCAGGATGAGGTCAAGAATCGAGGAATGTGTGGGGAGGGAACCACAGAGCATCAATGAGGAGGTTAGTTAATTAACACACCAGGCGAGAAGAATAGTGATAAAAGGGATGAGTCTTGAATCTATCCCAAGGGCTAATTGGAGTGTTAACCCTTTATAGCCAAGACAATTTCATAATATACTCCTTTATATCCCTAGGATGTCACAGGTTTTGACTTGAACTGGCCTTTGTCCACCCGATTCACCTTACCTTTCAACTGTTGTCTGATACTATTAACTTAATAGCTATAGGCGGCTCACAAGTATATGCTTTCCTTTTAGGGTCTATAGTGGTTAAGACAGAAACTGGGCCCATGTTGCTAAAAGGCTCACATGGGCCATGCTTGAAAGTAATGAAAAAGGTTGCCACAGTGACAATACCAAGATCTATAAACCTATAGGATGACAGATAACGCAGTAATGTTTGTCTGTGCCTGTATTTAATGCAAGCGACATCGGTCACCAGTGGGTATAGATGTGTCACTTGATGACACCTCAATTGTCTCTATTCATATGATTTTGGATCATTACAATGTTGACCTATGGTTGTAGGTGGTGTCAGTTTATTTCCAAGTTAAAGATTGTTCGTTAAACGGATGAATAGGATTAATACGTTATGTATGGAACTACTACTATAGCTTGCTGAAACGACATGTGTACAATGTGTGACAGGCCAGTACAGCAGTCAGAAAGGGAGGGAAGTGTCATGATCGATGGAGCATCCCACATATCCTGGAGCAAATTGATTACAATTATTACTTGTAAATGTCCAGTTATTGTGTTCTGCCATATGGGTCTGTCAAAATGTGTCTACTGATTATACTTCGACAATTTTATGCAGCTAGGTTTTCCATCGGGCTCACTTCGGCAAGACCCATATTTTATGACCTGAATATGTCTGACAATGTGACAAGTTCATTTACCATGTTGACCAGCAGATACTGTCAGGTACAGCAAATATTTGCACATGCAGAGCCATGGCCCATCTTCGATCATTCAACATGGGCAGTGAGTCGGTCTTGTCGGGAATTATATGTGTTTCTTGCTTACAATAGCTTCTAAAATAACCGCATCAAATTCTACAGCAATGGAAGAGACACTGTATATGTGTGACCGGAGCCGACTATTACTCACAATTCATATTCATGAATCTAGCCCCTAGAGAGTAGCATATGCATTGTCATTATATATCACAATACATACCAATGAAAACCAGGTTAGTAACCTGCTGGTGTTTTCAATGTAGATCTACCAACCTTTTGGATAAATAAACCCCTTCTACTTATATGGGGCTTAATGTCGATGTAGCTTTGATAGGTCAGTCGTTATGGTTATCTCCATCAATCACAATGAGGAAAAAAGCTGAATACACTCAAACTCAGGATGGTATGACCATCGTTCTGTTATTTAAAAGGGAATGGTCGAAATGGCAACTGACAAAAAGCTAGTAGTTCCAAGACTCGACCATTAAGCTGTGTGGTACCTATTTGAAGTATATCGGCCACTGTAGACTGCCTACATACAGTAGACTAATATTACGTTGCCAAATGCGCCTCAGTGCCTAAATTGAGAAGAGCTTGCACCTAGCTACATTGTGTTACCAACCAGCAAAGAACGTCCTGGACGCCCTACCATAATGGAGAAAGAGTGAGGGAGTGACGTTGACCATTATAAAGACCGATAGCATCATTAACTTCGGTTCACGGCCAGGTTAGCATCATCATTATAACACTGACCCCTGTACGATTAGATAATCACATCCTTGTAAAGCATTACTGGCCCTATTCTTTCAGCAATGGCTAGCATTGTTACCATCATTAAAGCCAAACACCTGGTTCTAACATTTAACATTTGTATGCTGTACATCGTCTCGAAATGAAAGCATGCTATCCACCAATATTCTTGATTTTACCTACAGAATAAGGGCCGGTGAAGTAGGGAGACAGGGAAAGAGAAAGAACGATCCGTAAGAGCACCTTTCCTGCCCGCCTGCTCATTGTATTGATGTATGAGGACCCTGGGAGGCATACTTCCTTTATTTGCAGCAAGATGTCCCTGTGACTAAACCAAGACAAATTGAGCACCCTGTTGTGAGGTTTGCTGAACTCGTAGACCTCCTTCACAGACCCCTTAACAGCATCACAGTGTATAGTCAGCACTACAGAGAGCATCTTAGAGGGAGGTGGCCAGTTCCCCAACCATGGACCTATATATATGGCCTTATCAAAATACCCTCATCCAGTGAACCTATTCATCGATTCCTATGCTTGGTAACCCATGCTCCATATATTGACTTGTTGGGGAGAGAGGAAGAAAAGGCAAATGGAATTATTAGAAGAAAGATATATAGGGAAACAAAGAAGAAAGCCCTCACAGGCATCTCTATACAGAATTGCTTTGGCTTTAGCAGAGCGGCAGGAAAGGCAATTGATGCAGGCTAAATCAAGGCAAATTGAGCTGCACCCATAGGACACCTGTTGGCATTCCCCCTACTCCCTGAGTAGGTCCCTGCAGCCCTATTCTACCTACTCTTACATGGGGATAATAGCACTTGAGGAGATGCAGGATATAACTATACTACACTAAGCATATCATGTCAAATGTACCCACACTATTTGCATTGTGCAAGTCGTTGTTCGATTCCCCTATGTGATAATCTTCATTTGATTATAACTGTATCTTGTTGCCGTCAAGGAAACAATTTTGAAAAAGTGGCGACCTTCAAGTATATAATTAGCGCGGCGACTAGTGAGTACTACTCGTGAGATGAGTAGACTAGTATATGGTTCACAGTCGCCACGGTGTAAGGGATAGGGAGGCCTTGTAATCTATTTTTGTTTGTGGCTCCTCTGCTATGGACTATTCCTCACTATTCTAATGTAATAACAACAGTGTGTGTACTTCACTTATCAGTGAAGGAATTCTCAGAATATATCTCATACTTTTGATTTTATTCGCAGATAAGACATTTCAACATTTGGAGCCCTATGGCAGATTAGCATTAGAGCATTTTAAGATTCAGAAATGCATCCCTGTAGCCTTTGTTTTAGAATTGTTCCTTTTGAAACTACTATATATATGTAGTACAGGTTTTATCTCAGTCGGTTATGGTACAATTGGATCATATTTTCTGTATTTGAACAAAGTATTCACTGTCAAAGATCTCTATGGAGAAATCAGTGCTAAAGTGTGTGTTGCCATATGTGCATTTTTGTAAATCAGAGGAGGTTGAAGTGTAAGGCCACCTTGTGGAACTGCTACATTCTTTTCTGTGTAAAATTTTTAGTTTACATTGAAATAATGCTACCTCAGAATATGTATCTACTATTGGTGATGAAAGATTAATTTGATTACTCCTTTCATTATATAAACGATTTTGTGGAACACTGAAAACATGTATGTACACCGAGGTACTTACACTGTGCTCCCCCTCTACAGAGAGGTGGAGTGATCTGGCCGGTTTGCTGACCACTGGCCCGTGATGAGGTACAGACTATTACACAGACTATTACACGTGATTGGCAGTTGGGTGTGTGTGTGGGGGGGGGGCGGGGAGGCAGAGCAGGCTCCTGGCAATCTGAGACAGTGTACACTGATAGTGACACACCTGTTGGCTATGGCATTGAACATTGAATAAGACAGGTCCCTGTGGCAGCTGAGTGAGGTGCATGCAGAATGGACAGTCTACAGACTATTAGTACTTAGCTGCAGTGGGTAGTTCAGGTTGAATTTGTGCTATATACTACCAAAAGCTCAGATGATAGTATGCCCTATCTGTCTCACCAAATGAAACTAGACACAAGATTACAAGTCGCCGCGCCATGTCTCACAGGACTATTCTCTACTATTGTATTAAAATCTACAACACTATGGTTTTATTTATAATTACAGTCTGGGAGAGAGTCTATGAATATACTGTGATGTTATTGGTTAGAGGTGGGGGAGGGGGTTGCGCACTATTATAGGCCTCTGCTTGAAATTGCCCACACCTAACAACCCTGATCCATCTTAGTGTAGGGCCTATCACCCTACCTCCCTACTCATGCATGACAATCACTTGGAAGCACTAACACTGTACCCAGGTAGACTGTATTGCATTGAGAAATGATTCAGCATCCTCGATCATTTTTAAAATGGGGTTACAGTGATTTAATAAGGAATGGTTCAGTCCCATGGTATCCCTTGTGGCGAATTGGGAACTGGAAGATCGAGGCTGCAAGTACCTTGAATTGGAGGCTTATGGCAGGTAGACTAAGGATGAAAAAGGAAAATTAAATCGGCCCACCCAAACATGTATACACACGTTCACACGTGTCAAGATAAAAGTGCCCCCTCCCCCGGGTTCAACAGACCACCAAGGTGGCTAGAATTACACTCTACAGTGCCAAATAGCTTTGGATGTAAGATATCATACGCCTTTGAGGCACTGCACAATTGCTTATTGAGCAGCCGGGAGTGGTTTCCCTAACATGGACTTGCTATATGGTTATCACTGCCGAACAGCCCCAGGTCAATAAGGAGTAAGCACAACTAGCGGTAGAATACTGAAAGTATGGATCACTAGTAGCTCAGGATAATTATGGTATTATATGCAGGTTCTCGTGTAAAGCAGGTATTTGATGAGAAGGGGGGGGGGTTGGTGTTAGGACCCAACAATATAAGCTTATCGTATTGGCCTTTACATTTGGATTTCAACCAGACCATACCCGGGTGCTTAATAAAGGCGGTAAGACGTACCTAAGCCTACACGAATTTAAATGTTCCACCCCACCATCGGCCATATGGATTTAGAACCTGACATTGGTGCACTATATTCAAACAAATCTCCAAAATAGGAAAGCAAGGGTGAAGGATGGATCTCTGTTAGCACAAGCCGTTCAAATTTACACGATTTTCACATGAAACCTCATGACCTTCACATAAAACATGAAACATGATACATGAATGGTGCTAGCGGGTGAAGAGGTGGCCAAGTGTAGACTGTCAAACTGACTGCAGGAAATGAGCTGTTATATCCTTTCACAAAGGGTTGGTGCTACAATAAAGATAGCATGTGTTCGATATCTGCATGTTGTATATGATAAACCTACATTTTGGGCTGCTCGTGGGCATCGCATGCTAAAAACCTGCATTGTGGTTTATCGTTACCATCATGACCATTATGAGATGGGGCCATTCTATTGTGTACCTCTTCACTGGTGGTGATTTTAGGAGATAATTAATTCCATCAGAAGGGCACAACACAAGATGCCACCATTACACATACACACACCCTCCCCACACACACTTAGTATAGTGGGTAGTCGTAGGGTATTCCCTGAAGAATTGCTTCCTTCAAGCAACAATGGATAGAGAGGTAAGTTTGATAAATAATGTAGACAGATCCATGTATCTTATAAGCCGTTGATACAATACAATGTTCATAAAACACGGACTCTGAATTCATTCAACTGGTAGCCTATATAATACGGCATTTCCCTTTTTTGCTATATTTTGTCTGACATTGACCATCCTACCGGAAATTGCTGTTGCTCTTTCATTTCTTGGCATTTCCTTCCCTTTCATCCACATCAGGGCCACAGGCTCTACATCAATGAACCCTCGTTCCAGGGTCCCTTGTGGTGGTTTGGAGGTGTTTGGAACTGCTCCAACAGATCAGGGGTATTAGTCACTAGCAGCAGGAGTCCAACCAAAGTCTGGCATTTATATGTGCTATAAGTCTTTAGAACAGCTACATACATTTGTATGTTGACATTAATAGTTAGGCTGATGTGCCTTATACTCAAAATGCAATGCAAATGTGATGATTCATGGCATGCACCTCCTTTATGTATGTGACTGCCAATGCTGCACAGGCCTTTTGGCTGAAGAGAGGTGATGTTATTTTGTCACTAACTAAATAGGGGTAAAGAGACTGGCTGGTCAAAGGATGAAAACATTTTTGCCACCTCCTGGATTAAATCCACCTGTTTATGGAGTACAAATCACCAAAATCCCCCTTACTATGTCTAAATTAAACCCTGCCTGATCCAGCAGTGTAAGTGATTTCCTTTGATCCTCGGTCACTGAAATCCTTAGTATCCTGTTGCAGAGGTTTGGTGATCGATAGTATTCAAACAAAGCAGTGTTTACCTATAGCATGTATACAAGCAGGACAGAAGCCATTCCCATACACCCTAGTCAGACAAGACCATTTGTGGCAGTGCTTGCTGCTAATTGGTATCTGGCCAATGGAATAGGTCCTAAGCAAATAAGTGGATTATTTGGTCTGCTCTAGTTGAGGCGTTAACCTGGTGGCTGAAGCTAGTAAATGCAAGGATAGAGCTTTCCCCATTCAGAAGGACCTCACAACTCGCTACTCTCCGACCCTTTCCCATAAATAAGTAGTGGTCCTGAATAGCAAAGTGGGGAAACAGGGATAGTTGCTAAATTCTCTATTTGAATGAGGGCCTGTCTTATATTAGTGCTGGAAGTACACTAGTTGCTCCTGAAATTTACTAGTCCGCAGGTGCTACTCTAACACATTAAGGAGGTTAAGATTTGTCTACTTGTAATGTGTACGGCAACGTCTAGCCTACCATTTCCTATCATTCTAGACGTACACGTTGCCGTACACGTTGTGATCTTAACCTCTCTATTATCCTCCTTGCCTTTCCACTGCAGCGCAGATATGATGTAGGTCTAGGAACAAGAAGTGTGATCATTATCCTGGGGTTACACAAGATTTATAACACCCTCCTATACCGGTACTGTCTTAGCTGTCACACAGACTCTCAGCCTCATATAATGCTCCGCTAACGTCCTGCTATACCACCTTAGGTAATATCTCATTAACACCATCAGGTGGTCTTAGGTAAGACACCTCACCTACAACTGGCCAGGGTTACCTGTGAAGGTTGCCAGAATGTGATGACGAGATGGCATGCGATAGAGCCTCACCCCAGGGGGTTATTTCAATATACCTGACGGTCACCATAGTCCCCAAATGATTAAGAAAGCTACCAAGTCTCTTACCCATAGGCCTACATCATCAGTGCTTAAACTGCTACGACTGCTCTACAGATTCTATGCGCATGGTTAGCTAGGGAGCAATCTTAGGGAGGAATATCTAATGACAACCAGTAAGATTTCCAAATCGTCGATGGATTTGGGATCGCCAGCTATATTGAAGTAAGCCCCAGGCTGTGCTAATCCATGGTTTTGATGACAATGGTAGGGCAGATGACATTTCTCCTAAATTAAAATCACCATTATTTAGAAATGCCCTCCAGGCCAATCCTCTAATTTTATGACTTGGGAAAAGAAGAGAGTCCATTGCCAACATGGTATTTGTGGCACTGTGTTAAAGTTCTGATCTACGATCTCGTAGATCTCCAATGAAGTATTCACCTCCTGACACACATTCTATGTTCGCTGCACTCCAGCCCCCACCACTGTCCAGATTCTTTGTTTGATCCTGATATATTAGATCTATTGTAAGCAGGAAACAAATGAAATTCCTGCCTCTACACACTCAGGACATACATGAGGTGATGGAAGATGGTCCTACATGAGTAAATATCCACAATGTGTAAAATAGAATGGGACATACTGCATTGAACCTGACAATGGCCTGGAATCTTGCCTGTGACACTAGAAATGGTTTGTTACTGTCTACATTTTATGCCTGTTTGGTTTACATTCGGTTATGTAGAAAGGAAAGAATATTCCTAGTGGCACAAAAAACGCTGACGCCAAGCAATGCCACGTTATTGGAGTACTGGCTATTGCGAACTGTGGGACAGGAACGAAAATTGAATATTACATTATTTTCAAATGGATTACCATTAATCCCTGCGTATGAGGTGCACCCCATTTACAAGATGCGCCCATACTTTGTGGACATATTTGAAAAAATGAAAATTACAAAAGACCTTTTTTTCTAAATTTCAAAGCCTATGGGAAGCTCGGGGCTTCCCCGTCCATCCCTTTTACCACTGTAAGAGGGTGGGCAACCTGGAGGAGAATTAAGAAAGATGTTGCCCCCTGCCTATAAGGCGAACCAGGGCTCCATCCTCGGGTATAATCCACGCCTTGTACGTGGGTATTACGGTAGAGCTTGCTTATGAAAAGTATCCTGAGTCCTCAATCTTACCATGTGAGGTCACGTTACCACATAAAGCGTGGGTCAGCAAGCAGTCCTACAGGGCTATCTGGTAACTGTAGAATATGATAGAGGGTCGGCAATCTGTCTACCTATTTACTAGCACCCATGTTGACCAATGTCTGGCTAGTGAACCAGTTAGTCAAGGCTAGAGGACCTCTATCCATCTTAGTACTGACAGGGGGAATATGGAGTGGGGTTCAGCGTGTGGGGTGGATGTGACCATCGTTTGACCTCTGAATGAATGGACTGAACCCTTGCCTCATAGGTCACTGAAGTGTAGGGTTGGGATGAATTGTCTATTGATCAGGATAATAGCCGTTTTATTACACCTCTGTAGAATCACTGATAACAAATGCATACATGTACATCTGAGACTGAGGCGATGCTGTACTGTAAACTGAGACTATGAAACTGTATCCTGGGGCGATTGCAAATGAAAGGAAAGCCTATTAAATTAATTAACAGCCTTTTATTTACCGGATGAATAGAAATATCATAATTATGGCACTAATGGTTATAGTTTAGAGGTAAGGCGAACAATGAAGGCAGTGAAAATACGTTTACTGTACAAGAGTCCATGTATTCCCTCTTCCCGATAAGGCTTCCTTTAATTGTCACACTTTGCTGACAGATAAGAGTCATTTAATCAATTAGCCTGCCTTTCCTCACTATACCTATTTAAACTGTTTAATAATCCCTCTGAATGCATTCCCCATTACACCCTCTGTCGCCATCCAGTGCTGATCCCTTCCTGACCCTCTTATCAAGCCCTAAGCTCACACAGCAATTCCCTCTGTAAAAGAGTAATTGATTTTAATTAAATCAACCTTAATTGAATTAAGTAGTTATGTATGAAGCATTGTTGAGGCTTCTTGGGGAAATTAAGAGGTTCACTCTCATGGTCACGACCTTCAATGGTTGGAGGCATTTTCTTATAGAGAAAGGGAAAGATAGACTATCGCACAATCTAACACATCCTGTTAACCCTTTAAGAGCAGAGCAAAAATGGTTGTCCTGGCCATGAGGACGGCCTCTGAAAAAAGTATGGTTCCTAGAGGACGAGCCTATTTTCAATTCCTATACAAATCCTATATAATGGGCGTCGACTATAGTCGACGCTAGGCCTACCATGGTGTTGACTATAGTCGATGCTAGGCCTACCATGGTGTCGACTATAGTCGATGCTAGCCCTCCTTATACCAGGACCTATGTGTTTAAAATATGCAAAATGTGATGGTTATCCACTCCTCATTATTCCCTGTGAAATCATAGCCCCAACCCCATTATGAAAACTTGATAATCATTTCTAAGACTTTTAAATAAGTAAGGTTAACTGAATATTCCTCACATGTTATCCATGTTAGCCTTCAAGCTGTATTCCACTCGGCTTTGCTTTGTGGAATACAGCTCTGAAGCGAACTCACTAAGAAATACTAAGTTTGGAGCAATTCCCATGAGCCTTTGTATATTTGCTATGTCAGTATATCCTACATCTAGTTCAGGTCATCTATCACCCCAACCCCCTAGTTGTGTAGCGTGTTACGGGGCTCATAATGAAGTTACACAAACTATCCCCACAGGGTAAACTTACACTCTACACTGAAAAAAGTCTTCCTGACAAAATGACATGTATACCCATGTCAACTTGATTTGACACAGAGAGCACACGTCATTGGGACATGTGCACATATGTCACCATGACAACTGTAGCACACAGTAATCCTCATATGATTTGACATGCCTTAAAATGCCATGTCATCTGTGAATTGACTAGGGTCACGGCCATGTCGAAGGCACTTGACATGTGATGGTTTGACATACATAATTGTTCTAGGATATTCCACTAGATGGAGCAAACAACCATTTTGGTACCAGGACTAATCACTACCAAGAAGTACTACCAACACTTGAGACATGTGATGTATCTGTGTCATTTTGTTTTCATGAAGAATAGATCACTAAGGTCTGTAAATACTATCAATGAATGGTAGTGAATTCTATTTCATTGTTAAATCTGCATTTGTTATTGAATATCAAAATAGACACCCACCATCCTGAATACTCCAACTGGAGTGGTTAGACACCTTATGTGTGGGTCAGTGAAAATACCAAAGGACTGTATTCTAACCCACAATCTATAATCTCAGTATCTACAGTACAGGGAGACATATGGCATTGCCATGCACCTCCATGCCCTTGTCTTATGGACTGCATAGAGGTCCTCAGTCAAGTAGGAGTTCTGTAGATAGGAAAAAGTGCCTTAGTGTTGAAGGCCTGTGGGACTATGATATCCCCTGCCTTCTATTATAGGCCTCCCTTGATTGAACCATTGGTACATAGTTATTGACTGTTCTTGACCCTTACATAATTGTCTCACAGTATTACCTAGCACTCAGGTGAATGGATCAGAAATATGTGACGTGTCTTCATTACGCATGTCAAATGGAGTTGACGAACCAAATATGAGAGGGTCAACCTCATTTGACATGCCTTCATACATGTCATGTGGGAGACAAATTGTGACCTGTGCAGTATGCGTCAAAGCGATCAGTGTTCTTTTCTCTGTGTACTTAAGGTGTGGCCTCCTCCCTAAGGTCAATATAGTCTCTGTAGATATAGGAGACCAAGGTATTATAGAATACTATAGGATAATTATCACATTCTTCTTGGGAAGATTGAAGTATAGTTGAAGATATCAGAATATAAATATTGACATTGGATATTAGACCATCAAGATGAGTTGAAATAATTATCATATGATAAGTTTCATATTATCATAAGATATACATTGGATATGGATAGGCTGTCATCCTGTTATAGATCATCATGGGTTATAGGGACTGTGTATAAATGCTTATAACAGAATGGTTTAATGACCCTGAACATTGAGATAATGCATTACATGTTTCACACACTGATCTTAGAGATTTTTAAGATTCATGTATTGCACAAAGACTAGTTGGTGCCACCAGTTTGATAACATGGCAATTAACATCCAGGTGACTTGTTAGTAACACATGGAGACAGGAAGGTGATATTTTTTAAGCATATGATGATCGTAATCGATCTAGAGTATCCAGTGTTTGTGAATAATAAATAATCGCTTTCATGTTATCATTTCTTTATCTTTGGCGTACTTACCCACTGTTACCGCTACGATGAGTTCCTGCCACACTGAGTTCAGCAGAAAGTAGTCCCGGAGCAGGATCATTGCGCCTGATATCACCCCTGTATCATACCCAAAGAGGAAGCCTCCGATAGCAGAGAAAAAGGTCAGAGCATACACATACATGGGTGTGCTTGTCTCATGAGATAACTCATCTAATCTCAGATAAGACTCCTCACCTGCCGGCTGGGGCGCTGTGGGGAGTGGCGGCCTGGCAGGGCGGACCCTGGGGGTGCCTTTACGTGGGGGTTTGGCAGGAGGGAGGGGAGGGCGTGCTGGGGAGCGCTTAGGGGAGGGTTTGGGGACCCTGGTGGGACTGCCTCCTCCTGGGGACATGCCGCCTCCAGTGGTGGCTGTGTTGGCGGCTCCGTCCTCCGATATAAGCCGAGAGGCTTGGGCCTGCTGCCGCCTCATGATTATAGGTGATGTAGGATGGGGGCAACTGTTGATTTAAAGTTTCTGTTATTGGTCTTTCATACAGAGCTACTCCAGCCCTGAGTGGTCCTCAGTAATCTTTATGTTTAGGGTCATTAAATCACAAAGCATGAACCATTGCTGTAGATCAATCCGAGTTCCTTGAAGTAGACTCATATGTCCTCCATGTGGGTACACGCCTATTCTTGTATCTCAATTGTATGTAATTATATAGCGTTTATTCCCTGCTATCGATTTAGAGGGCTGAGAGGGGGTGTCTATTTACAGCTCTTTTGTTTTACCAGGTGTCAACAGGACAAGAAGATAGAACTGATTGTGGTAATTGATTTGCAGGTGAGTGATTATTACATCCTCCTCAGTGCTGCTGGTGGGGCCAGGTGTAATGGCTGATGAGTATCGTCCCCCTTTAGCTATCTATCTGTCGGCGTGTCTGGAATCCTGTGTATCGATGTAAAGGTATCCAATCCAATCAAAGTGGGCTGCCTTCCAGGCGTTGTCTACAGCATCAAAGGGGTGGGTGGTATACAGGTACATATATACAGGTGTACCATAACTGGGTCTATGCCTACTGGCATGCAATCAGGTGCTCAGTGCAGTACATGTACCTCTTCTATATACATCCAACTCTGACCTCAGTCAAATGCAATGGTATACTTGTGTACTATATGGATGTATTGCGATCACAGTAAGTACATATTTCGGTAGAATTGTTTTCGGTAGAATTATGTGCAATTCTAGTCCATCCTCTAGAATTGATCATTATACTCATTCAGTATGGTATAATATTGATGCTCCTATATACCTTTGTTGGTGGTGCCGATTCAACAGATGTACTATACCTTATGGAATTTTGCGATGCAAAAGGTATCCAATGTGTAGACTGCAACACCCGCCCATGTACCTGCCCTCACTAGCATGAACACACTAGAGGTTCAGCTTTCTAGCACTAAATCTGTGTGCCCTCTCCTGGTAACCTTATTGCCTGGAGGTACTTGCAGGGTGCTGAGTGAGTGGAGTGAAGGGTAGATATTGGAGGGGCGGGGAGAAGCTGGAGGTGCCTGTGTAAGTGGCTGGCACTGCTCCCTGCACCAGGTACCCAGATCTATGTACTACTCACACAGTCACACCCCAAACACGCTACTCCCAAGGCTAGTCGGAGTGTACCATTAACAGAGTAATAGTGGATCTTCTCCTGAATACGGGGCCTACTGGTTATCTTCTGGTCCACATTACCAACTCTGTGTACTACTCACGCTTCCTTTCACAATATATTTAGATCTACTTTGATCAAGTCTAACGTAGACCTCCACTGAATAATCAAAACTATATAGAGGCAAGTCCTAGCTGAAGATGCTCCAAATGCCAGGTATTAGCCTCTTTCCACACCCCAGGGTAGAGCTGCAGTGATGGCATGGCAGTAGACTAGGCTACCCTCTCCCTGGTCCAGGTCCCAAAAGCCATGTACTACTCACACGGCACCCTGCTGCAGCATGTGATCAGTGTTTAGCCGGTGAGGGTTTGCTTATCTCTGATACCTTCTCCAGGTACCCAGCTACAGGTACTACATGTACCCTAATCCAGGCAGTGGGTGTCGGTAGGTGGTATAGTGAAGGGCAGGTTAAGGGTTGCTCCTCCAGTCCGTTACTCCACGTGTGGAGGAGGCAGATAGTATTTCACCCAACCCTGTCTCCTGCAGGTTCCAGGCACCTACTCACCTACCTGGCCACAGGAGGAGCCACCAGCACCTGAGCCAGGACCACTACTAATACCGGCACCCTGTAAGCCTAGTGTTACCCTAGCTCCTCTAGCACCTCAGCACTTAACATCAGCACCTCTAGTAGCGGGTCCATACACTAGAGGTGGTAGCTGTGGTGGCAGTATGGTGTTATCAGCTTAACATGGGTGAATAACCTCCTATCAATATTCAAATACCTTAATCGTCCAGAGAAGGTAATTGATAGACGACTTCAGACAGGTAGCTCATCAAACTGCCTTCAGCATCTATCACGAGACTTCCAATTCTATCATTGCCTTAGTTAATTTAGTGTTGCAGTTGCCAGACGAAGTTTAGCGAGCTTGTCGGGTTCTGGGTAAGCACGAATATTTCAAAAAGTGCGCCAACATCTCCCCCTGCGTATGCAGTATCCTGAAGTTTGTCGATACTAGGTTTAAAACTCCCCTAAGCAGAGGGGCAATTCATGCACTCCCTGTATAGCCCAAAATAGCTCACCGAGTATTTCCATTGCCTCACAAAACTGCTGATCTGCTGGTCGCCTCTGCAAGCATCCTCGGGTAGGTTCTAAGCTCACTAGTCCTCGCCGAAACTGCTGTACCTGTCACTGCAAGAGTGTCATGAGCATTTGAGCAATCCAACTACTCACAGAGTGGTCACAGAGCAGCTCGTTAAGCAGGCCGCAGTGATGTGCACCGTGCACTGCCTCTAGTGGATCTCATCTGAGCGACAGTCAGTTACTCACTCCCCTACCAATCAGTAGGAGGGTGGGAGGGGGCTGATGCGTGGTGCTGCTACTAGGGCGCGTGCTTGTACGTGACTGACGAACGCTGAGGGGACGCTCATATTGGTGATCAGCTGACGGGGACGCTGGGCCGGGGGAGCAGCTGGGTGAAAATCTGAGATTTGCACCAATTGGGTCGGAACACTGCTAAAAATTAAAGAAATTAAAGTTAAAAATGTATCCTTTTTATACTCCAGAACACATGTATATATATATATATATATATATATATATATATATATATATATATATATATATATATATATATATATATATGATAGGCTATACTGTTCCAAGAGGGGACAGTACCGAAATGATTATTTGAGGAATGACAGCAGGATAAAAAAAATCAAACCCATGTTAAAAGATAGGAGGCCAATACGTCCATTACCATGATTTTGAACACTCCTATATGTGACCAGGCAGGCAAAAACACCCCTCTGCAGGGAAATTCATCATGAAAGTTCATGTCAAGGTCTTTAAAATGAGACATCATTGGGTTAAATATTCCTAGTAGTTATGTCAGAACCCCTCCTTGAACATAGGTCGTTATTCATATCTGAAATCGAGGATTAAGCTCTAAATACATTGTAAACCGTAATAATGTCTAAAAACACAATAAATCACAAAAAGTGAATAATATTATGGTGATTTTTATCATAAATTTTGATCTAGAAGGAATTTTGCATTTCTGTTTTCAGTTTTAGGTTTTTGGTGAGTATCCCCTAAAATTTGCATACAAATCTGCAAATTTTGATCATTGGAATGGTTGCCATGGCAACCAGGAACAGGCCTATAGGTCAATTTCTCATGAAAAATGTTCATTTTACCATCCAAATATGGGCCATTTCTACTGAAAATGGTGCATTTTAAACGAAACCATTGAATTCTGCATCAAAAATGAGCTTAATGTATTTTTAAAATGATTTTAGAGTAAATTTTCCCCTCCAATTCCCCCTAGTGGCCAAATGGGGAATTAAAAATCCCCCGCGGATGGGTGTTCTCCCTTGATGGGTCACATATGCCTTTGGATGATTGGGTGCTGTGCAAAACCTGTTATAGGTAGGATAATGAGACTTACAGAATAAATAGTAAGATAATACAGTTACAAGGTAATATATAGTATTAAGTATTCAGTTATCATTATACCCACATACCAGGGCACCAAACTCATGGTAACGGACGTATCTTAAAAATGAATTAATTTTCCAAATTTATTTCTATAAGTCAATCTTAATTGGACTGTTCATAGCTAAGCCTATCAAGATTTTATAACCTAATCCTCCAAGAGAAATGAGTATGACTAATAATCGAACCTCCATGATATCATTACTAAACGTTTACATTTGTTTTCTCCAAAAAGACAGTCATTTTGCCTACATTATATATTCAATTATTCGCCAATATTCCCTCAATGTGAATAAATACAACAAAATGTGTGTTTATGTTTCGGTATTGATGTCTACAACAAATTTCACAAAGTCTCCTTATATCTGATTAAGCCTGCTCCACGTGGTAAACAATATATACCATTAAATCATTTATTTTGCAATTGGTGCACATCTCAGATCTCACCCAGGGTGTATCCAGGGGGGGGGTCGAGGTTTTTTTATCCAACCTCCCTCCATAAAGAAATCCGAATAAGGTGGGCGAACCCCCCCCCCCCCCCCACTATTTGGCTCACCTCAGATGTCATACCATTGACAGACCGTAATTTTATCGTGCCTTGTAATGGGGAAGGATGCGGGAGAATTTCAGATCCTTCCGAGGGAAATATTGTCAACAACCCGGCGTGCAAATCGACACACAAGAAAAATACAACTAGCTTCAGGTTATCAGGGTTTCCCGTGTATTCCTAAGGGCAACCTCACGGGAATCACTTTAAATAACCTTTAATATGCTTTTCCAATTGACTGATCAGTTCTGTTGCATTCAGAAGCACAGCTGTAGAATGTTTCATGTTCCTCACTTAGGTCCTCTTCCAACCGAAGACTGATTGGTAGTCCAAAGTGCTTTAAATGCAAAATAAGGTTCTTGAATAAACACAAGCCCTGTTAGCTGGAACTTTTGTAATGGAGCTGGTAGCTGGTATTGGTATATTCCATTAGGCCTAACAATATTATATCTCGATCAACTGGTATACCTGGTACCAGTTGACCGGTTTAACCCATTAATTGTATGTCTATGCTGGTAGCTGGTGTCAGTACCAGTTAACAGTGTGAGCTTGTAGCTAGTTGTTCTGGTACCTATCAGCTAGGTGGTAGCAAGGTAGGCCTAGGTATATGTATCTGGGTTGGTGGCTGGCATATCGGGTATCGGGTACCCCTCAACTTTGTGACTGAGCTGGTAGTGGGTAGCACTGTGCTGCTCACCCCCCATGGCTGCTGTATAGTGGCTGCGTCTCTGGAGAAAATCGATGAAAGGTATAAGGGATCTTCTGTGGCCTTGGACTGGCTTCAGCCACTATCTTGGGTTCTAGTCATAGGGCTGGGTTGAAGGCCTCATATCTAAGAGGTGGGCTGGGTAAGAGAAGTGATATATCATTGTATGGAATACCATCAGGTCCACAGGAATTTGGGTTATCAGTGATGACCATATGAGTGATATGTATATTAATGTCTCATATAGCATGGCGAGGATTGATATATGGGGGCCGGTGCAAGGAAATTACCTGCCTGGAAAATTCCCCCCGGAATTCTCCCACCCGGAAATTCCCCCCCTGGAAAATTACCCCCTAGGAAATTATCCCCCCCCTCCAAGTAAAGGGATATAGGTTTAATTAGGGTGAGGGATGGGGTGTGGGATAGGGTGAGGGATTGGTTTAAGGTTAGGGTTAGGGTTAGGGATAAGATTAGGGATATCCCAGGGATAAGATTTGAGATCGGGTTAGGGTTAGGCATAGATTTAGGATTAGTAATCGGGTTAGGGTTAGGCTTAGGGTTAGGGATAGGGTTAGCGATAGGTTTAGTGATAGGGTGAGCGATAGGGATAGGATTATAATCTTTATTCGACAATAAAATTGAAATGCAGCCATTTCTGGCTGTATCTGTATTACATAGAAGTGATGGGGGAAATTTCCAGGGTGGGAGATTTCCAGGGGGGAAATTTCCTAGGGGAGAATTCCGATGGGGAAATTTCCAGGGGGGAAAATCTCCTAAAACCATGGGGGCCGGGTGAAGGTGGGTAGGGAGAGGGGTTAGACTGCCGAACGAAAGTGACTCTAGCCAGCTCAAGTACAAGTTGAGGAAGTCTGACTCACACTAAAAGCTAGATACGCACAACCCCAAAATAACTGGTGAGTCAAGTAAGCTCTACTGAAGGGGGAGTCAGCTTGACTTTACCTTTAAGGCAAGAGAGGGTCTAGCTGACTCAATCCAAGATCAGGCATTGCCTGACTATGGTATGCACACAGTTGAACTACTTCTCTTTTTCTCTGTGAATTGCCTGTGCTCACTACTCCCTGCCTAATGCAGAAAGCTCTCAATATAGTCAACATGATACTGCTGGTAGTAGCCATAGAAAAGGGTCTTTCATGCAGATAACATGAAGAAAGAGCTCATTATAGTTACACATGATGCTGCTGGTAACTAGTAGCCAAAGAAAATCGTTGCCCAGATAACATGAAAAAAGGGCTGGGTTTCCTCCACCTATAGCTCCTACCTCACCCATATCAGTACCATGGGTAGATATTTTATTACTGTAATTTATGGATGCCATTGCGTGTGGTTATAGGGAGGGTGTGCACCATGATGGTTAGACGCTACAGTACAGAGTCAGTGTCATTATGGGTGCCCTGGCTGTTATTATTTATTGCCCCGCCTGAAGGCACTATCTACCTCCTCCATGGCCAAAATAGTATACTGTCATATTTAGCACTGCCATAGTGGTAGCAGCTGCAGGTAGATAATAAAATGAGCAGCGATGTCAACTTCACTACAGTATGTTTGAAAGAATAGAAAACCCCGGTATCAAACGTAGTAAAATCCTGAAACATCTAACAACAATCCACGATGTTTCGACTTGTGACTAATCAGGAAAATGGTGAAATGAGCACAATAGAACACTGAAGTTGCTCTGCCATTTTTACAAAAGAAAATAGACAGAGGTTCACGAGAATTGCTTCAAACTTGAGTGTTTCTTCATGAGAAGTAGGATCCACGAGGCAAAGCTGAGTGGAATCCTGCTTCGAGGCTGACGAGTGGAGAAATATTCAGTTTGGAGCAATTTTAGTGGATCTCTCTGTTCATTTCATGTTTTTATGGAAAAAGATCTATCATAAAATGACCTTTTTGTTTGGGGGTTTGAAGCTATTTGATGACATTACAGTGGAGAACAGGGCCGTGGAGAATGGGATTCAGTTTCTTCGCACCCTGGTGGGGAATGGATTTGCCTATGCTTTATGATAGGAACTGTCGTTCTCAACATGAAACAAATACTATCACTTTATAACTAAAATGAATTACCATGATAAGATAACGATCCTCGAATTACCAGCCTACCCTATGATTATAAAAAAGGGAAGACTATAGTGGCATTCTGAGGCAGGTATACTATGAGTCGGCGCATGAAGAGTGTTTCTATATAAGTATCAAAATAAATGCATATAAACAGCGGAGTATAGACCATTTCAGAGGTCTACTGCTGCTTATATACTTATAGAGCTTTGCTAAACGTAATCTGCAGATTATAAGTAGGACCCAGCTAGCACACGCCATGCAATTTAGATCACTTGTACGTAAACTGACGAGTTTTACGTAGAGAGCATGTATAAATGATGTAAATTGCATGGTGTGTAAGGAATATGGACCATTCCTGACTCTTGTTGCCGTTCATATCTTCCTCACAATCTAAGTGTGTGTGGCTTATAATTATGTGCGGGATCAGCTTTGATTGACCTTCTATATATGGGACACAAAAAGAAAGGAACGCTGGTCGGGTACAATTATGTACTATTGTGAACTTTAAATATTATGTACACGATAATATATTCGATTTCTGTTATTAGGCCTAAGTGAACTACATGATTTAATTGTTATAGATAGGACCTATAGCCATCAAATTATCACGTGTGTATAGTCAGGTAAGTGAGAGAAGGTGACCCTATACCTGAAATAGGCCTGCACCCAGAGTTCGGTTAGGTACATTGGTTTGTTTGACACATAAATAGGAACACTCAGTAACTTTAACTGACGCTATGGTACCTGAGGTGCTAGGTGGTATACAGGGGACAACACTTAAAGGGATCAATCAAGTAGTTAGACCTACTTAATATTTAAGATGTGGTACTGAAGTATCCACCCCCCCCCCTCCCCGTGGCTGCATCCAGTGCCTTATTAGGGTAAATTGAAGAAGCATTCGAAACATATCCATAAATATACCCTTTGCGCCCTTGCTTGGTGTAGGCCTACTCGGAGGCCTATGTAGGCCTTAATTGTAATGACACTGGTTCCAAGTGTTTCCATGAAATGGCAACCTATGTACATTTAACTTTATCAAAATTGCCGCTACTACTTACTCAGAAAGGTACATTGAGTCATACTCACATGAACTCTATATCGACCCTCTTCAAAAGCACATCCATTTGGAATGGGTCTCTCATGTATATGACATTAGTTGTCGAAATAGCCTTAAATATCTCTTACTCCCTCACTCCCTATAAAATGATCCAAAGCTGAGCTCGTTAGCACTGTGCCATACGGAAGGCACTGTTTGGACTCTGATTGCCCCCCCCCCGCCCCCCACCCGCAACGTCCCACCTGCCTAATGTTGCAGGGCTGCCTAGTCAACTCATTCTGTGCCCGTGCAGATAAGTACTATTCCCCACTACACCCTCCCCCTAGTGGAGAGGATTGAAACTGAATGTACAAGTTGATAAAGGCCGCCCAGTCTCGCCCCCTAGGGAGAGGCAGCGGAAGTAAAATCACAATTCAAAGATGCTGCACTGTGGTGGCCTCTTTGGACGGATGGGAGCCTAGAAACTCTGGAAACGCCTGCGATAAAACTTTGCACGGCTACATTTTTGTGTCATCAAAACTCTCATAATCAAAACCACACACAAAAAAAAAATCCACATTAGTAAATCTAATTTAACTTAGGAGAAACGCCTAATTAGGCAAAACACCCCAACACATGACTAACATCTAACTAACATGTTAGCAGTATTGTCTATTGACTAACCTATTCAGGCAAGCTGACTGGGCTTAGCCAAAAGGGAAAATCGGGTACTTTGTCTAAGGGGTAGTAGTTTTGTCTAAGGGATAGTAATTTTCTTCTCACCAGGTACCATAGCAGTGTGGATTGCATGAGGATTTTTCCATTATATGTATATTATGTAGAAGCCCATAGATATAAGAATAGTGATTATGTCATTGACTATTAGCATGATAAGGATTTTACAATTTAACATGACATAATAATTAACAAAGTACACCTAATAGGTTTATAAATCATTGAAGGAGAAAGGACGGAGAATATAAAACACCTGTTTTATGGATATTCAAATATACTCATATATCTAGAGTGGTAAGTCTATGACCATATAATAAACCCAGAGCAATTTAGCTTAGGGTTTGAAAATAATGTGAGGCATTGAACATGCTTCTTAAATGATGAGGCAGTGCTGTGGGTGTCTAAACTCTACATAACATAGAGTTTACAATGCTTCAATAATTGAAATAAAGGGACAGCCATGAAACCCCATAAGCTACATCCTAGTTTAAAAGCTGCACCTTAGCTTGTAAGTGCTGGTCAATACTATTTTTTTGTGTTAAAACCCTGTCTGTAACTCTGGGTTTAGGAATCATCTATGAATGAGAGCAGGCCTAGGAAAATGGTGTGTGATTCCTAAGAAAATTCAGGCAAGTTAGGAAATTTTCCTAACAGTTAGCTGTAAACTCCTAAGAAAAGTTCTGTGGTTTGGACACATGCAAACTCCCAACTTGGCTTTGAAAGTTGGGCATTTCATGTTTGCCTAAGATAATTAGGTTCATTTTTTTCTGTGCAGATTTGTCCTTATTGCAAGACTGGAGCATGTCAAGATTTGAAAATGAATTGTAATAGCCATTAGAACATAAGTGATTACTATGTACACTTGGGATCATGCACCTATTATCATGTACCTACTTGCTTCTAGATGCTTTGACACAATCAATTGGAATATTGGAGGTGTCTAGAAATAGCTGCCTATGGTCAATTTTAGATGCCAAATTACCGTAATCTCCCGCGTACAAGGTGCAGCTCGCGTACAAGGCGCCCCCCCAACTCAGAGAAGGCCTTTTCACGTAGAAGGTGCACGTACCTCTTCTGGATCGATTTCCAGAAAAACCCGCGTATAAGGCGCCCCCCAACTCACAGGGGGGCTGTTTCGCATAGAAGGCGCCCCCCCTCCCCACCCCCCTATATGAGTTCAAGCTGTCATCGGCACACGGTCGGCGTAAAAAAACGGCCAGCAAATCTACAGGGACCGGGCTGCCGCGCTGCTGGCGCTATGAGTTCAAGCTGTCAACCGCACACGGTCGGCGTCAAACCCGCCAAGCAAATCTACAGCGACCGGTCTGCCGCGGTGCTGGCTGTATGAGTTCAAGCTGTCATCGGCACACGGTGTGACGGTCGGCGTCAAACCCGCCGAGCAAATCTACAGCGACCGGGCTGCCGCCCGGCTGGCGCGCTG